>SJYV01050388.1:1544819-1625900 GCA_006410875.1 Neotragus pygmaeus
TGGGATTTCTTTGGAAGGAAAGATGCTAAAGCTGAAACTCCAGTACTTTGGCCACCTCATGTGAAGAACTGACTCACAGGAAAAGACCCTGATGCTGGGAGGGATTGGGGGCAGGAGGAGAAGGGGATGACTGAGGATGAGATGGCTGGATGGCATCACGGACTCGATGCACCTGAGTCTGAATGAACTCCGAGAGATGGTGATGAACAGGGAGGCCTGGCGTGCTGCAATTCATGGGGTCGCAAAGAGTCAGACATGACTGAGCGACTGAACTGAACTGAATGAATAGAATGCTAGATTTCTAATTAAAAAATAGATATGCAACAAAGGTTTACTGTATAGCATAGGGAACTATAGTCAATCTTATATTTCACCATAATTGAAGTCTGAAAAATTCCCACTTTAACATCTTTTCTGTACAAAAGAAGTTCCACATGCTAAGACATACTGGGTCCTTTAACAGATCTAATACAGCTTAGAAAACTTCTCTGATCACTGCCATCACCTTCCCACCCACTGACATCACACACACTACCCACTAATTTTTGCCTAAACTATTTCAAGTTTCCCAACTTTTAACTTCCAACTTATCCGACCTATCCTCTATACTGTGCCAACTGCCTTTCTAAAATAGGTACCTGATTAGATTGTTCACCATAAATGCATTCTGTAAGCACTTAAAATCAAAGCATGGTGAAGATAACACTGCATACGAGAATCTTCATGATCCGGCCCATCTGCCTCTTTGGTTCAGCTTCTCCAACTCCCTATCTTTCCACATTGACCAACTTAATACTGCAAATGCATTATGCTACTTCCTACCTACAGCCTAGAATTTTCTTTTCCCCTCTGACCAGATGCTGACCTCTCATTCATCTTTCAAGACTCATCTTTCTATAAACACTCATAACCACTTATCTTTCTCCCTGAAAACAGAGCATTTCCTCTTTAATATCTCTAGTTTTTAATGTAGTTTTAATAGCTATACCAACTGTTTGCTTACCTTATCAAAATTTGCCTTGTTAAACTCTCTGTCCAGCAGTTTAAAAAAATAATTTACTTATGCTGACTGAATATGACATTGCTGAAAAAATTCTCAAAACGTTACATTTCACTTAACTCGATGTATTTTGAACAGCATGTTCTGACTGGTAAGATTCAAATTCTCTGGATTTAGAAGAGGGAAAAAAATTACCAATTTTTCAAACCATGAAACCTTAGGCAAATTTACACTGTGGGAAGAAAATATCTCAAAGACAAGGCATTGAGGAAAAGTATACCATGAAAAATATATACTTTTTGATTCTTTAATACTTAGGCATTACATTCCGTATCAAATTTTACCAACATGCTGTTCTATAAATCCATTACTTATTTTATACCATAATCTGATTTTTCTGTTCCATGCTAAAAAGCCCACTATTCCATAATTAGTTTTAGCATACAGTACCTGGAATATAAAAAAAATTAACTCAGTGTTGGCAAATCTCCCCCCCCTGACACGTAGGAGAACAATTACAGAAACGTCTAGTAGTTAATTTTCTTAAGCTAATGAGCAAAAGAAAAGCCCCAATACATTGGCATTTTTCCTTAACAGGCTCATCACTACATTCATCAGAATTAAACCTATTTGCTGCTGTACTATAGAGCAGTTTGCCAAATGCCTACCTTTAAGAGGTCAACTTCTAAGAAAACTGTACGGAAACATTCAGTTGTTGACAAAAATTTAATATTAAAATTACTCAAAGTTATTATTAATTTAGGAAAAAAACATGTATTAATCACCCATAAGAACAATTTTTATTTTAATAAATAACAGTGGGCTTACCAGAGGGTAGAGATTTTAATGTGCCAAGTTTTATGCATATTGGTAATAAACCTTAAGGAGGTGAAACCAACTATTCCATATACCCCATTCGGCCCTAAAAATAAAACTATAATACTTTAATAATAAAACTTAAAAAAAAATATTTCCCAAAAGAAAATAATTCACTCCTTGACCATGCTTATTTATTCAGAGTACCAGCAATTTCAGTTAATATTAAGTGCTCCATCTTTCCTGCAAGTCTGATGTTGCACAGGAAATATACACATTTTCATATCACAATATCATCAATATCTCAGGCAAATAATATTGTGAATGTAACTGGTTTATAACAAACAAAGTCAAAAATCAATGCTACTATTCATGGCAAACAGAAACAAAAGTAAATTTGAGAGAATGTTTTCTTTTGTTTCCAGTACTGATTTTAGTTGGACTTCAAAGGAAGGTTCATAAACTCTCCTGAAATAACCTCTATCTCTGGCCGTAAATCCACAGTATAAATATGGTGAATAAAGCTAAACTATAAGAGCTAACTATATACTGAATAATCAAAATAATCAATTATAAGAACCAATACTGCTCTGGAAGACCAATCTAATGAAAAAAGTATCATTAGATATGGCAGGAAAATACAGACTAATCTGTACAATCTAACATCTATAAACAGTAAAATCAAAACATCCAACTTCCTTATAGAAAGTGTTTTATCTATGTAATTATAAATGTTTAAGGAACTCTTGTATTTTATAAACACAAGATGGGCTCACTTTGATGATACCAATTTTAAGATTTATAAAAATGTTTAAAAAAATCTTTCCACAAAAGTTTATACAGTTTAAAGCTATACACCAATCTATAAATCTCGGAAAATGGGGGTGTGGAGGGGAAACAAAACCTTTATAAGATCACATGTATAAAACAAGAAATGAAATGTGATTTTATTTAAGGCAATACTGGGCTACTTCACAAATCACCACCTCAAAATATTTACACTGCTCCACACTACTAGTTTCTATCACATTCACAAAGGATTTTTTTAAATACCAAATGTTTAAAATCTTTGATGTAGGAAATCCTTTATTCACATTTCCATTATATTTCATGGAATCATAGTAACTGTATCCAATTGAAAGCTTTGGAAAAAAAAATGTAGCTATAGGAAATTGCTGAAGAATCCGCTTTAATTTCCCATGTATACCACCCAAAAAAAGTCCTGGAAGGTAAATTTACAAAGCAGAGCAAGTTGTTCATATAAATAATGTGCCCACTTTGTGAAAAGTAAATCTTTTTTTGGAGATCATCTTGTAAATACATGTTTTATGTAAAAAAAAAAAATCAATGAACTATGGCAGAGTTTCTAGTTTTTAGTTCAAAAAATTCTGAATTTAAAACAATAAAAGAACAGTTTTAAAAACTTGATCACCTGGTTAAAAATTAAAACTCCAAATATAAACGTGTCATTTAATAGTTTAGACTTACACACTGCTGGTGGCAGCAAATGATTTACAATAATAAATATATACAAAAAAAGGTATCTACAAACAAAGAGTACTGTTACACATGAGCAGTAACCTGGTGAGACAAATCAATCACACAGATAACTCAGTTTCGTTCATGAAAAGGGCAACTGGCTGATAGAAATTTGAGGTTTAGCTCAACTATTTACAGTAACTGAAGTATGGATTCTGTTCTTCAAGTCCCATAGGGATAAAAAAAAAGTTTTACATGACAAAATGTCATGTTTTTTTTTTTTTTTCTTTTTTGGCCAGGTTAATTCACGTCAGCAACAACAAAAAATAACGAAAAGGTTTCACAATTTTAGCATGCTTGATGGCTTCCTATTTAAAATAAAACTGTAAATAATGTATTTATAGGACATCAGTTATCAGTACTGCCCTCTCCCTGTGGCTTTGCCCATACTGATGTCTTTCATAACAGACACATCTGGATCATTTGAACGTACTTCAAGTTTTTTCAGACTGACGGTAGGTTTCATTTCCTGAAGCTGCTTTAAGACAAGCTCAGTGCAATCTTTCAGAGTCTTGTCTAAAACGATTTTTACATTATCACTGCACTGAAGCTGTGTTGGATTGGCAAACTGTACAAAAGTTTCACTTTCTTTACAAGAACATATATGATTTCCACTAGTCACAGCAGTCTTGTCGACATTTTTTCTTGAATTTGAATGGGATCCTTTTTTACTCCCACTATGGGGATGATCTTTGTCGGTATTTTTCTTCTGTTTCACTGCAGACTCCTCCAGGAATTTGAGAAATGATACCTCAAATCCCATTGGTTTAAATGAGCTCCAGTCAAAAGATGCAGGGTGATCTTCAGTGGTTTGAATTGCAACAGCAGTTTCTTCTTCCTTATGTATACTACTTAATTCAACTGCTGGTGCTGGTTCGGCTTTTTCAACTTTTCTCTTTTTATTTTGGGAGATGTTTTTTTCTTTATTAACTCTCTTCAAATTACTTGCTTTTTGTTTTTCTGACTGGCAGGGGTTATTTTCCTTAAAGTCATTACTTACATTTGAAGAGGTCTGAGGCTGGGTCTCCACACTTGTGTTGTCTTCATTTATTAATTTGGTAATAAATAATTCTGTTAGTTCATCCACTTCATCTTTTTCATTTTTTATAACTTCCTTCTGTGGAACTACAGCTGTTCTTGCATTATCACTGCTCTCTGATACACTTGTGTTAGAATCCTTCACACCACTCTTTTCAACCTCTTGCTCAGAAGCTTCCTTTAATTGTGAGCTGCAACACCGTTTGAAGACAATGAGGAGATTGCGGTGTTGTGATGTAAATGCCTTAGATAATTTATGGCATTTATAATGTCTGATTATATTGCTTTCACTTGTAACAACCGATGTACAGCCCTTTATCATACATGGATACTGGGTGACAAATCTGCTCGTACACTCAGACAAGGCATCATTTCTAGCCTTTATAGAATATACATGCTTTCCACGTTTCAGAGAGTAAGGCTTATTTTCTTCAATCTGCACAATCTTTGCAGTCTTGTTTTCTAAATTATTTTTTTTCTTTCGTTTGGTCTTAGGCATTTTGACTCCTTCCCTTCCAGATCTGTATTTTGTCCCCCGGTGTTTAGACTTAGTCTTTTCTTGGTTTGCTTTGCTTGATATATTTTCCTGACCAGGTGTTAATCTTCGTGGCCGAATGAGATGAGCTTTATGTTTGTCATTATGCTTATTAAAAATGTGTCGGAGGAGATTAGACCGGGTTGCATATATTCGGTCACAGCCTTCACAGTCACACTTGTATATGCCATCTTCTTCAGTTTTACTTGCCCTGGCCCCAATTCCATGGTCTGCCTCAAGATGAACAACATAGTTTAAATATGTGGTAAATGAAGATTTACACTCTGACTGATCACATGGAAATTTCCCAACATCCACAGAAGCAGTCATACTTTCAATTTCTTCAGGCGACATCTCATGAAGCTTCATGTAGTGTTGTATTAGGCCAGTAATTGCCTGGAAAATTCGAGAACAGTCACTCACCTGACATCGAAATTCTTTCACAGTTTGTTTCGTTTCAATTTCTTCACTCTCTTTACCAGCTTCACTCTCCTCTTCAACCTCTGCAGAAAATGCAGGTAGATCTGATTTGTGCACAGCCTGGTAATGCAGAATTAAGTTCTGCTGTATCGTGAAAGCGGCAAAGCAACCCTGATGAACACAGCGATAAGGTCTGTAGGGACTGTATCTTGTGGGAAACTCTGGAGACTGAGAAACTGGCTTCTTGCGTTTCCTCTCCTCCTTTTCTTTTTTATGTCTCCTAACTTTCCGTCCTTTGGTTTGGACATTTGTGAGAGGATCTGTATTACATTGTTCTGAAGTAATTGCAATCACTTGAGAACTACTTTCTGTTTTCTCAGGACTTTTTTTTTCTAGAAGCTGTTTTTCTGGGATCACTGCTATATTACTGAGGGTATTTTCTTTCATTGCTCCCAATTCTAAAGCAGGCTGGAATTCCCTTTTATTTTCCTCTGTCAGAGCTAGCTGTCTTTTTACTTGTGTAATTCGTGGGGCTGATGAATTTTCAGTCTGAGACTTTCTTCCATAAGGTCTTTTTATTTTTAATTTGACCATTTCTTCTGTTGTAAAATGATGCACCAACTGACAGTGTGCCCGAAGATTAGAATTTCTTGTAAATGTCTTCGTACATGTAGGTACTACACATTTAAATGGAGCAAATTTCAATTGATTCTTCTTAATTTCAAGAATCATCTCTGGAGTGTACTGATGAATTTTACCGTAGTGCTTAAACAGTGCATCTTTTGTCATGGCGCTGTAATTACAGCCTTGGTTTTGACACACAAAGGGTTTATGAACTCTGTCATTAAACTGAATGTTGCTTATAATTTCAGAAACTGGCTGAACAACTGTGACATTTGGAATTGATTTCACAGGAGTGGGAGTCAGTGTCACTGATGTATTTATCAGTACACACTGGGGTGCTGGAGTGGACAGGTCATTTTCTAATTTTAATTTCTGTAAGCCTTCTAAAATCTCCTGTATTTGATCCTCCTTATGTAATACTTGAGACTGAGGAATGTTACTTTTTGTTGGCATGACACCTATGAAGGAGGAAAACTGAGACGACTCAGATAACTTGTTATTCTGTACAGTGTTTGCTGAAGGAAGCTGAATGTTATAATTTATTTGAGCATTCTGTGATGTTTCACCAATACCCTGAGATCCATTTTTTACCTCAAGTATTTGAGAATTCATAGCACTTTTAATAATTTCAAGAGTCTTTTCAAAGTTTTGTATGACATTGTCTTCAGAGATCTGCAAATCAGAATTTATTGAAGGTGTGCATGAATTCAAAGCCATCATTTGGGAATCACCATTTTCAGTTTTTAATGTTAAAGGAGCTAACACTGTATGGGACTCAAGACTGGTTTTGAAGTTTTCTTTCACATCAGTCATAAACAACTGATTGTCAACATTATTTAATTTCTGTGTTAGATTTTCCACCAATCCCTGAGGTTCACAATTGGGAATTACAGTGGAATGAAGGTTAGTAGTTGGTATCTCAATACTCTTTGCTATAAGTCCCATTGCTGTTAAGTCACTCGTTACCAAATTTTGGGGAGTGTTAGGGGCAATTAGTGGAGGAGTAACTTTCTTTCTTCTCTTAGAAGCACTGTTTCCCTTCTTATTTAAATGACTAGACCTTGTGTTCTGAGGACCACTTATAACTGAAACACGTGAACTGCTACCGGTAAAATTTTGTGATGGCCCACTAGAATTAGGGAATGAACTAGAACACAAACCATTTTCAACAGTCTTTAGTAGTAAGTCGTTTGTTGGAAAAACAGGCAAACTGCTGCATTCCTCAATGGAGGAAGTTTTGGGGTTTGGTGTCCCATTCTGGTCTGTCAGCAGGGGGCTGGGGTGGCACACTGTCTGCAGCAGGGTTGGCACAGGTGGATTTGGCATCACTGTTGTGTTTACTTGTGCAGCGTCGGAGACACAACCTGGGGGGACATGAGAGAGCACATCGGCACCCTCAAATGTACTGGGAATGCCAGCAGTTTCCAAAGCCTGTTTGATGATTTCACTTCCCTCTTGACTAACACTAGTATTAAAGCTAGTCACACCAGTCCGAGGAAATGTATTTGGTAAAAATGTTGAGGAGCGGTTTTCAGAAGCAAGAAATTGCAGGAATGATGGATCTTTAAAACATGCTTCTGCACTGAATGTAGACTGTTGTGGCTGCTGCAAGTTTACGGTATTTGTGGAGAGAATCATGCTGGCAAGAAGAGAAGGCTGCCCATTATTCTGTAGAAGTTCTTGAGCAATTTCTGCTCCATCCAGTGGTTTACAGTAAGATCGCTTGGACAAGTGTCCACCCAGAGATCTGGGGTTAGTAAAAGCCCTGTAACATCTGCTACAGATAAATTTCCCATCTCTGATGATTGCTGGCCATTTAGCCCTTTTGTTGTGCTTGGGTTTTCTTTCCTTCCCATTTGGGCCCCGCCCGCGGTCTTTTTTCACTTTTTCCGGTCCAGGCTGTTGGGTACCGGTGCCAATGAAGTCATTTGCAACAGTGACTTGTGAAGAAAAAACTGCATTCTCACCATTTCCTCCCTTTAGAAAGGAGGAATTGGTATTTCCTTCGATCTGTGAAGAAAAATGATTTGTATTATTTTCCAGTTGGGAGAAAACAGAGTTAGTCCCACTGTCTGCTGGTGAAGGGAAGAGAGACACCGAGGTGCTTTCTGCAGGTAACGGAAGGAAAGGATCTGAGCCGCTGTCGATATTCAAAGGCAAAACCGTTTTGGTTAGGTCTTCCATTTGTGCTGGCAAGGTGGTGCTAGATATATTCTCCATCTGGGAACATAAGAGACCACCACCTTGTTCATTTTTATCCTGAGACGGTATACTTGGATTTATGACACTTTCCACCGAGGGCAACAGTGGAGCTGACACACTTGCTAAATGAGCTGGGAAAATGGATGAGACATGCTGCAGTTGATTAGAACAGGTAGGAGTCCCATTGGCTTTGGTCTGTGGTGTAAAAAACGCATTATTAGAGCTGCTCACCTGCGATGGCAAAAAATAAACAAACTTTCCATTATTTGGTGTATTTAAATTGTTAGCCTTCTGACCCCTTTTGCTTTTGCGTTGCATTTTGAATGCTGCATACTGGTCGGGGTGTGCTGTCTTCATGTGTTTTCCAATACTCTGGGAAGAGTTGTAGGTTCGAGTACATCCCTCAACCTGGCAACTGAATTTCTGAACTGGCGCTTTTGGAGGCACTGATGGAGTTCCTAAAGAATTACTGAGGTTGGGCTGTGGTGGAACAAATGTGATACTTTCCAGTGTCTTCAGAGGTAAATTATAAAGACTGGATGACGTTTTAACATTATCTCCACATTCAAACTTGGGAGTTGGTAAATTGTTTTGAAACCCTGCCTGGTTTTGCACAGAAAAGGTCATCAGGTTGCTCACTTGTCTTTCTAAGTTTTGTGTGGTCATGCCGTCTATCTTGAGTGCTTCTGAGGCCACTAAAGAATTCTGAGTAATCTGGGTTTCATTAAAACAATCCTGTTCCTTTCTCTCTGGGAAATCTGTGTGACACAAATCATTACAAGCATTTTCAACTGGTATATGTAAGTTTGTGGCCAGTGATTCACCAGTGCTTTCCACAGTTGAGTTTTCTTGCTTTCCAAAGTTCTCCTCGATCCCCTGATTGAGGGACACCTTAATGGACACGGCTACTTCACTGGCCTGAAGCAGAGGAGTGGGAGCAGCATTTCCCAAACCATTTGGCAGTGGTCCATCAGCCTGCCGAAGCTCTGAAGCAGAAATCTGGTCTTGTTTCGTCACAGGTGATTCTGCCTTGCTTTTATCCCAAGCACCACTTCTATCAGCTGGGATGGTGTTTTCAACACTATTTCCTGAAGGAAGCATGGATCTTTCTTTCTCGGCGTTCCCTTCTGCACTCTGATTCACTCTGGAAGGCTGAACAGAATCTCCAGCTGAATTAAGTTGGTCTTCAGGAGGCACCACTTTTTCAGGAGTATTGTGATCTTCTAGATGCTTTTCAAGCTCACTCTGAGAACGGTAAACTTTACCACAACCTGTGAACTTACACGTGTAGGTATTATAATGCTGTGCTTCATGGTCATACAGTAAGTAAGCTTCTGAAAAAATTCGGCCACATTTAGGAAACATGCACTTTGCTCTAAAGACTTGATGTTCCTTTCGATGGGTTAAGAGCTCTGCGTAGCTGTTAAAACCAGCCTTACACTTCATTTGTATACAGATGTATGGTTTACTGCCACAGTGCATTTGTAAGTGATCATTGAGATGAGTAACACTTACAAAATGCCGCCTACAGTACTGGCAAATAACTTTTTTGCTTTGCATTTCAAGAAAGCGCTTGGCATCTTCATTATCCTTATGTCCCTTTACATGAGCAATTAAATTTTTAAAGTACTTAAAACCCTTTTTACAAAAAGTGACAGGGCAATTGAACTCATTAACAGGTACTGGTTTCTGGACTGGGATCACCTCTGGCTCGTAAGATTTGTCTTTGTCATCAGTTTCATCGTCTGAGCCGTCATTGTCGTTAAACACTATGAAGTCTGTGGAATAGAGACTGTTCTTCTTGATCGGCCGCTGCTCCTGCTTGGCCACAGCATTTGTCTTCTGATTCTCATTGGTAGCTGTGATCTTAGGAGGCCTTCCCAACCTTCTCAATGGTTTCATAGCTGCCAGTCTCTCTTTACTTGATTGTTTAACATGCAACGTGACGTGAGGGACAAAAGTTTCTTTAGAATTAAAGTTCTTTGCACATATGGGGCAACTGTAAATCCCATCTTTGTAATGTTTTTGAGCATGTCGTACTATTCGATGACCAAGGAACTCTTTATCACATAGCACACAATACTGCATGTAGGCTTGCCAATTCCTGAACCGAGCCGATATAAATCCCCTCTCTCTTAACTGTTTTATCTCTCTCTTTTTCTGCTTTTCATCACAGATGTCTCTAAGGCCGGAATTAGCACCAATTCCACCATTCACAGAAGTGTCTTTACTATCTTCCTGGTAGTCTGCTACTTTCTCATAAACCTCACTGTCATTTAATTCATCTATTGAAGACACGATGGATGCTTCTTCTCCCATTAAGGCAAGACACTGTCGTTTTAAAGTTTTCCAATCCCAGAATTCTGGATCAAAGGGCCACTGAGTTTTCAACACAAGTAAGAGCTCACAGCGTAGGGAATTTGGTATTGGAAGATTCTCTTCATCATATTTCTGGTCTGGCTGGTTGTACAACATTTCCACAGCATAATATGCATCTACTGTAGGCTCAATAAGAAATTCACTCAGTTGACAAGCACGTTTAACTTCCAGATCATCAGGCAACAAACATGAAATGGTCTTGCAGATAGATATTTTCACTTCAGTATTTTCTGTAGATTCCAGGCGAAGAGCTTTTACACACAGCTCTATACAAGTGGCAAGTCCAGCTCCTTCAGTCTGTGAAGAAGCAAGCAAGAAATGTTACCTTAATTTACACTCATCAATGTAGATTTGTGAATTTAGTAATTTTAAAACTGAGGTTTGTTTACTCAAATTTTGCAAGAGCCCATATATGAAGATAATCCCTCCCAAGCATTGTGGCTGTGTATGTGTGTGAAATGAGCTGTAGAGAATAGCAAAAAACAAACATTGGTAGCTAAGATATGAGTATAAAATCATGTAATGCCCAGGCAAACTTGGAGGTAATTTAACTTCTCTGATCTTTCATATCACAATATAAAATAAGAGATCAAAACAGCACTTAATGAAACTGCTGTGAACATTAACAGATATCATGGATCTAAAGTATCATGTCTGGCACATAGTAAGTGATCAAGAAACGTCATTAACTTTATCACAAATTTCATTTCCTAAGTTTGTATTTACAATCCTTCTGAAACAACAACCCTCTTAGTTCAGTTATAAAACTGAGAATGTCCCCATAATTCCTAACTCATTAGCAATGAAAAGAGATTCTCACGTTTGAGAATAAAGTTCTTTTTTTAGTACTGGGAATACTAATTCGATCATAAAGTGAAGTGAAGTGAAAGTTGCTCAGTCATGTCCAACTCTTTGCAACCCCCATGGACTATACAGTCCATGGAATTCTACAGGCCAGGATACTGGAGTGGGTAGCATTTCCCTTCTCCAGGGGAGCTTCCTAACCCAGGGACTGAACTCAGGTCTCCTGCATTGCAGGAGGATTCTTTACCAGCTGAGCCACGAGGGAAGCCCAAAATTGAATGCCAAATCACCTACCTCATGACTGGAACATCCTAAGAATAAGAAATAGCAGAAGACACAACAAACCTTTTATCCTTTTGAATTAGCATCTTGAACTATTATGATAATATAGCAGTAACAAAGGTAAGAGTCATTTGAAAAATATATGAAGAGATAAAAATGGGTTTTAAAAGGCTAAAAGAGAACAAACAAATGAGAAATAAGCCAGTCACAAGATGTGGCCACATTCAGGGTAATTAAATATGTGTGCTTTAGACCAAAGGGCAAGGAAGTCAAAAGAAGTTCAAAAGAGCTGAAAGGATTTGTATTTTTACAGGTTAAGAAGGAAACAAAATATTTTACTGAAAGCAAAGCTTAGATTTGTGAACCAAAAGTAGAGTGAGTGAAACAGGCTGAGAAACTGAACTGGCCATCTTAATGTTGTAAATCAATTTGAAACCTCAATAAATAAGGCCAACAAAACAATATCAAAATTTTTGTTCTTGTGAGTTTTTTATCGTTCTGTGTATGTGTGACTGATGATTAAGTTTACAGTAATATTCAATTCATAAACTGGTTATATGACAACTATCTTTAGAGTTGAGTAGAGACAGAGTTAGGTGAACAGTGTCAGAACTGAGTTAAATTATAGAACACCGAACTGGTGTCTGGACAATCAGAGGAGTGCTTAGTGAAAAAAAAAAATCACACACGTGGTGCTCAGAAGCACTTAAGTGTGTAGCGAACAAAGGAGAAAACAGACTTTTTCTTTATACTACTTTTCATGCTTTTTTGGTTACTAGGAACTTTGTTTGGCCAACACTACTTGAGAGACTAACAGGTAAATGGGTTAGAGGGCCCTCGTCTTCACTCAGCATCTACTCTATACCAGGGACTATGCTAAGCCATGTGCTCTTTCCCTCTCAGGAGTCTCGATATTCCACTATTAAAGAAAGACATATTACAAAGCAACTGGTAATGTGTCTCAGCAAATATGAGGTAGGGCTTTATTTTATCAACTTTTTGACTGCAGGGGTCTAGGAAAAAATAAATAAAATGATGAACCAAGTTATTTGCTCCATTTCCTTTACAGATCTCAATTACAGTTTAAGAAGGAAATAATTATTTCAAGTCATTATGTGAGTAGCTGGGCAACAATTCTCAACAACTCCTGGAGTTTTGAGGTACAAAGGGGAAAGGGATACACCAGATAAATATTCCTGTTCTTTACTGTTCATTATTGTTCTTTACTCCTGAAAATGAAGAGAAATTATTTCAGGAGGAAAAAAAAAAAACAACAAGATACATGTAAGATTTAAATCTATAAAATACATATATTTAAAGATATAAAATAAGGAATGAAAGCATGAAAAAGAGAGAGAGACAGTAAGAATGTCTGTTGGTCCCTACTTTCAAAAACAAAAGTATACATACAAATACTTCATGTCATGCTACATCCTAGCTTTCAAAGATCCCTAAGACCTGTTTGGCATCCTATCCCATGCAGTGGTAGCACCTTTGGAAACTGTGTTTTGTGTACTTTTAAAGTGAAATCAAATGCATTCCTATAAGGATTACTATAACAAAAGAAATTAGTTTTGTAAAATCTGGATTTTGGTTTTTGCTAGTAAATGAATGGAAACACATATGCAATCTCTGTTATCACTTCCCTTTAGAATTTTGTCTAATGTACTGTTTAATCCATCTATTGTTTTCATGTCTATGATTATGTTTTTATATTTCTAAAAGTTTCTTGACTCTTTTTAAAATCTTCCTAGTCATTTTATAGGACCTCTCTCTCTCTTTCATGCTTTCATTCCTTATATCTTTAAATATATGTATTTTATAGATTTATGACTGCATTTAAAGAATTAAGCAAATGATTCCATCATTCTGCCTACTGAAATTCATTCACGTCGTTTTGTATGCTTAATAGATATTGATGGTTAATTGTCTTTAAATATATGTAATTTATATACTTTTTTCCTTTAAAAAGTTTAATCCTACTGTTAGTTCTCTCTGCAAAAATTGCCTATGGCTGACATTTTCATTGTAAATCTTGATGGTTAACCTATCTTGAGAAGAGCTTTATCAAAGAATCATGTATTGAAGCTATGTCCCTCCAAAGTAGTTCTTCATTTGCTTCTGCCAGGGATCCCAGGCGTTCGTTTACCAGCCCAGGACTTCACGCTTACCTTTTCAAACATTACTTATGTAGGGGAGCAAACTCCACCACCCCAAAATGTGTCTCTTTGACAGGAGGATTATTTTAGGCTGATTATGTTTAAGAAACAGAAGACTAAGGAGGTTTTTCTCATTACCCCCCAAAACTCCTTTTTATTGACTAAAATAATTTAGAAAAAGGGCCTGTTCCTGTAGCTATTTCCAGATATATATGCAAAGAACATGGGCTGGGCATGGTGAAGGAGACTCTGCAGGGCCTGGAGATCAGAGTCCACTGTGTCCCCTTGTCTCTGCAGGACCCAACAAGCACTTGCTTTTCTATTTCCATGTGAACTGCCTCCTTTTAGGCTCTGAAGGCCCAAACCGCTTCTCCCAACATCCTCTTTGTCCTTAACTGAAAGCGATATTTAAGGTGAGGATTTTGGCCATTTTGGTGAGCTACTTAGTTTTCCTGGCCCTCTCCCATGTATATCTGTTATTAAACTTTTGCTTGGTGTTCTCTTGTTAATCTGCCCTCTGTCTGTTTAATTCTTAGAACAACCAACATAACTAAGAAGGAAACGGAGAGGAAAAGGTCATCTTCCCTGACACTCACTTGATGTGGGGATTCCTGGTTGTAGTGTAGGGTAAATGTGGACCCTAAATCTGTGTGAAGGCAGATCTATGGTTATAATTTATTAGGGAAAATATTTTCCTTCTCTGACTCATATATCCAACTCTCCAGTTGGACATGTACTAGGCTCCTGACCATCATCTGTGTTCAAGTAATATTTTTCTAGTTCACTTTGCAATAAAATTACAGTACTTTAGAAGTTAGTGGAGAGGAGGTGGGGGACATGGAACTCAGTTCTAAATCTCCAATCTTATCCCTGTGTGGATATAAAACTTCAAACCCCTTAGCTGGTCCAAGTTCTAACACACCCCACTCCCCATCAGGTTAAGCGAACCCTAGCCTCAGTTCAAAGTTTCTACTCCAGTTTTTAGGTGGTTCTTCTTTTTGAGCCTAGGGAATTCTCCACTATTCTTGTAATGAAGCTGCTAAGCACTGAGAACAATGTTTTATTTCATCAAGTATTTCTCAGTCTTTTGTAGAAGAAGGAATTTTAGATACTGTCATCTGCCAGACAGCAAGCAAAGGGAGCTATGTTTCTTTTTACACTTTTTAAATTTATAAAGAACCAAATTATCAAAACAGCGTAACACCTAGAAGAAAAACTGTGGAATGATAAAATATGAGTATTATGTATATATTGCTTGTCTTCAGGCTAAGAGTAAGCCTCTGGCTTTTATTTGCATTTTTAAGTTTCTCTGTATCAAGTAAAATTAAGGACTAATAAGAAAATCAATGTTCAAAGCATTAAATGAAATAAATCACTGGAAGTCCACATATTATATGTGTAATTTACACATGTGAAATTAAGATACCTTGATCATTCTTACCTCTGAATTAATAACTTTAATCAGGAAGAAAATGTGATATACTGTCTTGGTTAACAAAGAAAGTTGACGACACCTTTCTAGGTACACTTGAATAGATGGTTCTACTCTCTGCTGTAATTTACTCCAAAAGAGAGTGAGTTCCCTAAAAAGAAAAAAAAAAGTAAAAAAGTAAGTTGGAGGTGCAATGTAAAATCATGAACTTTGTCTAGTAATTACATTTGAAATTAAAACTAGTTTCAGATTCTAATGCAATATGTGGAATGAGGTTTAAAAGAAAAAGACTCAATTTTCTAGAGACTTATTAAATAAAATCAAGATATGATTTATCATTTTATTACGACTTTTCAATCTCAAAGAAGCACTCATTACCTTTTACTAGGAAAGCACCTGACATTTAAATAAGACACACACACATATGAACTTTAAAAATAATAAGAAATGCAAAATACATGTATATGTAAAATGCATCAATGGCAAAATGGTTTTTAAAAAGCATTTAATTTTTATCTTCTAATAATTTATTAGATGTTAAGAATCAATGATGACATAGAACCCAGAAGAAAATAACTGCTCTGTGCTACCACAGTGAAAATAAGACTTTGAAAAATAAACTTTGAAATTTGTTCCAAATGCAATCCCATTGTATTTTTCATAGAAAATAACCCTACTGAACTGAGAAATTTTCCACCTTTTTACCTATCATCCTATTTCTTTCTGTCCTCCATAGTTAACTTCCACACAAATCTTTGCTACTTTAAGTATTCTCCTCCATACAGGCCTTTCCAATTAGCTCCTCAGTTTCCAGTCTTATAAACTTTGCCCTTTTCACCATCCACTTGAATAACCCACTCATCTACTGGATTTTAACCTGCATATTGAGGACTTAAAAATCTGTCTCTCTAGTTTTGACCACTTTCACCTCTTTAGTTTTTTTCTAAGACTTTCCCACTTTGATCTCTCCTGAAACCTAATACACGAAAAGGATAATTAACATTCTTTTTGGTTCACTGCCCTTCTAATTTAATGCATCATTATTATTGACCCTATCTATCAGCCTCTTCAAACATTTCTCTCACCTCACCCCATATCCACAGGAAACTTTCGTAACTTCCCAGCTGAACTACTTACAGGCTTTCTAGTTGATTTTTCTATCTCAACTCAATTCCCTGTACTGCCACTTCCTACCATGGGCTCACCCTCACAGTTCAGGTAAATATTCTTAAATTTCAGAATGCTGTACACTAAATTTTCTTTTGTTTCTACAATACAAGCACAACACTGAAGACTAATAATACAGTCGATTGACCAGATAAATTGTCAGTTTGAGCTAACACCAACTTAAGACAGCTGATATTAAGTTTTTTGATTTAACTGAAGTAATTATCCCTGCTACCTGTATCCTCCCAAAAGATGATATATATAACAAGTTTGCACACTAGGGAATGTACCATATGAAGAAATGTGTATTGAAGAATTTAATGAAGCATTAATAGAATGACACCTTGTAAGTGGGTAAATGAATTATATTTCTACACACAAATGACTAGCACATAGTTATGCATAATAGCAAAAAGTGTGCAATATGCAAAGGAACAATACATACATTAAAGGTGGCTTACATATCTGAAAACATTTTTATTGTAGCATTAAATAAAATAAGCCCTTCTTTCATCTTCCAACATTTAAAATTTTCCTAATTATAAATGATCATTATATGATCATTACTGGTATACTAAGGAATTGTATAGTCTCTCAATATAAAAAAATTTTTATGTTATAATATGAACTACTTGATAATCAGTTTACACAGCATATAGTATCTGAAAATAAGCTTTTTTGTCTTGGTAACACTAAAAAGACTTTAAAGAATATGTTTTTAAGCTATCTGCACAACCTATCTGTAATCTTATTTAACAACCTTCTCTTTTCAAAAGGAAATCAACTCACCAAGCACAGTACATATCTCCCTGTTGAAGCTGACGTGATAAAAACGCAGTACATAAGACAAGAGCACTTTTTTCATCACCCTCAGATTCTAAGTTACAGATCATTTCTAGGGCATCTTTGCAATCAACTTCTGAAATCTACAGAGAAAGGATACAGAAATATGCCATAAGATGGTTTTATGTTAGAAATAATATAATAATATACTTTACAATTTTTATTAGATATGTACAGATCATTTTCTTTGGCAAAACCTCATTAACTCATACATTATCAATTCATAATTTGTCATGACTCGGCTACTGTTTAAAGAAATAATCTTTCTTCAAGTCAGAGAACCAATGATTTTCAAGACCTTTACAACTATTCATTTATATGTAAATAACTAATGCTAATTATAAGCAACCTCTACCCATTAAATCAGGTCTACAATACTGAAAAAGAAAAGCTGCTACTTGTATTTTTTTCCCTTTATCCAGTAATTTACAAAGCATTAGAATGAACAAAAAGACAAACATTTACTGGATATAGACTAAAAAACAAAGTGTCTATTCATCAGGGGGAATAAAAGAAAACATGAAACATTTTATGTAGCTATACCACTTTTAAATGAAGCTCACCTCAGTTTTCTATAAATCTCCATTATTTTTCTTTTCATATATATTCATTCCATTTCAAAGCTTGTCAAGTCATGCATGCATAAGTATAACCTAGATGAAGGCAACTTGCTTCATTTAATTATGCACTTACATCTATTGCTTATTTTTTTTAAATTAAAATTTATTATCTCTACAATGATTTGCTACATAAAACAATCAGAATTTACCTATGATCTCTATAAGTATTTGCTTTAAGATAAAGATATGACAAAGAGCATACAATCACAAATCACTGGTGTTCCACAGAATTAACATGGTACAACTGTCAAATGGCAAAAAGAATCGAAGATCAATACAAACCATTAGCACCCATGTACCACAGAGCTAACTATATATCTCCCTGTTAATCTCTGTGTCTCCTCATTAATTTTTGAGTACAGGAAAAGTGTGTGTGTTTGTGTGTGTGTGTGTATGTAAAATGTAAGGTGTTTAGAATTAAACAAGTGTCTGAATGGAAATGGGGTAATCCTGAGGTTTGATCTTTGACAACAAGGATAAAGACTGCAAGGGGACAGATTGAGAAGTTCCATTTTATACATTAAATCAAGCTAGAAAACACGAAGACCCAACTCTGAATCTATGTGTTTAATTAACAACAATCACTTCTTAAAGTAAACATGAAGTTAATGTAAGAGTTATGACTAAAACCCAAATCCTGGAACTCCCTGGCACAGTACTTTTTCCATTATTCCTGTGTCTGCCTCTTTTGTATAGATCTTTATCTATAAGGAACCCTATGTAAACAAACACAAAAAGGGCTGAACAATATATATTTATACAATTAGTATTTTCAAATACCTACAATAAGTTAAATGTGTATTGTTAGACATTTTATACATGTATATAATTATTAATCATAATTTTTCTATGAGATAGGTATTAGTAACATTTTATACATTAAGATGTCAGTAATAATAACAAATAGCAGCTACTTTACTATTTATTTATTTGTGTCAGTTTCTTCAGGAACAGCATTGCTAAACCAACACAATGGCTTGTCTGGTATATACTACTACTATTTTTTATACTATTTGTATTTATATACTATTTAATTTATATTAATACTAATACTATTTCTTTTTAGAGACAAGGCTCAGAGAATTAAGTTACTTGCTCAAAGCTGCATGCTTAACTAGCAGAGTCAAGATTTCAACCCAGATCTAGCTTCAAAGTCTGTGCTTTTTCTAGACTTCTACATAAGCATACTGCATAAGCACACTGAGGGTCTTCATTGATCAATGCTGATTTTACAAGTTCAATTTAAAAAAATTCTTACATCATGAAAGTCTAATTTATTTTGAATCAAATTTTCATTTTTTATAAAAACCTAAGGTGTTCTTACTGAATGGTTAAATAATGCAAAATGTGTACATTAGATATAATAGTTTTTCCAAGGATATTATCTATATTAGCTTACACTTAATAATAAAACATATATCTATGTAAAATATAAAAACAATAAAGGTACTATAAACAAACAACAACTATAAATCCACAAATATACAACATACTAACTGAAACATCTGCTATATTTAATTATACAGAAAACTTCACTTTTTATTGGTATGCTATGGAAGCAATTTTTACTATACACTATTCAATAGCCTTTATTTCCCTAATGTAGATACCCCACTTGAAAAAAAAGATAGGACACTACAGAGAAAATGAAACCTAACCAATGGCTGAATTAAAACTGTGCAAGTGAAACAAAGGTCAACTTTAGCCATCAATGAGCAAGAATTACTTTTCATAATACAAGGCGGCATAAAGTAAGAACTATCACTATATTACCAATATAGGGACTATTTATATGTTACAAATATCTATTCTGTATTGCTTTGAAAAAATGACCAAAAATTTACCACTGAAAATTTTAAAATATGAATGAAACACTTAAAGTCAATTAGCATTTACTTTAAAGACATACTTTGCTAAAGTTATACTGTTTGTTAAAGATATACTTTGCTAAATCCCTTTATAAAGTGTAAAAATTATTTCAAAAGTGCAAATAATGACTTTTATGTTTTAATATGGCTTTCTACCAGATATTCAAAAAATACAGAACACTTCATATTTCATATACACTCACCAAATGCACTTTTAAAATGTATGGGCTTGAACACATTTCAGGAGAAGCTTTTTGCTTATCAAAATAAAACTGCTTTCCTCTATCCAGAAAGGACTAAACGGTAAACCTGTTACACTAAAATAATTAGCTACTATTTTTTTAAAAACTCTCAAGAGTAGCAAAATCTTACACGAGATTTAAAAGACAAATAATCTATAGTGTTAAGGAATAAAAAATTTCATATACTGTTTATGGGAGCGTAACTCATATAATCTTTTTTGGGGGAGGGGATGACATGGCCCTATTTAAGATGTGTAGGTTTTCTGATTCAGCAATTCTACTTATAGAAATTTACCCCACCAGTGTACCCCCAAGAAGAATGAAAGGATGTATCAATAAGTACCAGGCAACAATTTAAATGTCCTCTAGTTTGACTAAAATATTAATTACAAACCTATACTATGGAATTATGTAGCCAGGAGAAGGAATGAGGTTGACTTCTAAAGAAATGACATGGAAAGATGTCCATACTAAGAGCAGGAAAAGTGCCTAGCAGCCAGGATGTGTGCATGTTTAAAGTATGTTTCTATGTAAAAATATTAGAAATAAAAAAATTTCACAGTTAATGATTACTTGGGTCAAATGGGAAATAACAGAGAGAGACAAAGTAGAAGATTTACTTTTATGTTTATTTTGACAAAACCAATAGAATTACTGAACATAACATAAACACTGCTAACTTCATTTTTATACTGACACCAAGAACCCAGGCCAAAGCCCAGTCCTTAAAGAAAAGCCAGATAAACACTGGTCTCTCTTAGTCTCATTCCTCGGCCATCCACCAGGGCTAGCTATTATTTCTATCACAGTGCAAAGGTCCTGAGAAATAGTCAATCCCTTGCTTACTGGCTCATTTGGACAAAGACTATAGGTCCAGGTCATGGTCGACTCTTTCCAATATCTATTCCTACCTACTCTAATAAATGGGTAAAAACCTCAAATGTTTACAAGAACCAGATAGGTAAAGGAAATGTTTGAAGTGGGTCATGGGAGGGAGACAGCCTACCTCTTCCGAAGGGGGCAATGTTTGGGCAATTGCTCCAAAGTGATTACTTTCCTTGGGGCAGAAGTGATGACAGAATTTACTTCACTTGGAACAATTAAGAGTCAGTTTCAACATGTTTGTAATAGAAAAATAAATGAATAATCAAAACAATCTCTAAGTGAAAAGGGATTTCTAACAAGGAATGCTGTTAGACTTACACATATTCTGTTCTACAGAATGTGATCTAGTTTTGCTTCTGGGTGGGGAAACTGATTCTGTGTACTTTGCTTAAAGAACATGAAGTATCTTACTTAATTCCACCTGCTTAAAACGAGAAGGAAAAAACACCTTCATATGACATCAGAGATACCCAGGGTCCTCAGAGAGAATTTTCCTGAGGATCTCCCACAGCAGGGTGGGCTGTTGTTACTTAACTCCGGATAATTAAACCAAGAGGGAATTTAGGTTCAGTACTGCAAGATTTTTTTGACTATTCAGGGTAGCCAGAAATAGAGACTTTCCTGGAGATAACAAATTCATAGTCTTCAACTTCCAAGAGGACTTTAAAAGTTGATGCAATCACCCTATCTTTAGATAGTTTCCTGTTAGAAGGTACGCTTCTAAGGATCCAGGCTTTACTCACTCACAACCCCCTCGGTGTTTAGATGACACCTTTCATTTACTTAATAAAGATCTGCTGAAGGAAGGATGAGCAGACGGACAGACTTAATTAAGGGCTGGGATGGAACTGATAATGAAAACTTAAATGAAGCTGAAAAATACACAGGATGCAATATAATAACTAAGAACTAAAAAATGTCACACACATTTCAGAGGCTAATCTCAAAAACTTTATACATCTGCCAATGCATAGTCTAAAAATTATTCTTGACTAATAAGAAAATCTCAATCCTCTATTTAGCTCCTGTTAAACAGCGATGAAAAAGGCATTACATGAGATAAAAGGAAAACACTAAAGAGAAAAATAGCTAATATCCAAACTAACGATCTCCTAAGCCAGAGCCCTTGGCTCTACTTCATCCGGTCTAGAAACTGCATGCCATCACACTTCCTAGGATCCTCATTATCCAAAACATACACAACAGCCTTCTCATCTTGGTCCAAGGCTATCATCTTCCTATTTATTTTCTATTCTCAAGAAAAATCACACAATCACCATTATAATTCCAACCTTTAACCTCATGTGGGCATTTAGCTTTCTGTTAGAGGTTATCTCTCTTCTGGATTCTGATTACAATCTCCATCTACTCAGGGGATCATGCACCCTCTGTTAATTGTCCTCTCTTTTATTTCAGCTTCTCCCTTTCCATATCCTAAAATCTGTCCCACAATCCCTTTGTTCTCCATTCGCTACTGCTTTGGAATCAAAGGACACTTATACTAGAGATATAAGACATATATACACATCACTGTCCAATGTATTATAGTTTTCTTTATTCTCTTTATATACATATTCTGCTTTTTTGATCAACAACTTTCAATTCTCCTACCCTGTCTTCAACTTCATTTTGGAATTATGAGTCCTCTAAAATGCAAAATCCCATTTGGATTATGATTCTACTTTTAGAAATCTGTAGTATAAAATACACAAATACATGAATACTATGCTTTATGCCAACTAGAAGTGAAAAAAACACAATCACTTGTCTTACAAAGAAAAACTAAATATGCAAATTTAAATTAAACTATGCAAATAAAAATGAATATAGATAGATATACAGACAGATATGTATACAGAGGAAGAGAGAAAGGGTATACTTAGGGGGAAGAAATACACATTTTTAAAAGTTACTTAGTTAAAACCTGCAAGTATTGTGAAGTCAGGTAAAACTGAAATTAAAGCCCGAACACTAATAAAAAATGCTAGCTAAATTAAGCTACCACCATCTTTCTGATAAAAAAGAGCCAATTTATTTAAAGTAGAAGCCAGGTGAAACGTTTACATATAATCCTGAAAGCTGCTTACAATCACTATCTAAGAGTACATCAAAAACTTAACAGTGATAATAATGGCTCTTCACTAGTTGAGAGAAAAGGAAGTCAAAGACATTCTAATTAAAAATTATTAGTTTTACTTTAAAAAATAACTACTAACAAAAGAAAACATACTCACCTCTTCGATTAACTTTTCATTTGGTGATGATGTACAAAGACAGACAAGGTAAGTTTGCTTAAAACTACCTTTTGTACCAATCTCTGGATGGTCAGAACACAGCTTTGCTAGAGCAGTTGCTTGACTTAACTGATTTGTTTTGATTAGATGTTTAATTCTCATATCCAACAAGATGGGACCCTCAAAAGCTAAAAATTCATTCACTTTAAAAAACAAGACATAATAGATTATTAACATTTGGTAAATAGTTCATTTGCAATACAAATACTTACAAGGAATATTTGTTTAAAGCAGAGAAACTAAACTTTTTTGTTGTTGTTGCAATTTTCTGTTATTCTCAGACTGTCACAAAATATTTGATCTTATCAGCAGAAGATGATCATGTAGTTAATTTTTTAGAGTTGCATTAATACTTTAGCCCCTTAAAGTACCATTTATAGTGATTTACAAGAGATGAGTTGAATTCCTGATTATAAAAATAATTTTGCATTGAATTCTGAGTCAGTGTTATTAAAATTATACTAAATTCTTTCTCCCACAGCTTTTATTCTTGAATATCAGGGCTTAGCATTTCTAGAAATTTGCAGGGGAGGGCATTACACACTCATTATGTGTATATGAGCAGTCCCTCAGTTGTGCCTGATTTTTTTGCAATCTCATGGACTATATAAGCCCACCAGTTTCCTCTGCCCATGAACTATTCCAGCCAATACTGAAGTGGGTTGCCATTTCCTACTCCAGGGCATCTTACCGACCCAGGGATTGAACCTGTCTCTCTTGGCATTTCCTGCGATGGCAGGAGGATTTCTATATGGTAACATAAAAGGATGTTTGGATATTCTAGAAGATGAAATTCAACTAATATTGTGTTCAATTCTGTTGATGTCTTTTTCATTTTAAAAAGTGAAGTCTGAGCACGCATGCTCAGTCATGCCTGACTCTGTGTGACTCCTTGGATTGTAACCTGCCAGGCTACTCTATCTATGAAGATTTTCCAGGCAAAAATACTGGAGCAGGTTGCCGTTTCCTCCTCCAGGGGATCTTCCTGACCCAGGGGTAGAACTCGCATCTTCTGTGGCTCCTGCACTGTATGTGGATTCTATACCATTTAGCCATCAGGGATAGGTGTCTTAGGACAAATTTAAATTATCTATGGAAAAATAAATAAGGGGTTGGAGGGTGGTCTGCTGAAAGTTCTCTAGGTTTTAAAACTATCAACCAATAAACCTCAACACTTGCTTAAGACCCGCTAATGTATAATAAATATGCATTCTGTTCACACTTTGAATTTCTGAGTGCTTGTCTGATCAACTACAAGGAAGAATTGAACTTTTTTCCAAATTTGTGAAGGAGATTTTAAAATTTAACAAACACAAATTTAAACTTTTCCCTAAGTTTTCTTTACCAGGATGAAAATGGTGCTTAAAAATTTACTTGGTGATGGCTAGCCAACAACCTTTGGAAGGCTTTCAAGTGATAAAATTTTATATGCCCTATAAATAAAGCACAAGATTTTTCAACTTGTGAAAGGACTGGAGAACATGTCTAGGAAGTAATTTGTGGGTTAGAACATGGAAAATAAAAGATGTTCTTCCTCTCTGTAAATATATTTTGTTACCATTTAGTCACTTTAGCTCTAACCATACTCACAATGAAAATATTCTTCTATAAAACAGTATGATCAAAGCTCCTCAGTATTAAAACCATGAGCACATAAGCAATTTAATACAGGATCCCAAATTTCATCCTTTTCTTGAAGTCTAGCCCTTATTCCTGCTACTCTCTATTCTTTACACATTAAACTACACCAAAAAAAAAAGTATAAAGACTAAACACAGATAAATAACACTATCTGTATAACCCCTCTGGTACCTCTGACGGTATGTCTGGCATACATAGAGCATTACTTTTCTTTTCAATATCACACAATTCTGTTAGGACAATTACACTGCAAATATCTTTTCACAGTTTAGCTCAATAGCCAAAGCAAAATCTGTGAAGATTTTCAATGAAAACATTAAGGAAATAAGAGTTTTTTTAAAAAGTTATTCTGGCTATACGTTATGGACTTTAAGGAACAGCCTGAGGTTCCAGGAAACACTAGTGGTAAAAAGCCTGGGAATAATTTCACATACTTCCACAATAACTCATACTCAGCAGAACTCTGAAGATCATAGCAAAGAAATTATTTAAAGGTGGCAACTTTTAAATGAAACTAATAATAATCTTAATAGAATTTCAAACAGTCCCTAAAATCTCAAAGAGTAGCATGTAGTTAGAATGACAAATTATACAAAATAATTTCTGTACCAACTCAAGTAGAGTGGAATATGTTACTATATATTTCAAAGACATACTTGTGTGTGTGTTTTTAAACAATGGGAAACCATTGCCACACTTAGTGCAAAACAGATTTCAAAGAAATACAGAATATTAGAGCAGAAGGAGCTTTATAGATCATTTTATCCAGCTCCATCATTTGGCAGATGAGTAAACTGAGGCTCACAGAAGGCAAATGACCTCCCAGGATCATAAAACCAGTTAACAATAGAACCGGGACCAGAAGCAGACCAGTCTTGCAAACTTCACCTTAACACAGTGATGCAATGAGAAAAAGAAAATTCTTCTTTAGCTAGTGTGCCTACTACTTGTTAGAATAGCACTTTAAGTAACAGAGCTGTGAAGTAGCATTTGTTTTCAGAGGAAAGTAATTATGTATTCTGAAGCTCATGGTTCAAATGGATCAAAAGTAGATTACATTTAACGCTCTATTCAGAACCTCCCCCTTAGGGGAGGGAAACTCACTCCCCACAATCCCCCTTCTTCACCATTTTCCTTTTACCTGCTTTCCTTCCCTCATTCCTCTATATGTTTCTCTATTTCTCTCCACTTCAAGACATGTTTTCCTTACAAAGTTATAACAGCACATCAAAGATTATCAGACTCTTGAAAAAAAGCTTTATCTTTATCCTTAGCTAGTCACATCAAATTTCACTCCCTACCCTGCTTTACCCACCTCCATTCCAGAAAACTATAAAATACATTGAATTTTACTTGGTAGCCTTCTTATTTATTTTCTGTGTATTTATGTACTTGGGAGGAAAAAGCAGGTTTTACTACATTCAACCCTATAAAGAGATCTGGATGACCTACAATGGCAATGTAAATGAGTGATATTGTCAGTTCAATTAAGGTAATAATGGCTTTCTTTCCATAAAATGCCATTTACATAATAGTAAAAAGAAAAACATGAAAGATAATTTTAAACTATTACAATATGTAAGTTGAATATTTGTGATAAATCGTTATATAAATATTAGCTGATCATGTACACCAAAATTTAGGACTAGGTCTTAGATTCCCCCCAAAGTGGAGTCAAATCTATTTACTGAGTGTCTATCTCCACATTCAGATTTGCACATAATTTCCCTTGCAGCATCTCCAGCTAGCTGTTTCACAATCATTTCAAACTCTGCATACAAAAATATCTAAGTCACAATATGTGTTATAAAACTAAAGAGAACTAAAAGGTGGTATAAAAAATTTCCTTTTCTACCTTGTTCCTCCTTATTCTAACCTACAATCCTGTCATACGATCTACCAAATGATCCTGTCACTTCCAACTCCTATGTACTTAATCCCATTCATTTTTCTCCACCTATACACCTACCATTCACCCCCTTCTCTCAGATCAAATTGTTAATCTCCCAGACCACTCTGCTGCATTCTGCTAGTTTTTCTAACACATCTCCACTAGGACTCAGGATGCTTACCCCCCATCCACCCCTGAAGAACATACTCAACTCTCCTTTCCCAGTTAAAAGCTCCAAGTGGTTTCCCTTTGTGTTCAAACGATAAATTCCAAAATTCCCATCATAACTTTCATGAATCTGCATCACCTATTCCATTAAAATAATTTTCCCTTAAAATCGATTCAGCATTTGGGCAAGAAGTAAAAAAGGCATCCAAAATAAAAAGGAAGAAATATCACCATCTGAATGCAGATGGCATCATCTTATAGGTAGACAATCCTAAAGATTACACACACACACACACACACACGCACTAAATAAATTTAGCGAAGTTGCAAGATATCAAAATCAGAACACAAAAACATGACGCATTTCTACACACTAACGATGAACAAACTGAAAAGGTAATTCAGAAAACAATCCCATTTATAACAGCAACAAAAAGAATAAAGTACTTAGTAGACCTGATCAAGAGAGTGAAATACTTGTACAGTGAAACCTATAAACACTGGGTGTGTGCTAAGTCGCTCCAGGCGTTTCCAACTCTTTGCAACTCCATGGAGTGGGGCCTGTCAGGCTTCTCTGTCCATGGCCTTCTCCAGGCAAGAATACTGCAATGGGCTGCCATGCCCTCCTACAGGGAATCTTCCCAACCCAGGGATTGAACCCGAGTCTCGTCTCCTGCATTGGCAGGTGGGTCCTTTACCACTAGTGCCACCTGGGAAGCAAACAGCTAATTTGAATGAATTTGAATTCATGTCGCTCAGTCATGTTCGACTCTGCGACCCCATGGACTACAGCTCACCAGACTCCTATGTCCATGGAATTCTCCAGGTAAGAATACTGGAGTGGGTAGCCATTACCTTCTCCAGGGATCTTACCGACCCAGGAACTGAACCCAGGTCTTCCACACTGCAGGCAGATTCTTTACTGTCTGAGCCACCAGGGAAGCTCTGAAAGAAATTAAACATTACTGAAAGAAATTAAAGAAGACACAGAGAAATGCAAAGGAACCCCGTGTTCATGGATTTGAAGACTTAATGTGGTTAAGATGTCCAATAACCCAAAGCAAGCTATGGATTCAATGTAATCCCAACAAAACTGGAATGGCTATTTTAAAGAGATAGAAAAATTGACCCTAAATTGACCCTAAAACTCATATGCAATCTCAAGGAATCCCAAACAGCCAAAACAATTTTGAAAAAGAACAAAGTGGGAGGTCTCACACTTCCTCACTTCAAATGGACTACAAAACAATCAAAAGTGGCCTAACAGGAATACAGGCAATGCAACAGAATAGCAAAAGCTCAGAAATAAACCATCACTAAATGATCAAATAATCTTCAACCAGGTGGCAAGACCACTCACAATAGGAAATGATAGTCTCTTCAACAAATGGTGCTGGGTAAACTGGATATCCACATGCAAAAGAATAAAATTAAACCCTTGTATCATAGAAAAAAATTTTTGAAATGAATTAAAGACCTAAATATAATACCAAACACTATAAAATTTCTAGAAGAAAACAATGGGGAAAAGCTTCAAGAACTGGACTTGGCAATGATTTATTAGATATGATACCAAGGGTTATCCAAGGGTTATCCAAGAACAACAACAGAAAAATAAGACTACATCAAAGTTAACTTCCTACAACAAAGGACAGAATCAACAGAGTAAAAAGGCAACTTACACAATGGGAGAGAGTATTTTTGCAAATTACATATGTGATAAGAGGTTAATGTTTAGAATATATAAAGAACTCCTCTAACTCAGCAACAACAAAAATCAAATAATCCAACTGAAAATAGGCAAAGGACTTGAAGAGACACTTCTCCAAAAATGACATACAAATTAAAACTACAATGAGATATCACTTCACACCTGTCTCAGAATGGCTATTTTCAAAAACACAATAACAAAACAAAAAGAGAAAATAAATGTTGGTTGAAGATGTAGAGGAACTGTAACCTTTGTGCCCTATTGATAGCACTATAAAATGATATAACCTCTAAGGAAAACAGTCTAGAAGTTCCTCAAAAAATCAGAAACACAACTACCATGTGGTGCAGCTATCCCACTGCTGGATGCCACAAAAGAAATCAAAGGAGGGTCTCAAGGAGACATCTGCACTCCCGTATTCACAGCAGCACTATTCACAAGGGCCAAGAGGTAGAAGTAATCCAGATGTCCATCAACAGGTGAACTGATAAATAAATGTAGCATACACATATAATGTAGTATTATCCACCCTTAAAACAGAAGGAAATTCTGTCACATGCTAACAACAGTTGTATTTTGAGGACATTATGTTAAATGAAATAAGCCAGTCAAAAAAAGGTAAATATGTAGTATGATTCCACTTATGTGAGGAATCTAAAGTAGTCAAAGTCACAGAAACAAAAAGCAGAGCGTTGACTAACCAGGGACTGGGAGTGGAGTACGGGAAAAGGAGGGAGCTATTGTTTAAAATCATTTCTGCAAGTGATAAAATCCACAGATATGTTTCAAAACAGTATGAACATACAAACACTACTGAACTCTTATTGAACTGTACACTTAAAAATGACTAAATGATACATTTTGTTTTTACCACACAAAAAAATGCAATAAAAAAATCAATTCAGCATTATTAGTTCAAAAAATTCAAATTCAGACATTTGATAAAAGCTCAGCACTTCCTTCACCCAACCTCTCACCCTTTCCTGGGAGAATAAGCTAAATTTCAAGAAACAGCATTTTCACTGAAGATTTCACAAGTGCTTAAACCACCTGCTTTCTCATTAAGCCTGAAACTTTATGATCGTAACTCATTTTTGACATGATTGATATAAAACAGAATTTATATAAAATTTTAAAATTCCATGTTATAGATGAATCTAGTAAGTCTCTGGGCGATAGTGGAAAACAGAGGAGTCTTATGTGCTACAGTCCATGGAGCTGCAAAGAGTCAGATACAACTTAGCAACTCAACAACAACAACAAAAGAAGTATGTAACCATAAAATTTTCTTGTGGAATAAGATTTAATTATTACTATTACAATTAATTAAATTCTCATATCTTTATCCATGTAACATGATAATGAAATCAGACTCATCAAAACAGAAACAATGTATTTTCTAGGATGTTTAGAAAATCCAGTAAGTTTATGTTTTAAATCATTACTAGGAAAAATAAAATCTTGGTGGTCACCATATATTTAGTTATGTAACAGCAGAAATATAATTAAGGTCAACAAAATGCAAAATAAAACATCAGTCTGAAATGGGAAAGTGAACACTTCTACAATTTTACTGCCGTTAAATTCCATCAGCTTAATTCTATCCAGAGTCACTGATCCTCAATGATCTAAGTAGAACCTAAACAGAGGGCAATCTAATTTAGCAGTGATTTTTAAAAATAAAATCCAAAATATTCCACTTATTTATTTTTTATAACAAGACAGGGTCAGTAAGAGCAAAAGAGAGAGAAAGCAAAAAAAATTTTTAACTAAAAAAAAAAAAAGAAAGATAACCAAATAGAAATGTTAGGAGAACTGTATTTCTTAAGCTTACTTGGATCATCTACAAGATGTTCTTTTTAGTGATTTTGTATAAGAAATGTTTTAACCCTCAAAAGAACCGTCAACATATTTAAGTGTAGGTTTCAGAATCACCCATTTTGGTATTCTATACATAGAATACACAGGTAAAGATACACACAGGCCCATAAAAAATATAGGAAAAGTTTCAACAAGTCAAAGAACTAGAGATTTCTATCTGAAAACAAATTCAGCTGCATGTAATCAGATCTGGCCTCATTTAATCTGTTCTCTCCTCCCATCTATTCCTTTAAAATATTATTACATCGTAGATATGCTAATATCTGGCAGACCAAGCAGCATGTTTTTCCTGTTTATTTTAAAATGCAAAGTTTATTACTGAAATAAAGACTTATTTTCTTATAAAGCTCTGAAGGATTTATAAGAACTGTGGAAAATCTTAAGCTTTAGAAATTTCCTTTTAAAACCAAGGAGTTCAAAAAACAAAAAATGAACCCCAGGGCTTAGGATTCAAGAAAGAACTGGCAAGCTGAATAAATACACAATTTATGCAACTGCAAATTATTCCAAAAGAGAAGGGAAAGGGCTGAAGGAATTCAGTGTTAACTGTTAGTAGGGAGCTCTTTCAAAGTTTAGATTTTACAATAATGACTTATACAAAAAAAGAAAAAACAGCAGGCTCAGGACCAAGGATGCATACACCATGACTGTCAGCACCTGGTACTAACCTATGCAAACTGTTATTCAAAAGATGACCCCTAGCTTACCAACTGGACTGCCCTGGTGGCTCAGTGGTAAAGAATCTGCTTGCGAAGTAATCTCCTAGAAAAGTAAATGGCATGGACAGAGGCACCTGGAAGGGTATAGTCCATGGGGTCGAGAAAGTGTTGGACACAACATAGGAATTAAACAATAAGCGTGCCAAATAAGCTGAATATAATCAAATTGGTGGAGGTGGTTAACTTCTTGAGAAGAGTCTCTGCTCCTTGGGTTTGATTATTCATTATTTATGATGACAGAGAGAATGGTGGGTCTGATAATAACCTTTAGATTGAAAAAGATAAAACAATGGAGCAAATGGAAACAGGTGGGAAAATATAATTTTCAAAATGGGACTTGAGGTACATTTTGCAAACTGTAGACTAGAGGAATAAATATATTCCTAAGAGTCTTAAAATTAATACATTAGAAATATGACTGTTAAGAACCAAGAAAGATTCACCAAACATAAATTAGGTTACACTTCTATAAAAATTATCTCAAAATGTATCACAGACCAAAATATATAATGCAAAACTATTAATATGATACATCCAGGAGATAAAGTAAAGCGAAGTTGCTCAGTCGTGTTTGACTCTTTGCAACCCTATGGACTGTAGCCTGCCAGGCTCTCTGCCCATGGGGGTTTCCAGGCAGGAACACTGGAGTGGGTTGCCATTTCCTTCTCCAGGGTCCAGACCATAAGAGGAGAAAAATCTACATGATCTTGGGTTTGGTGATTATTTTTAGATAAAACAACAAAAGCACAATCCATGAAAGAAAAAAAAATAAGTTGGACTTTATTAAAATTTAAAACTTCTGCCCTCTGCAAGGCACTGTAAAGAAAAACAACAAGTCACAGAGTAAATGAAACTATTTGCCAAACTCCTACCTGCTAAAGGACCTGTATCAAACTATAACAACAAAAAGGAACAGTGGATGACCTAGAGATTGTCATACTGAGTAAGTCAGAGAAAAACAAATATCATGATGTTGCTTATATGTGGAATCTAAAAAAATAGAGTACAAATAAACCTATTTACAAAACTAGAATAGTCACAGATATAGAAGACAAACTTACAGTTACTAAGGGGGAAAGACGGGGAGATAAACTGGGAGATTGGGATAGACATATACACTCTACTATACATAAAATAGATAAGTTTAAAAGAACCTACTGTACAGCACAGGGAACTCTACTCAATACTCTGTAATGACCTACATGGGAACAGAAGGTAAAAACGGTGGCTATATGTATATGTATGAATGATTCCCTTTCCTGTATAGCAGAAACTAACACAACACTGTATCAACTATACGCCAATAAAAAGAGAAAAAAAAAACTCAACTAAAAAGCAAAAGATATAAACAGATCCTTCTCCCAAGCAAATATTCACGTGAAAAGATGTTCAGTATCATCTCTCTGTACAGAAACACAAATTAAAGCAATGGGATATCATGACACACATATTAGAATAGCTAAAATTCCCCAAATAGATAAAAGCAACTACCAGTGAGAATCTAGAACAGCATGCAGAGTGGTATAGCTTGGCAGCTTCTCACAAAGCAAAATATACTCTTACCACATAACCTAGCAATCTTCCTCCTAGGTATTTACCCAACTAATCTGAAAATTTATCCACAAAAACTTGTATGCAAATATTTACAGCAGTTATACTCATTAATGCCAAAAACCGGTAGAAAACAAGATGTCTTTTAATAGGTGAATGGATAAACAAACTGTGGTGGATTTTTACAATGGAATATAATTCAGCAACTTTTTTTTGAATGAGCTATTAAGTCACTTTAATACACAGATAAATGTTACATGCATATTTTTAAATGAACGAAGGTAGACTGAAAAGTCTATAAATTACTGGATAAGTAATTGTCATCTGTTCAGGAGAGGGTTGAACAGGTGAAGCACAGTTATTCTTTTTTAGGTGAAGCACAGTTATTCTTTTTTAGGGCAATGAAACTATCCTGCATGATACTATAATAGAGGACACACGATAATATGCATTGGTCAAAACCCAATGAAGAAGGACTCTAAAGGTAGGCAAATCTGAAAATATGATTTAGGAGGTTGCGATGCCCAGGATAGACTGTAAATATGGCAAAAGATTCCGTCTTATAAATGTAATGAAAGAACTTCACTGAAACAGATGGGAGAACGGGCTGCTCACCTAACTTGGGATAAGAGGAGTCAGTACGAATATGGAAAGAGGAACTGTGTACACTGATAAAAGTTGTTTTCCACAGGGATACAGGTTATCAATTCTGAAATCACTATACATACACTAGGAGAAGTAATAATATATGGATGTTTAAGTAATATATGGATGGTCTACGGTAAAAGAAGCAAGTCTGAAAATGCTACATACTGTATAATTCCAATTATATGACATTCTTTTAAGAGAAGGTCAGAATGATCCAATAGTTGGAGACATCTGTATAAACTCTCACATTTAGTTTAATATAGACACAACTGGTTACATATACAAACATTTATAAATATGTGTACACACACAGAGTAATTATACCTACATGTATTTTTTTACTCTGTCTGCTGAGAGTTCCTGGAGGCAATGACACCTCAGTAGCAATGAGCACAACCAGTTACCAGGGCTTGGTTCCTAACACTATTCTCCACTGAAAGGAACTAAGGTACCTTGGAGAAACAGCTGATTCTAGGACTGGGGCAAGAAATACACAGAATAAACCTGGAGCATCTTGTAGAAACAGAAAACAAGGATGTACTTAAACAAAAACATAACCCACAACCATGGGGCTATGTCAAAGGGACAGAGAAGTTAACCTGAAGAGTTCCCAGTGGCCAAAGCTGAACAATTTGATAAACAAAATAGTGTTGGATTAACACTAAAGCATAAAGTGAATATCAGTGGGTCCATACTAATTAAACAAATAGATGAGGAAGAAAAGACAAATCTCGGGCTTCCTTGGTGGTTCAGTGGTTAAGAATCTGCCTTGCAATGCAAGCAATTCCAGTTCGATCCTTGGTCTGGGAAGATCCCACAATTAAGTCCAGGTGCCACAACTACTGAGCCCAGGCACTGCAACTACTGAAGCTGGCAAGCCTAGAGCCAGTGGTCTGCAACAAGAGAAGCCACAGGAATGAGAAGCCCACACAACACAAAAAACAGAGCCCCCACTCACGGTAACTAAGAGAAAGCCCGAGGGTAGTAATGAAGACCCAGAACAGTGCTTGCTTCGGCAACACATATAACGAAGACCTACCGCAGCCAAAAAATAAGTAATCTTAAAAAAAAAAAAAAAGACAAATTGCCTGTGGAGAACTCCAAACAATCTGTGTAGATACTGCCTCCTCAAGGAGGTAGAGCTTAACCCGCCAACTTGTGAGTGTGGGCTGCATATGGTAACTTCTTTCCAAAGAGTACAGCATGGAAAGGTGGAAAAAGAGTAATTTCACAGTGGAAAAACCTAAAACACACACTATCTCAGCCAGGTGACCAAGGTTAATACCAATAGTGAAGAAGTCATGTTGGTTACAGGTAGCTTTGGTATGATGACCATGGCACTGTACCTCAGTGATCTTCCTCCCCTAAACCCATAAGCCAAGTACTAATCACGTGAGCAACATCAGACAGATCCCAACCGAGGAAAGTTCTACAATATTCTTCAAAACTGCCAAGATCATCAAAAACAAGGAAAGTCTGAAAATACTATCATAGCCAAGAGGAACCTAAGGAGACATGATGACTAAATGTAATGTGATATCCTGGATGGGATCCTGGAACAAAAGAAGAACAATAGGTAAAAACCAGGGAAATCTGAATAAGGTATAGACTTTAGTTAACAGCAAAGTACTGACATTGGTTTAATTGTGACAAATAGATCATACTAATGTACAATACTAATAGTTGGGAAAACTGGTGTGGAGTATTTATAAAACTATTCTAAAATAGTTCATTTAAAATGTGATTAGGTCTGGGACTTCCCCGGTGGCCCAGTGTTTGAGAATCCACCTTGCAATGCAGAGGACATGGGTGCAGTCTTCTTTTGGGGAACTAAGATACCACACGCCATGGCACAGCTAAGCCAACTAAGCCTACTGAGCCCACGCGCTCTGGAGCCCGTGCACCACAACTGGAGCCCGTGAGCAGCAGTGAAAGACCTCACAGGATGCAACGAAGATTCCGTGCACTGCAATCAAGGCCAGACGCAGTCAAATAAATGAACAAAAATATTTTTTAAAACATTAATGCCAGACTAACCTCAATAATAAACAATCTTACTTAATAAAACTCTAGCCAAACACCTCTTGTGGTCTTTCATCATCGTGTCACTATAGACAAAAAGGAAAGCCATGGACCAGACACAAGGAAACAACCATATGTGATGAAACAACCATAATCAAAAGGGCACTGGCTAAAAGACTAAAGGGAAACAAGAAAATTTCCATAAATATCCCAGGGGCTACGTGTTTTTATGATCTTTTTAATGGTCATTATCAAGAATTTGGATGCCAACATAGTGTATGCTAACAATATCTGCTTAAACTTGGAAAGACAAAACCCTTGAACTAACGAAACCAAGATTTAACATAATATGGACAAGCTGCAGAGGCAGAATGGATTTAACACAGTGAAACTTAAAAAAAGAAAAAAAGGAATACTTTGTATGCCAAAATACTATGAATAAAAATGCAAATAATTTGAGTAGCATTTATTTTTTTAAAAAATTTTTGTTGACTGTAGTAACCTCACTGAGTTTCGAGAATGATAAGGTCATCCAAAAACGTAATGTCATCATAAGTCACACTAAAATGAACAGGATAGAAGTGCCTATGACTTCAGAGCTGGCCAGATCGCATTTGGGGTTCACGTTAAGTTTCGAGAATTACACATGAACAACAAACAAAATGCACTGAAGTCAGAAATCATGACTGTAGACTAAAAATCATGCCACACCAGGACAGCTTTTAGTCCCTTTAGAGGAATTTGTACTTTGTTAGGTATGCGTGGCCTTATGGGTAGCACTAGATCCAAAAGAGAGCAACTCTAAGTACATAGTTTTTCACAATTTACACAATAAAGATTATCTAATAGCAGCTATAAATGGAGTGAATTACATAGTTACCATTCTCTATAAGTATTCAAGAAAAGGCCCATTCATTTTACCAGTGAGTGATGTTTTAGAAGGGAGTTAAAATTGAGTAAAAAATAAATGATTATTCAGTGCCTTTCTAATTCTGAGATGATAACTAAAGAAGGGCACAAGTAATATGTAAGCCTAAAGTTCCTGTGATATTCAAAGGGCATCAACTTGAATTATACTGGTTTAAATATCAGAGTTATATTATTCTAGGATGCTAAAACCTTAAAGAAAAACCGCATTTTTAATTGAGTCCCATACACCCTCAATCCCTAAACCAAAGAACATTTGTTGGTTTTAGCTGGGCTTTGCATGTGTGTTGTCATGACCAACGCTTTGCAATCCCACGAACTACAGACTGCCAGGCTCCTCCGTCCATGGGGATTCTCCAGGCAAGAATACTGGAGTGGGTTGCCATTCCCTTCTAGGGGCTCTTCCTGAACCAGAAATCAAACCCGAATCTTCTGCACTGCAGGTGGATTCTTCACCACTGAGCCACCTGGCTTTAGCAGCTCTAAAATTAGTCAGTACAAATTAGTTATTTAAAATAAATCAGAATTAAGTCGATTATCCATTATCGATTATCCAAATACTACATCAAAACTTCAAATGCTTTGCTATAAACTAACGAACAAAGCCTATTACAGTGTTTTTATTGCTGGCAGAGCTCTAGCTCTTCGTATCAAACCTGCCATAGTCCAGTGTAGGTTAAAACAAGGGTTTGGATATATCATATAAAAAGCTGAAAGTTCCACATGCTGTACAACTGCCCAATTTGAAAATGTAAATAAATTAGTATATATGTGTAAAATGTTAATTACTTCAACATATAGTTCAAGTCTATGTGATTACCCACAGAGTAACTCCCGTCAAAGAAGTAGTCTAAATAACAGGGCCAAATAAAGATTATAGCTGCACAGTCTCTCAGTCATATAACACCTCTCTGGTTACTTCAAGAGTCATATTAAAATCTGGCTACCTACAGTCTGCTACTGTAGAAATTCCTTTTTCTTTATAGCCCAAATTATTCCAGTAGCTATGCCAGGTGAGGATCATGAAATAAAGTGGCACAGAGATGGGCAAAGACATTTGTTACAGAGACAATGTTAGGCACACTGAAACAAGTAAAGACACTGAGCACATATTCTTTTAAGGTAATTTTAAATCTCTGCTAAGGTAAAGGTTCTATTTTTCTGCATTAGCATAATGTGTGAGTTTGGCAAAGATGCTCTTCAGAAACTGACTACAGAAAAAAGGAGTTAAATCTTTATTTAAGCTAGATGTGATTTTATTTTATTAGGCTGGGTGCAACATGGCATAATATAAAAAGGACAGAGCTGAGGACCTCACTTTGATTCCCAGCTCTACTTCACATCCCTGGCAATGTGATACAGAAAAGACAACTAATCTTTCTGAGCCTGTATTTTCTCACCTGTAAAAAAGGGACAAAAAAAGATCCCACTTTTCTACAGGATCATTGTGAAGATTAAAAGAAATCATGAATATGAAAGCACATTTCAAACTGCAATAACTATACAATGTAATTTGCTATTATTATTAATATATTCTATCCAATATTTCTAATGCTGAGAAGAGTAAAAAGTAGAATTTAATTATAGAATAAAAACATAGTGGTGGTAATATACTGGGGATAAAAAATAATACACCAAAGGCAAAAAGCCCCTAAGACTCTCAACCTTTAAATGTGGTTCTTATTATTTTAAATAATAATGTAACTAATCTGTGGAAATACACAAAGGGCAGTAATACAAATAAACTTGCAGTGAAAGCCAAGAATCAGATAACACTGCTAAAGCTATCCAGAAAGCTGGGGAAATGTTAAGAGAGGAGTCAGGTAGAACAATCAGCTTGATGAGAAGTTTGGAGATTAGCTGAGAAGTCTTTTGGTAAATATCAAAGTACCATTAGAGTTAACAAATGATGAATTTACTCCTTTCTTCAGAAATTGCTATCAAATAGCAAAATGGCTAAGCTTTGCCATCAACCAACATGAAAAGCGACAATAAACAATGGAAGAAGTTTATTTATTTCTCTAGTTAAATACCTTGGGAAAACTTAGGGTGAATTCTGAGCACTTTCCTAAATAATTTCAATACTAAATATAATAATATGTGCTCTTCTTCACAGCACATACAGTTTCTGAACTATGAACATTAAGTGTTATACATATTAGTGATTTAGCCATCTATCTAGTAGGATACCTGTCAGTTTAACTGGGATCTTTATTGCCTAAGCTCATATAATAATAACAAAGCAGGATAAAATAAGTCTGAGAAAAAACTGTTTAAGAAAGAGTACTAATCTTAGAGGCGGAAGACTTTAGAGTTACTAGCATTAATTTCTTATCTATTTTAAGAAAAATCATTTCACTACCTTACTTTTGCTTCTCCATCTGTCAAATAAGTTATCAAGTATAAGCTAGATTGCCACCTGTCAGATGTTACAGAGGGAATTCCTCTGATAAAATAATGTTGAGAAAAAAACTTGAGTTTCTGTTACCCTAAGGTTACATAATCCTATAAATACATCTTCCCCCAATTAAAAAAAAAGGTGAAGGGCCTCAAGCACCTCATATAAAACTTAAACAAAATGGTCCTTCTTGAAATATTCTGGGATTATATCAAAACAATTTTAAGTACTTATTTTCTCTAGTCTAATGATTCTTTTTTCTTTCTCTCTTCTCTCTAGAAAATTTACCTTTATCCTTATCCAATGGTTCCTGGGAAAGAATAGTGCACAGTACCGGGTTTTTCCACACCCCAGTCTCTTGAGCTAGAGTAGCTAAAAAATGCAATTCACAGCTGCCATTCTCCATCAGCTTTTCATGAGCTACCTATAAATATTAAATAAACATCCAAAGAATTACAACAGATTTTCAAAAGCAAGCTTATCAGCCTTTAAATATAATACTCAACTTTTGAAAAATAAGACTTTAATCTTAAAATTTTCATGTCACATTACAAAGTGCTGCATCCTTCTGATTTTTAAGATGAATCTCAAGAATTATACTAATTATAAAATTTAAATAAATAAAATATATTTCTAGAAATAAGTTCATATTACTTTTCCCCCAAGATCTAAACCAACAGCAAAGTTATTTCTCGAGGAAGCTATCAGAATATCCATACCATGAAAGACCTTATACATTTTATATCCTCTGTTAGTAAAAAAAATTTCCAAAAAACTTCTACCATTAACAGATGACAAATTTACATCAAAGCCTAAACGACAACTTATATACACATATTTCAATAAAAGGGACTTATGAAAACAACTAAATGTATGACTTTTCATACATTTGTAAGACTGCATAGTCTTAGCAATATCCTATTAAAGCTGACACTGAACCTTGCTTACTTGTTTCCAAGTGTTCGTGCAACTGGCATATTTTTCAGGCCACAAAAGACCAACAATTTTAATTCAATTCAGAAAATGTTTACTGAGAATGTTTACTGAGAATTTCTGTGGGCAAAGTACCAGGGAAGAGAGCAACTAGTCCCTGCTTTTCTGGGGCTTATCCTCTAGCGGGGTAGAGATATGTTTAGTTAAAACACAGGCAAAATAAAATAAATGTAGTTAAGCCAGTATAAAGTAAGAAGCTTTGAAATGAAAGCAAAGTGTCATGGAAACTTGTAAAGCTCATGCTGTTTTTGTAGTAAAAATTTATTCCTCAAAAACCATAAAAATCTCACTGAAACAAGTTCAAGCGCCTTAAGATTTTTTTTTTTTGGAGCAACTGCTGAGAGCTACCATGATGGGATTTAGTTATTTCCTTCTCATTAATCCACATGAAAAAGTATCAAGTAGTGCTATTGTTTCAAAAAGGAAAGTTTCAAAGTTTACCTTATGCTGACAAACAAAATTAGTACGAGGAATTCAGTATAATATTTGCATATAAACTATCTACTTAACCCTGTGGTAGAGTATATGTGACTACCAAACTACGAAAATAGTTCTGAAACAATCATTTACCTAAAAATAACCACTTGCTGGGGGAAAAAACCTGAGACACAAGTTATTGATATGCTGAAGTAGAAACTGCATGATCAAAAAGTTAGTTGCAATGTGACAAACAGGACAAGACACTTTCAACAGTTATTAAGTATCTACTATATGTAGAATAAGATACTTTCAACAGTTATTAAGTATCTATATGTGTAAATACTATGTGAAATCCTATGGTATAAAGACATGAATCCTATCTTCAAGAATTCTGCACTAAACATAGATTTTAATGTTTAATATTAAAATAGAAAAGTTGACTTTTCTGCCTAACTACAGTTTATTTCACATGCTTCTAAAATCTGAGACTATTCTACTTTTATACTTCTTCTATGGAAAAACATAAGGCCAAAAGGTATTTTAAGAACTCTGGCTAGAGGAATAGAGAGACAACTATACTTTCTGAGATTAGCTGGCAGGAACATTCTTTTAAACTAACCAATTAATCAAAATTTACTTGAAGCTATAATATATCCAGCACAATCTAGTGCTTAAGCAAAATTTAATATTCTTGAAATACTCCAAAACAACTAAGTGCTAAACTATGTAGTACTTTTATAAGGAGAGTAACAGCACTAAGTAAAAGAGATAAAGCATGTGTTTTCAGATACAGGAGAAAAAGTATGGGCTATGGAATAAAGAATCTTGGTTCAAGTTACTACTCTGACATTAGCTGTGTAAGTATGGGCCAATAAATACTGTAGAATTGAGCCTCAGTTTCCTCACCTTTAAAATGGGAGAAATATTACCTACCCCCACAAAGTTTTCATAAGGATTAAATGAGGTATGTTAAATTCTTATACAGCATACCACAATTTTCAGGAATTAAACTGTTTCTAAACACAAATGAGGGCATTTTCTTTTGTGTTCTTTTACTGCTGTGGCAAAGTTCTAATTATTTGATCTTAAAAGAACTGTGCAATATTCAATCAATCTACTTAAATGTATATATTCATTTAATAAACATCTTGAGTACTGACTATGTGCAAGTCCCTACTGTTAATAAGAACAACAATTAATGTTTGTCATCACTTAAATCTTTTAAATTTTAACTAAATAATTTATTCAGAATAAAGAAAATCGCCATAAAATATACTTATGTTAAATCTAGTAGGTAAATATTCTCACCTGCACCAGTGTCTGAAATTGCTCCCACTGCTTATCAGATAATTCAACAGGCAGACACAGCAGAAGTTCAACACAGCTTCTAAAAAACAAGAAGTTGTAAGGATACAAATAATTATTAAAATTTAAAGTAAAATAAGATAAATAATTCTAATATTACCAGTAGACTCTCCAAAATGAATCTATTTAAAATTAAACTACCATAAGACCTGAGATGCAGAGTTAAAACAAAAAGCTTAATGTTTTTATTTACTCAAAAGTTTACTCACAATGCCAAGCGTTCCAGAACCAAAGCTACATTTTCACATTCAGAGGTAAGATAAGGTCGGGCTTTAACGTAACTTTGGATAGCCACTGTGTATACCTCCAATAAAGGTAAAGGATCTTCTGAAGTTTTCCATTTCTCTGCATATTCAAGGAGTGTCTGTTTGGAAGGAATAATAAAAAGTATTCAATGTAAATCAAAATACAGATTGACAAATCAACTGTTATTTCTTTCCTCCCTAGGAAATTTTGAAAAACAACTTTATTTTATAAAAACAAAAAGCAGTTTATACTGATTAAAATATTAAAAGTAATGAAGCCATAATCCAGCAGCTCTTTGTAGGAGAAAATAATACTGTTAATTCATCCAAAAATAGCATCATTTCATGAAGTCTGGTTTTAAATAGTGTAAGCATTCTTTTCTATCTTTCTGAGTCAAAATGTCATCTTTCACCCCCAAATTTCAAAGATTTAAAAGTTATTTTAAAAAGAAGATGTGAAAAAAAAATAATAATAAAAAGAAGATGTGTAGGCAAATTATATTTGAGCAGAGATGCAGTGAAGGATTTCAAATATTTATGTTTTCTATTTTTCATGCAAGGAATATAAAATTCAACATCTAACAATAAATGAATCACATTATGGCCAGAAAAGACAAGAAGTATTTTCAGTTATAAAAAGTAATATTATTTGCATATTACTGTTTTATGACAAGTTTTATCATTAAAAAAATCAATCTAAAGATATTCAACGTACATAAAATCATTATTAAAGACTTAAAGAATGATTATAAGTTTAAGAAATTTGTATAATAAAGCACTTATTTTTAAAAATAAAGAACACTCTTCACTCCTTATTGAAGAGTTCAAATATTTCACCTCATCGAAATTATTAAAAGGAAAATCAAAATGCTGTTTATCCTACAGAAGTAAGAAATGGAAGAAACTGGCAGCAGTAATTAGACACACACTTGTTCTACAACTATTAAAATAGTTAACTTACTAAGAACTATCTAAAAGGTTCTACAATTATGCTAAATGAAGTAGAACTCTAATTAAATGTTTTTATAATATAGATGCCACAATTAGTCCTTCTCACACTTCAAGGTTTAAGACTCATCAACACGTGGCAAATTTAGGTGCTATTTCCTAGAAAAGAAGGCATCTTGAAGGAATGCTCCATGAAGTCTTGCTTGTATCCTCTGGCATACAGAGGAAGCTTTTTTAAAATGTGCAAGGAGGAAAGTAGGAAGGACAGAATTATATTTTACTATCAAACACTCAAAAGAAAACACTTATTACCTTGTCCTCTCTACAACCCTATAACTACTAGAAGTAGTAAGCCATCAGAGAGAATGAGGAAGAATAGAAAGTAATCTGGTGAACTGAAGAGCAACATATATTCCTAAATCCAGACCCTCTCCAAGTTGGACAAAAGTACAAACTACCTGAAGGCCTAGTACTTGGAACTGGCACGTGAAACAAGAGCAGTCTTGTGGGATTGAACCTTTTACCTGTGGAGTATGACCTAATTGAACTGAACTGTAGGACACCTATTTGGTGTTAAGAGAGTTTGAGAAGTGGTACTGGAAAAAATACCACGTGTTTATAGAGTTGTCAGTACAAATCTCAATAGGACTTGGAAAAATCAAAACAAAACCTACCAACTGAATGGAAAAATCTGCATTCTGGAATTGTCTTCTAATTATCCCTCTACTTCTGGGAATAAAACTCAGCAGGCATTCTGTGTCTAAAAAACATTAAATGTGCAAATGTTTTCATTTTTGGTTTTAGTGTTTTCCTTGGTTACGCAGGAGACATAAGAGACTTAGGTTTGATCCCTGGGTCAGAAAGATTCCCCTGGAGAAGGGAATGGCTACCCACTCCAGGATTCTTGCCTGGGAAATTCCATGGACAGAGGAGCCTGCTAGGCTACAGTCTCCAGGGTCACAAAGAGTCAGACACAACTGAGTGTCTAAGACTTCATTTTGGTTATTTTATGATATGATGATATGATGCAGGATGACTTCACTCACACCTTCAAGGTTTTTGAAATTGAAACCAACCATGAACAGTATGAAAAGGCAAAAAGACAGGGCACTAGAAAGATGAACTTCCTAGGTCGGTAGGTGCCCAATATTCTACTGGAGATCAGTGGAGAAAGAATGAAGAGACGGAGCCAAAGCAAAAACAACACCCAGTTGTGGATGTGATTGGTGATGGAAGTGAAGTCTGATGCTGTAAAAAGCAATACTGCATAGGAACCTGGAATGTTAGGTCCACGAATCAAGGCAAACTGGAAGTGGTCAAACAGGAGATGCCAAAAGTGAACTAAAATGGACCGGAATGCGTGAATTTAACTCAGATGACCATTATATCTACTACTGTGGGCAAGAATACCTTAGAAGAAATGGAGTAGCCATCATGGTCAACAGAAGAGTCTGAAATGCAGAATGTTCAATATCGCAGTAATTCAAGTCTATGCCCTGACCAGTAATGCTGAAGTTGAACAGTTCTATGAAGACCTACAAGAGCTTCTAGAACTAACACCCCCAAAATATGTCCTTTTCATTACGGGGACTGNGAAGAGTCTGAAATGCAGAATGTTCAATATCGCAGTAATTCAAGTCTATGCCCTGACCAGTAATGCTGAAGTTGAACAGTTCTATGAAGACCTACAAGAGCTTCTAGAACTAACACCCCCAAAATATGTCCTTTTCATTACGGGGACTGGAATGCAAAAGTACGAAGTCAAGAGATACCTGGAGTAACAGGCAAATTTGGCCTTGGAAGTACAAAACTAAGCAGGGTAAAGGCTAACAGAGTTTTGCCAAGAGAACACACAGGTCATAGCAAATACTCTCTTCCAACAACACAAGAGATGACACTATACGTGGAAATCACCAGGTGGTCAATACTGAAATCATACTGATTATATTCTTTGTAGCCAAAGATGGAGAAGCTCTCTACAGTCAGTAAAAACAAAGACGGGGAACTGACAGTGGCTCACATCATGAACTTCTCATTACAAAATTCACACTTAAATTGAAGAAAATAGGGAAAACCACTAAGACCATTCAGATATGACCTAAATCAAATCCCTTACAATTATAGAGTGGAAGTAAACAAAGAGAGTCTGTGGAAAACTCTTAAAGAGATGGGAATACCAGACTACCTGACCTGCCTCTTGAGAAACCTGTATGCAGGTCAAGAAGCAACAGTTAGAACTGGATGTGGAACAACAGACTGGTTCCAAATAGGAAAAGGAGTACGTCAAGGCTGTATATTGTTACCCTGTTTATTTAACTTCTATGCAGAGTACATCATGAGAAACGCTGGACTGGAAGCAGCACAGGCTGGAATCAAGATTGCCGGGAGAAATATCAATAATCTCAGATATGCAGATGACACCACCCTTATGGCAGAAAGTGAAGAGGAACTGAAAAGCCTCTTGATGAAAGTGAAAGAGGAGAGTGAAAAAGTTGGCTTAAAGCTCAACATTCAGAAAACTAAGATCATGGCATCTGGTTCCATCACTTCATGGCAAATAGATGGGGAAACAATGGAAACAGTGACAGATTTTACTTTTTGAGGCTCCAAAATCATTGCAGATGGTGACTACAGCCATGAAATTAAAGGATGCTTGCTCCTTGGAAGAAAAGTTATGACCAACAGTATAGATAGTATATTATTATCGTGTGTGTTTTTTTATTTTTTATTTTTTAAAATTTATTTTTTTACTTTATTCTACTTTACAATCCTGTATTGGTTTTGTCATACATCGACATGAATCCACCACAGGTGTATACGAGCTCCCAATCCTGAATCCCCCTCCCACCTCCCACCCCAGACAGTATATTAAAAAGCAGAGACATCACTTTGCCAACAAAGGTCCATCTAGTCAAAGCTATGGTTTTTCCGGTAGTCATGTATGGATGTGAGAATTGGACTATAGAGAAAGCTCAGTGCTGAAGAATTGATGCTTTTGAACTGTGGTGTTGGAGAAGACTCTTGAGAGTCCCTTGGACTGCAAGGAGATCCAACCAGTCCATTTTAAAGAAAATCAACCCTGAATATTAATTGGAAGGACAGATTCACTGGAAGACTGAGGCTGAAACTCCAATACTTTGGCCACCTGATGCGACTCATTGGAAAAGTCCCTGATGCTGGGAGATTGAAAGCCGGAGGAGAAGGGGGATGACAAAGAATGAGATGGCTGGATGGCATCACCGACTTAATGGACATGAGTTTGAGTAAACTCCAATAGTTGGTGATGGACAGGGAGGCCGAGAATGCTCCAGTCCATAGGGTTGCAAAGAGTCGGACACAACTGAGCGGCTGAACTGAACTGATGCATATAATTCTTACTTCACTTAGCATCTGTCTCTCTACTGAAGATCATTAAATATTATTTTCCTTTTTCTGGAAAAAGAAATTTAGACGTCTAGGAAATTTCATGCCTGGCAAATGTTAATATGGGTTTGATCACACTCTTAGATTTCCCCTATTAGTTCTCTTGCAGTAATGAGTCAATCTTGTAATAGTTTTAACTTTTCCTGGAAAAGAAAATAATGTACTGAGTTCCCAAAAGTTTTGAAATTATAAGATAATTATAAATTATCTTCCTTTTCTTGTCTCCCAATCAATCCCCTTCCAAAAAAACCCTTAAAAAACTACATATATCCGCATGTGTGTATATATATCTACATTTTGCCCAGGCTCTACATTTCTTGATATATCTGGCTCTGCACAGGATATTTAATGTATTACCTTTTTTCCTTTACATAAGTGAATTCTACTGTCCTGAGGTGAAACATTTCTTACCTTTAGTTATAACTAAAGATGAGTTATTTTAGGTATTAACAGGGTCTGAATTGATGAGAAAAATAACTGACAAGTCACAGAATGTTAGAACCATAAAGCACCTTAAAACTTATATATTTTCACTTCATTTATAGACAAAGAAAGAGGAAGAGAAAGCAGAGTCTGGTGAAAAGCAAAGCTCTTAGGTGGCTGCTTAATGGTCTGGGAATAAATGTATTAATAACTGGGGAAAGGGTAGAAGAAAAGGATCACAGCAGATGATGAGATGGTATGAAAAAGAAAACTAATGACATGCTCATACTGATGTCTTATAGGGGAATAAGTTTCAAAGTTGGGTTAAGAAACAAATATCTATTTTTACAAAGCTATGAGTTTGATATTCAAACTGGTTAGTGTATAGATAGTAGAGGTTCCCTTGTTTCTCAAGACACTAAAATGAGTAAAACCACTGTGGAACTGGAAGCATTCCCAACATGACTGGCTAATAAATTATGCTTTCTTCAACTAAAAAAGTTATTTATATCTACTGCCTTAATCTATACAAAACCTTCCATTTCAGGCAGGAATTCCAGAATAATCATATTCTTTATGCATAATCAGAACAGATCTTAAAGATCACTTAATTTTGTTTTATGAAGTTGAGTGACCTGCAATTCGAATATTAACTGAATCAGTAATTAGCAAAGCCAGGTAGCCTCACTCTCTATGAAACATTCTGTCCACTCACATATTGTTTGTGGCAATGTCACAGAACTATAAATCTGTAGATTAATTTATTATTTCAATTATTCCTCCTAACTTTATGAGGTTATGGACTATTTATCCAATTTGCCAGCCATATTTCAGGTGAAAGTAAGAAAATCCAACTCAAAGCAGCAGAATCAGTAAGAAAAGTTTTCCACATAGTAAGAAATTAAGAGGAAGCACAGGTTGTGGGACTGGTTAGTGTAGCAGCTCAACAGTGTCTCCAAGGACCCATCTCTGCCTTCACTCTGCCATCCTCAGGTGGTACTCCCACCCAATCCCCAGGTCTCGGCAATAACCAGAAGATGAGACCACCACTTCATGTACATCTTTTTAAGGAACAAAGAAACCTTTTCCAGAAACCACAAGCCCAATTCTATCAGTAAAATTTTCCTCACGTCTCAATGACCAGGATTTCATCACTTGCCTATGCCAAAAATCACACAGCCGTTGAGAGAAAAGGGATACATGTACATGTATGATTGGGTCCCTTTGCTGTCCACCTGAAACTATCACAACATTGTTAATCTGCTATACTCCAATAAAAAATAAAAAGTAAAAAAAAAAAAAAATCACACAGTATAAAGGAACTCCATGGTTGACTTTTAAACTAATCAAACAGCACTCTCCAAGGTTCCTATTTTAAAATAAAAATGTGTGAGCAAAATCAGGGTTCTATTAGAAGTGGGGAGGGCCTAAGCCTCACACTTTGGTTGTCCCTCCAATGATCTTGTGTTCAAGAATGAGCAAGTCTGTGTGTCTGTGTGGTGCTTTTCTATTTATATACACATATAGAAATGAACAAAGATAAAAGTCATCGTGAACTGGTTTGGAAAGGCATATGGGAGGAAATCGTATAGAAGAGATGGGAAAAGAAATCTGTAAGTCTTCCTACTAGGCATAGACTGCTTTCATTAATGAGTAAACTATAAGTTTAGTAAGCAAATTTAAACCTGTGGTCTTTTACTATATACCAGACACTGTTCTTCAAGTTTTACATGTAATACCTATTACCAATTAGATAAATTACAGTCATATGCTGGTATTAAAATGGACAAAGGCATAAAATAAATAAGTCCTAAGATCACAGAACTAGACACAGAGAGGAGATTCAAACCTTAGTAGTCTGACTTCAGAGCATGAATTCTCAAACACTATGCTCTACATTTCTAGAAAAATAAAGCGCTGATTCAGAGCCAAAGTAACAAACCTGAAGACTTGTCACACAAAACAAAGAGTTTTAGTCTTATTCTTTCTGGTCTCACAGGATAAACCAAGACCACTAGCTTAAAGTTTTAAGATAAATCTCTGCTTCCTATCAGACTGACCCTGCAACAGAGTTAACCAAAAATTGAGCAGGTTGGCCTCCTGGGTCACAGGTGGATCTATCACTGAAGTTACCCAAGCAGGAGCAAAATGGCTCTGAGTTTAGAATGCAATAAATAAAGGAGTAATACTTATAAGACATATTCCATCATGCCAAAAGAGACTATACTAGTGGGGATGGGGGGGGGGTCCCTAAACTGGTGATTCACAGAGATTTTGACTGATGGGCATATTGTTTAAAAATTATTTTAGTTTCTAACATTTAGAAATTTTACAGAGAATTTGGATTTCTAACTTTTTTTAATTTGGAAAATTTGGAATCCTTGGGTTCATATTCCAGCACTGCAACAACTGGTTGAAGCTGAGGCACTAGTTCTCTGGTTGCTGGAATCCTCACCTAGCTGTCTCCCTCTTGAAGGGAACTACTGGATTCCCGCAAGTTAACTGTTGTCATCACCCCAATTCTATAGTGTGTATTAGGTAGCAAGCCTGGGATCTGAGAAAGAAATACAAGCCAAAGAAAGATTAAAGGGTCATATTCCAGCAGGATCTCTAAAACAGTGTTTCTCAACCTCTTCTTCATTCTCATCTGCTCCAACAGAGACTTTTCCCCCTAACTCGCCCCCACCCCCAATGAAACTGTAATACCACAAATGTACTATATATCTGTTTATGGACAACAAACTATAATAATATCTAAAAGTCTTTTTACTCCCTCAGAACTAATTTTATTTCCTAGGGAACAAAAATGCACATTTAATATTCTGTCCAAGCTGATTTACTATTATCTAAATCAGCAGAAACTGGAATATCTATAGGGATAAAGACAGTATAGACCGTAACTTCCAGAAGCTTCATTTAATTCCTCTCATGATTATTAGGAGAAAAAAACAAAAAGAAGAACAAANGCACATTTAATATTCTGTCCAAGCTGATTTACTATTATCTAAATCAGCAGAAACTGGAATATCTATAGGGATAAAGACAGTATAGACCGTAACTTCCAGAAGCTTCATTTAATTCCTCTCATGATTATTAGGAGAAAAAAACAAAAAGAAGAACAAATCCACAGGAGTGTTCAATCTAATAAACATGAGGATTAAATTACACTATTGTGCTATGTAAAGATAAAACTGGAGTGTTGGATATGTTTATATTGTTACATGCATAGTCCAATTTCAGTTTACATCTATGATTCTTTATAGCACATGTTTTCAAAATTTTGACCTCATAACCCTTTACTTTCTTAAAAATTACTGAGAAATCCAAATTGTTTATGAAGGCTGTAACTACTGATTTTCACCACATGAGAATTAGAAATGAAAACTGACAGGTTTAATTATATACTTATTAACGGATTTAAAATAACAAGAAATGCATCCTATATTACTATCAACACAGTATTTTTAATGAAAAATTTTTTTCAAAAAATTATAAGAGTGGCCTTTTTTACATTTTTCAAATGTCATCAATGTTTGACTTAATAGAACAGAGGAGGATTCTCCTATCTAACTCTGCATTTAATCTGCTGCAATATCACACATCATGTAACCTCCAGAAAACTCCACTGGACAGAAGTGAAAGAAATAACAGCGTTTTCAATTTTTTTGTACCCACTAAGCATAAGTATAGGTGATACTCTTTCAGAATTTCAAACTTGCTAAACGTTACTTTAAGGTTTTGTGTAAAAATGGTAGATCTAGACACATACAATTTGTACTTTGCTCCCTTCAAACCTCACTAAACCAAGAGTAATTTTTTTTAAGTGACATAAACTTACAAGGACTAAGGAAACAGGAGTAGGGGAAAGATAAGACAAAATTTTAAACACTGGAAAGCATATGGAAGATTGGCACTGAGAAAAATGACTCCTAAGTAGGGTTTAGGTAAAGACCTAATTCTTCGGAATCACCAAAGGGCTCATGAACCAGAGCATTTGGCGCCTCTGGCAATGAGGCAAAGGTGAGACCGAGAATCACAGGACTGTGTAGGCAGGTGGCCTCTCTGATTTCTGCATCCCTCTCCATAGTTAGGCGGCCCATGCTGGGCACCACCACAATCCCCAGTAGTTTATTCTGGAGAGAAGTAGAGGAGAAAAAAGATATCTGCATGAGATGAGGGGAGCATTCAGTTCAGTTCAATCTCTCAGTCCTTCAGTCGTGTCCGACTCTTTGCAACCCCATGGACTGCAGCACACCAGGCTTCCCTGTCCATCACCAACTCCCTGAGCTTGCTCAAACTCATGTATGTCCATTGAGTCGGTGATGCCATCCAGCCATCTCATTCTCTGTCATCCCCTTCTATTCCGCCTTCGATCTTTCCAAGCATCGGGGTCTTTTCAAATGAGTTAGTTCTTCCCATCAGGTGGCCAAAGTATTTGGAGTTTCAGCTTCAGCATCAGTCCTGCCAATGAATATTCAGGACTGATTTCCTTTAGGATGGACTGGTTGGATCTCCTTGCAGTCCAAGGGACTCTCAAGAGTCTTCTCCAGCATCACAGTTCAAAAGCATTGATTCTTCAGCACTCAGCTTTCTCTACAGTCCAACTCTCACATCTATACATGACTACCGGAAAAACCATAGCTTTGACTAGATGGACCTTTGTTGGCAAAGTGATGTCTCTGGTTTTTAATATACTGTCTAGGTTGGTCATAACTTCNGATTCTTCAGCACTCAGCTTTCTCTACAGTCCAACTCTCACATCTATACATGACTACCGGAAAAACCATAGCTTTGACTAGATGGACCTTTGTTGGCAAAGTGATGTCTCTGGTTTTTAATATACTGTCTAGGTTGGTCATAACTTCTCTTCCAAGGAGCAAGCATCCTTTAATTTCATGGCTGCAGTCACCATCTGCAGTGATTTTAGAGCCCCCCAAAATAAAGTCTGTCATTGTTTCCATTGTTTCCCCATCTATTTGCCATGAAGTGATGGGACCAGATGCCATGATCTTAGTTTTCTGAATGTTTAGTTTTAAGCCAATTTTTTCAGTCTCCTCTTTCACTTTCATCAAGAGGCTCTTTAGTTCTTCTTCACTTTCAAGGGTGGTGTCATTTGCATATCTGAGGTTATTGATATTTCTCCAGGCAATCTTGATTCCAGCTTGTGTTTCACCCAGCCCAGAGTTTCTCATGATGTACTCTGCATAAAAGTTAAATAAGCAGGGTGACAATATACAGCCTTGACATACTCCTTTTCCTATTTGGAACCAGTCTGTTGTTCCATGTCCAGTTCTAACTGTTGCTTCCTGACCTGCATACAGGTTTCTCAAGAGGCAGGTTAGGTGGTCTGGTATTCCCATCTCTTTCAGAATTTTCCACAGTTGATTGTGATCCACACAGTCAAAGGCTTTGGCATAGCCAATAAAGCAGAAATAGATGTTTTTCTGGAACTCCTTTGCTTTTTAAATAATCTAATGGATGTTGGCAATTTGACCTCTGGTTCCTGTGCCTTTTCTAAAACCAGCTTGAAGATGTGGCAGTTCACGGTTCACATACTGTTGAAGCCTGGCTTGGAGAATTTTGAGCATTACTTTATTAGCGTGTGAGATGAGTGTGCAACTGTGTGGTAGTTTAAGCATTCTCTGGCAAAGTTATTCTTTGGGATTGGAATGAAAACTGACCTTTTCCAGTCCTGTGGCCACTGCTAAGTTTTCCAAATACTGACTGTAGAGAAAACTTCCCTTCTTAAGTTCCTTTCTCCTGAAAATTACTAGAATCTCCTTAGATGAGTTATTCTCAGGAAATTCAAGAGAAAAGACCCAAAGATTCTGAAACAAAGTCTTCCACCATGAAAAGAAAACAACTGAATCCCCTTATGGTGAAGGTCACAACAAATCCCACTCATGGGCTTGGAGTTCTCAGTCGGTTTATTGGTAGTATACCTTTAAATGGAGCTTCCCAGGTGACTCAGTGCAAAGAATCCACCTGCCAATGCAGTTTCCCCTGGTCAGGAAGATTCCTGGTGAAGGATGTGGCAACCCACTCCAGTATTCCAGCCTAGAAAATCCCATGGACAGAGGAGCCTAGTGGGCTACATTCCATGGTGTTGCAGAGCACTCTCGCATACACACCCCTTTAAAGAATGGTAACTAAGGACCACTCAAGGGGTTAAAACAGATTAGTGTAAAAGGAAACTTGGAGTATACAAGAAGACAAAATTTCAAGAAACTATCATTAATATTTAGGGGTCAGAGAATGTATTAGACCTATGAATAAAATACCATATCATAAAGGAATATTTATAGAAAAAAAATTCAAATTAAAAATATAGTAGCAGAAATGAAAATCTCAATCGAAGAGTTGGAAGGTAAATTCAGGAAATTTACCCCCAAATTAAAAGGCATAGGAAAGGAAAGATAAGAAGATCTGGAGAAGAGCGCTAGAGATCTCAAAATCAACAACAGGAATTCCTGAAATTAGAACAGAAAAACAGAGGGGGAGAAATCAAAGGACTAATTCTAGTTAATTTCCTAGAATCTAAGGACACAAATTCTAAGAATCGAAAGACCCACTGCGTGTGCAGCACAATCACTTAAATTAGACCTGTATCAAAGCACTACTTCATAAAATTCTGGCACTCAAGGACAGAGAAGATCAAAACAAGCTTCAGACAAGACTGGGGGCAGAGCAGCCTTCTCAACAGGAACACTGGAGCCAAAGGAAAATGAGGTACTCCAATAAAAACTGAAGGGGAATCATTTCCGCCCAACTACCACAGGTATTAAGACAGAAAAGTCATTTTCAGACATGCAAGTTCTCAAAAAGTTCAACTTGTATGGATTTTTTTTTTCACAATGCTACTGAAGAGAGACTCTCATTTCATCAAAATGAGGGGAGATAAACTAAGGAAGGAATGAAAATGATATCTAGGAAAAAGGGAAACAGGAGAGAGGTAAAGAAACACCCCAAGAAGACAATGGGCCTGAAAAATAACTATCACATATCANAAGAGAGACTCTCATTTCATCAAAATGAGGGGAGATAAACTAAGGAAGGAATGAAAATGATATCTAGGAAAAAGGGAAACAGGAGAGAGGTAAAGAAACACCCCAAGAAGACAATGGGCCTGAAAAATAACTATCACATATCAGATGACTCTAGGACAAATTTCCTCAAGATGAACTTAACAGACTACCTAACGTGCCTGAATAAGCTGAGAGGAGACTTATACAACTGAGGGAGAGTCTGGATTGAATTAGTGAGATAAACATAGAATATTCAGCTAAAAAAAATAAGGTAATTTAAGTATATTAACCTTTACCCAGCAGTTAGAGAATGCACATTCTTTAAAAATGCAAAACATTTACAAAAACTGACTCCACACTAGGCCACAGTCACAAAAATAACAAAGAATATCGTACATTTCACATTTTTTGAACACAAAGCAATAAAGTTAGAAAATATTAACAAGATACACCTACAAAGAAAACTACAAATTTGAAAATTTTTAAGCACATTTCTTTTTTAAAAAGAATTTTTATTTTATATTGAAGTACAGTTGAGTAACAAAGCTTAAGTTTCAGGTGTACAGTAAATTGATTCGGTTATACATGTTATCTACTATTTTTTCAAATTCTTTTCCCATTTAGGTTATTACAGAATACTGAAAAGAGTTCCTCGTGCTAGATCCTTGTTGGTTATCTATTTTAAATATAGGAGTGTGTACATGTTAATCCAAATTCCAAATCTATAACTCTCTCCTTTGTGTGTATTTCGAAATCATAATAGAAATCAGAGAATACTCAGATTTGAATTATAGCCAAAATATATGAAAATCTGCAGGATGCAGCTAAAGCAATCTTAAGAGGGAAATTTATAGATGCATATGTTTGTATTTTAAGTTATGTTATAGCTTAAAAAAAACATGCAAATTTGTTCCAACACAGTATGAGCAAAACATTAATCTTCTATTTGCCTATGTGTGATTTTTTTTAGTGAGAAACATTAGGTGAAACTAGAAAACTACACCCAGCTGAACTAAGCTGTGTAGGAAACAGAAAATGCACACCACTCAGATATGTACCAGCTATGTCAGCTCACCAGGTGTGTGATGAGCTGTATCTATCCACACATGGTTTCAACTTTCTGTCCCTTTTCTTCCCACCACCTCACCCACAAACTGCAACCCTTCTGACACCACTGCTACAAAGTATAGGTCTTTCTCAAGGTAAAGCACCAAATTTATCTTAGTTATGTACGTCTTAACCACTAAATAGATATAAAATTGTACTGCAGTTCTTACAAGACTCCATGGGTGACACTGATGAAGTTTTGAGTGTTGTATCTTTAATCCCATTTCCCCCATAAACCTTGTGATTTTTGTTGTGCAGTTTTGCACACAAAGTGATTGGCAGTAATACTTACGTTGTGATAAAGCTAAACTGGCTACATTAGAAAAAGAGCAAATGAAAAGTCAGAGAATACTGAGACAGAGAAATCTGAAGATATGTTGTAATCAGACAATATTATTGTGTCAGTATTAAACTTCCTGAGTGTGATGGCTGCATTTTTTGGACTTAAGAGATAAACACAAGGGGGCAATGTCATGATGCCTAACTCTAAAGAATTCAAGGGAAAAAAAGAGAATTAAAGCATGAGACAAAATACATATAGCACACTGCTAACACTGGGTAGTCAGTGTTCTATCCTTGTATTTCTTCTATAATAAAAAGCTAGGAAAAGCAAAATACTGGGGATGGCAAGTGGCAGGTTGAGTTCCTCACTCTCTGTATCAATGCTTTTTCCCATGACTTGGGAATACTTCTCTCAGAATGGCAGAGAATATTTTCCTACCCCATGTGATTTGTTTTCATAGAATGTGGCAGAAGTGATAGTAGGTTATCTATGAGTTTAAGAATCTTGCTCCTTTGTATGCTTCTACCATCAAAAGGAGGTGTGTCCAAATAAGCCTGCTGTTCCAGGGAGATGAGAAGACGTCATCCCTGTAGCTCTAGGGAGCAACCACCCTCTATCTGTTGAGACCACCCTGGGTCAGTTGACATCCAGTCAACCTTAAACCTGTGTATGACTCCAGCCAAGGCCAGCAGATTGCCTTGCCAACCCTGTCCTGACTTCAGCTAAATGAGCAATATATACTATCAGATGTCACTAGGTTTTTGTGGTTATTACACAGAATTTTGTCAACACAATTAAGTAGTTAAGTTAGACAAAGAGAATAAATTCAAAGAAAGCATAAAAATTTTAAAGTAATAAAAAGAAAGAGCAGACATGTAAGAAATAGGAAGTAAAAATACAACAGAGAGGATCAACAAAACCAAATACTGGTCATCTGAAAAGACTTAAAAAAAAAAAATCCTCAGGCAAAAATAATAATAAAAAAAAAAGAGAAGATACAAATAGACTTAGGAATGAGAAAGGGACCAAAACTACAGAATACAGATTTTTTTTTTAAAAATCTTAATACACTGTTGTTCCTTATTTGAAACAGCTTAAAAAATCTTTTTTTAAACNTGTTAGGCCCCAGAAAGGCCTATTCTCGGGAAACGTCGCTTCACAGATCACCGAGACTTGAATTCGATGCAAAAAGCAAGAGGGTTTATTGAACCGGCGCGCCGGGGTTCGACCTTCCTCGAAAGGAGCGAACCCTGACTTCAATTACAGAGCAGTTTTTATACACTAAAGCTACAAGCAGGTATAGGAGGGGCGAAGACACTCTGAACAAACTGATTGGTGGACATAGTTTGACCTTTACAGAGATAGGTCTGGAATTCATCAGGTCGAAGGAGGCTGACTGACCACCTTGCGGCGGTTAGCCAATTCTCGAAGAAATAATGCTCTAGGTAATCTTTAACAGGAGGAAACAATTACCCGGGGGGTCTCTTGTGAGGACTAGGCAGCTGGACTATAGGTTATCTTGATAGGGAACAGGTTTTTTCCATGAGTCATGGCTCGCCTCTTAAATCGAAACAAAGGGTTGCTAATAATTTTTAACTTCTTCCCTTCACTATATAACTCTTTCTGCATACAGGAAATATACCCTAAAAATGACAACTGGGACTACAGTTTCATTTCCACAGTATTTCTAACTTTTAGAATTATATTCTAAGAACACAAAATACATCTGATTAGTGCTGTTATAGAAGAGGTCCTAGAAAGTTCCCTCACCTCTTCTATGATGTGGGACAAAGTGAAAAGGTGTTGTCTATGAACTAGAAAGCTGGCTGTCACCAGACCAGATTCCGTTCATGCCTTGATCTTGGATTTCCCAATCCCCAGACCTGTGCAAAATGAACTTCTATTGCTTTTAAGCCATCAAAGTTTATGTTATTCAGGTTATAGCATCTCAAATGAACTATTACACCTACTTTAGAAGATGAAATATTACAGCAGAAAGCCCAGCTTAAAAAGTGATCAATTCTTCAAAACTAAATCTCTATCTTAAAGCACTCATAAAAATTAACTCAAAATAGACTGCAGAGGTAAAAGTAAGGAAGATTGGAGACTATAGATCTTCTAGAACAAAACGTAGGAAAAAACCTCCTTTGCTGTACAGAAGCCTTTTAGTTTGATGTGGTCCTTCTTATCTAGTTTTGCTAATCATCACGGAAATGCAGATCAAAACCATGACAAGGTATCAACTCAGATCTCTTAGGATATCTGTCATCAAAAAGACCAAATTAGTACTGGAGAAGATGTGGAGGAAAGGGAGCCCTTGTGAAGTGTTGGTGGGAGTGTAAAGTGTACAACCATTATGGAAAACAGTATGGAGGATCCTCAAAAAATGAAAAATGGAACTACTGTATGATCCAGCAATTCTTCTTCTTGAATATATACCCAAAGAGACGAAGTATCTTGAAAAGATATTTGGAACCCCGTGTTCATGCAGCATTTTTCACAATTACCAAAATATGGAAACAGCTGAATTGTCTACTGACAAACAAGGAAAATGTTATATATATAAATTTAGTCACAAAAAAAGAAAAAAAAAATTATGTTATTTGCTACATCCTGGATGAACCTAGAGGACATTATGCAAAGTGAAATAAGCCAGACAGAAAACCAGACACTGTATGATCTCACTCATATACAGAGTTAAAAAAAAAAATTTAAGTCAAAATCATAGAAGCAGAGAGTAGAATGGTGACTGCCAGAGACTGGGGTGTGGGAGGAATGTAGAAATGCTGGCCCAAGGGTACAAACATTCAGTTATAAGGTAAATAGGCTTTAGGAAGCTAATGTACAGTACGATGACTAGAATTAATTTCAAATTTGCTATGACAGTAAATCCTAGTGTTCTCACCACACACACACATACACAAATATAACTATGTGAGGTGAAGGATAGGCTAAATTATTTTAATTGTAATAAATTCATAATGTGTATGTAGAGCAAATCATCATGCACACCCTAAATAAATACACTTTTATTTATTAATTGCACCTCAAGAGACCTGGAAAAAATTGAAAGCATTTATTAAAAAAAAAAAAAAGGAAAATGAAAAGACAAGGCTTAGGCCGGGAGAAAATTTTTGCAAATAACGTACCTGATACAGGACTTATATCCAGAATACATAAAGAACTATTACAACTCTATAATAAAAAGAAAAATGACCACTCCCTCCTAAAATAAATGGGCAAAAGTTTTACATGGACAGTCCACCAAATATTAACAAATGACTTAAAAAGCACATGAAATGATACTTAATATCATTAGTCACTGCTGTTGCTGCTAAGTTGCTTCAGTTGTGTCTGACTCTGTGCGACCCCATAGACAGCAGCCCACCAGGCTCCCCTGTCCCTGGAATTCTCCAGGCAAGAACACTGGAGTGGGTTGCCATGTCCTTCTCCAATGCATGAAAATGAAAAGTGAAAGTGAAGTCGCTCAGTCGTGTCTGACTCCCAGCGACCCCATGGACTGCAGCCTATCAGGTTCCTCCATCCATGGGATTTGCCAGGTAAGAGTACTGGAGTGGGTTGCCATTGCCTTCTCTATATTAGTTACTGGGGAAATGCAAATTAAACCACAAGATACCACTACAAATCCACTAGAATAGCTGTAATTAAAGACAGACAATACCTACTTTTGGTGAGAATCTAGAGATACTAGAACCCTCATGCCATGCTGGGAAGAATGTAAAATGGTACATACAACCACTTGTGACAAATAATCTGGCAGTTTCATAAAATGGTAAACATAAATTCACTATCTAAACCAGCAATTCTACTAGCAAAGCACACCAACAAATATAAACATGATAAAAACAAACGTACATGAATGTTCACAGCAACACTAACTGGCAACAAGTCAAATGTCCATTAGATGGAGTAGATGGGCAAATAGAATTATATCCATATAGTTGAATATTATCCAATTAAAAAAATTAAATGAAATACTTCACAGCTTTTATCCCACTTACTGAGAATATTCATATATCCTGCTATGTGTCTATGGGCAAACCAAAGCCCCTCTGAAGGTATTGCGTAAAACACAGTACATGCACCATATGACTTTTTGAAAAATCATAAAATTTTGAATTCTGAATCACATCTGGCTTCAATGGTTTCAAATAAGGATTGCTGAATTCAGAGAGAATTAATAACATTCTCAAGCCTTTCTAACACATTCAAGTATACTGTATCGTATAATAACCTATATTAAGGATCATCCATTTCCCAACTACAAATCAGTCATTGTTTTAGTATTTTTAAATGACTGAACATGAAGCACAAAGACAATGTGTATTATGTAATACGACTCAATTATTTTAGAATTTAAATTTTAAACAGATCAGTGTCATATAACACAGAGATCTTTAGCTGTCTGAATTTCCTGATTTTAATGCATCATATTCATAGAATCAATTTGAAACTAATGGAAAATATTGATCAATATATTTAAAATTGCTTAAAACATTAATGGTTTGAAGTCATATTTTCTCCAGAAAATAGTAACTATCAATTCAGAGGCACCTGATATAAAGATTTAACAAAATACTCCTAAAACAGAAACTATCTGAAAACCATTTCAGCTGTAGCTCCTTTATAACCTTGAATCAGAGATGAAAAATAAAACCTTCTGAAAGGCTTCTCCATAGCAAAGCATAATCTATGAAAAAGAAATTTTTATACCACCCCAGCTGTCAGGAATATAAGACTAAGAGCAGCAAGGAGCTACCATTTCACTTTGCAAAATGACAAAAATTATAAAACTTAAATGTCAGTAATAGATTGTTTAATAAATTATGGTATAGGTATAGTGAAGTCATTCAGTTGTGTCCGACTCTTTGTGACCCCACGGACTGTAGCCCACCAGGCTCCTCTGTTCATGGGATTCTCCAGGCAAGAAAACTGGAGTGGGTTGCCATTTCCTTTTCCAGGGGATCTTCCCGACCCAGGGATCGAACCCAGGTCTTCCTGCATTGCAGTCAGACACTTTACCACCTGAATCACCAGGGAAGCCCTAAATTATGGTATGTGCTCATTATTAAACGTTTTATCTAAAAAGAATGAAGTAGTTTTGAATATACTGACATGATCAGTATATATTATTAGATGAAAAAAAAGCACAGCACAGAACAATATTTATTATATTATCTCACTATTTAAATACAAACATATAAAGAATTACGTTTAAGTGAATGCATGGAAAATGTCTACAAAGATACAATTTTGTAACTAGTTATCTCTGGAGTGAAGAGTAGAACAGGACAGGGAGGATGACACTTTTGTAATACTCGGATTTTTAAATAACAAGAATGTCATTTTTAACTTAAAGGGAATAGTTAAAAAATGGAAAGAAACTATTAATATCATGTACTGGAGAACTAAAAAACACTCATAACACAGAAGCATCTTATCTGACTTAAAGAATGTTTCAACTACATAGATAACTGTGTTAGAACTGACTTTCATAGGGTGCTAATGACGATTACATTTCTATGAATAATTACCATCAGTGAGTAACCTCACTCCAAACAATGACTTCACTGGCTCCTAATAAATCAAACACTACAGAAAGATTATATATTAGGGTTCAATCCCTGGAAATGAGTTTTATATCACCAAAAACTATTAAAGTTGATCAAAAGTAAAATAAATGTATGTTTCAAAGATTTTTTTTAGATATTTAAATATTCCTTTGAAGGAATTTTTCTGCAGTATTCTTAAAAAATATATCCATGGGCCTAAGAACTCCTTTTTCTGCTAAATTTTTCTGTAGCAAGCATAGGCATTTTCCACTGCTTCAAGAACTTCAAAATTTTCTAGGATTTTCTATCTTGACAATATTCACTTCCAAGATAATATTCACCAATGCCTGTGAAAGTACCAGAATAAAGAAAGTGGAGAATAGGGCATAACCATAATAGTGGAATTTTGCTAGTTATTATGGAGTTTTAGGGTCAGCAAGAGAATAAAAATAGAAAGATTTAAAAACAATTTTTTTATTCCTAGATAGACTTATTGTGCTAACACACACACACACACACACACACACAGACAGAGAGAGAGAGAGAGAGAGAGAGAGAGAGAAATGGTAGGGATAGGAAGTAATCCAAAAGGACACATGAGTCAAAACGAAAGAGCTGCCAATGCCCCAAACTGGAACAATTTGAGCAACAAAGTACAATAGTATTAAATTATAAACCAAGGTATAAAACAGCCGTAAATCCATTTGATATAAATAAATGTGGCAAGAGAGACAAACTTCCCATTATAAAAAAATTACAAGGACTTCCTTGGTGGTACAGTGGGTAAGAATCTGCCTGCCAATGCAGGGAACAAAGATTCAATCCCTAGTCAGGGAAGATCCCAGATGCTGTGGAGCAACTAACCCCACGTGCCACAACTGCTAAGCCCGCCCTCTAGAGTTCTCAAGCCACAACTACCGAAGCCCATGAACTTCGAGCCCATGCTCTCCAATAAGAGAAGCCACTGCAGTGAGAAGCCCAAGCAGTGCAACCAAGAGCAGGCCCTGCTGCAACTAGAGAAAGCCTGCACACAGCAACAAAGATCCAGAGTAACCAAAAATAAACAGAATTACAATTAACTTATCCAGACACCATAATCAAGGAGGCAGAACCTACCTTCCCATATCTTAAGTGTAGTGATTTCGCTCCAAAGAGTACATCATGGGAAGGGTGAAAAAAAGAGTGACATTTCATTGGAGCAACCTACAAACACTACTGAGCCAGGTAATCAAGGTCAACACCAACTGTGTTAGATCACATCGTTAGTATGTACTTATAACATGACTGTTACAACAACAGCACTTTACATGCTTGGTCTTCCTACCAAAAAAGTGTAACTTCAGTCTAATCAAGAAAAAAATCATTAGACAAATTCCAATTGAGGGATTTTTACAATACCTCACCAGTACTTCTCAAACAGAAGCAGGAGATATTAAGAAGAGGTGGCAAGAATACATAGAAGAACTGTACAAAAAAGATCTTCATGAGCCAGATAATCATTATGGTGTGATCCCTCACACTCACCTAGAGCCAGACATCCTGGAATGTGAAGTCAAGTGGGCCTTAGAAAGGATCACTACAAAGCTAGTGGAGGTGATGGAATTCCAGTTGAGCTATTTCAAATCCTAAAAGATGATGCTGTGAAAGTGCTGCACTCAATATGTCAACAAATTTGGAAAATCCAGCAGTGGCCACAAGACTGGAAAAGGTCAGTTTTCATTCCAGCCCCAAAGAAAGACAATGCCAAAGAATGTTCAAACCACCACAAAATTGCATTCATCTCACACACTAGTAAAGTAATGCTTAAAATTCTCCAAGCCAGGCTTCAACAGTACGTGAACTGTGAACTTCCAGATGTTCAAGCTGCTTTTAGAAAAGGCAGAGGAACCAGAGGTCAAATTGCCAACATGTGCTGGATCATCGAAAAATTGAGAGAGTTTCAGAAAAACATCTCTTTCTGCTTTATTGACTATGTCAAAGCCTTTGTATGGATCACAACAAACTGTGGAAAATTTATAAAAGAGATGGGAATACCAGACCACCTAACCTTGCCTCTTGAGAAATCTGTATGTTAGTCAGGAATCAACAGTTAGAACTGGACATGCAACAGCAGACAGTTTCCAAACTGGGAAAGGACTACGTCAAGGCGGTATACTGTCACCCTGCTTATTTAACTTCTATTCAGAGTACATCATGAGAAATGCCAGGCTGGATGAAGAACAAGCTGGAATCAAGATTGCCAGGAGAAATATCAATAACCTCAGATATGCAAATACCACCACCCTTATGGCAGAAAGTAAAGAAGAACTAAAGAGCCTCTTGATGAAAGTGAAAGAGGAGAGTGAAAAAGTTGGCTTAAAGCTCAACTTTCAGAAAACTAAGATCATGGCATCCAGTCCCATCAGTTCATGGCACATAGATGGGGAACAATGGAACAGTGACAGACTTTATTTTGAGGGCTCTAAAATTACTGCAGATGGTGACTGCAGCCATGAAATTAAAAGACGCTTACTCCTTGGAAAGAAAATTATGACCAACCTTGACAGCATATTAAAAAGGAGAGACATTACTTTGCCAACAAAGGTCTAGTCAAAGCTATGGTTTTTCCAGTAGTCATGTATGGATGTGAGTTGGACTATAAAGAAAGCTGAGTGCTGAAGAATTGATGCTTCTGAACTGTGGTGCTGGAGAAGACTCTTCAGAGTCCCTTGGACTGCAAGCAGATCCAACCAGTCCATCCCAAAGGAGATCAGTCCTGAGTGTTCACTGGAAACTCCAATACTGTGGCCACCTGATGTGATGAACTGACTCACCAGAAAAGACCCTCATGCTGGGAAAGATTGAAGGTGGAAGAAGGGGACGACGGAGGATATGATGGCATCAGCGACTCAATGGACATGAGTTCGGGTAAACCCTGGGAGTTGCTGATGGACAGAGAGTCCTGGTATGCTGCAGTCCATGGGGTCACAAAGAGTCTGACATGACTGAGCAACTGAATTGCTCAAAACTTAAGGTCATCAAATAAAAAAAGTCTGAGAAGTTCATTACAGCACAAAGAAACCTAAGGAGATATGACAACTAAGTGTAAAGTGTTCTAGATGGAATTCTGAAAGAAGAAAAAACATTAAGATAAACTAAGAAAACGCAAATAAAGTATGACTTCAGTTAGTGATACTGTATCAACATAGGCTCATTAACTATGACAAATTTACTACACAACTGCAAGATGTGGCTAATGTGGGAAACTGGTCATGGGGTAAATGGGAATTCACTGTCCTATCTTCACAATGCTTTTGTAAATCTAAAACTATCCTAACAAGAAATTTATTTTTAGGGACTTCCTTGGTGGTCCCGTGGTTAAGAATTTGCCTTGCAGTGCAGAGGATGCAGGTTCAATCCTTGGTTGAGGAACTAAGATCCCACACGCCGTGGAGCAACTAAACCCTCACTGCAACTACTGAGCATCAGCACAATGCAGCCAAACAAATATTTTTTAAAAAATAAATTTATTTTTAAAAGGTTATTTACTTGTTAAAATCTTTCATTAATTTTTAAACTTAGTATTTGGCTATTTGTTACAAAAGCTAATACAGCTAATTAATTCTAAACTTAAGAATTCTTCTTAGATAATGCAAGAAAATTAAGTAAGAATATTGACATTTTTAAACCTAATTTTAACAGAAGTATATTTTTAACTCTTTAAAATAATCACTCAAACCAAATTAACAGGGTTGCAAACTAATATTATCTGATGTGCTCTCCTCTGTCTTTCCATTGATATACAATCACCCATGGATATATATAACGTTGAAACAGTTCCTGAAATTTAGAATACTGGTTAAAAATCTGCCAGGCCTCAGGATAAATTAAACAATGCACAGAGTCCCATAGCAGAAATACAAGACTTGGAGGATGGTAAGAGATTTCTTAGGTATCTGCCAACAGTACTCATTACCTCAGGGAGCTCTCTATTCTAAAGAAGGTGCCAAAGCTGACTAACTTGTTTCCCTCCTCCCACCGTATCAGCCATTTGTACACACCTCTTTCCAGATGCCTTCAGGAGAGTACTATTTTCAGAGATGCAAATGAAGAAGGGAAACACATAAACAGTGATGGAATCATAACCAAATCTCACTCTGGGGGAGGAGTTTTTCCATGTACTGTTTCTGGCAAACTGTAGACTGCTCAAAATATCCAGGAATAAATTTAAATTTCCCAGACATGTTTTGTTTAGCTGACACAATGTGTTTTGGGGATCCTCCCAGACATTCTGAGTTAAGTGCCAATATTTAAAAATTGGGACAATGCACATATGATTTCTAGTTCTTGGAAAACCCAGAAGATCTAGCAATAATGGATCCAGAACTCCCCATGGCAGTAACAAGCAAGAAGGGAACACCTAAGGAATCATGGAGAGCTTTCTGGTTCTTCGCTGCTCTTTCCCTACCCAAGCGATTTATTTCACATTCCCGGTATTTACAGGCATTCCATGTTCTCACTGCCAGCACAGTTAAGTAGTAAAAGCAGTTTTAACACAGAAGCACCAAACTACATTAGGTCATCAGTAAATATCAAACATTTGTCCACAAAACAGGTTCATTCAACAGGCCATCAACTAAAGATTCGGCTGAGGACATGTATATATTTTCCAGTATTAAGTGACAAGGCCTTGGAATCCAGATGTGTAGTCAAGTGTGTTATTGGACAAGATGATTTTTTCTTTAAAGTTCACTGACACATATCATAATTTATCTGAACCCATGATTATCTGTATGTTTTATGTCAGAGACGACTGATAACTTGTTACATTTTTGTACTTAATTTCCCCTTAAAATTTGGATTATATTCTTATTAGGATTAGAAATTCAACACAAAGTCACTTAAGTAAAAAAGGGGGAAAAAGGTAATTTATTTGCCCACGTAACTGGAAAAGATTAGAGTGATGACGACATTACTGGAATCCTGAACATACAGATCCGTACTATACTTAAGGCTCCCATCTTCCTATTCATCTACGCATGAACACTTGCTGTAATGTAACAAGAGTAGTTAGGGAAATGTTTTGAGTTCAAGTTTTTAGAGGAACTATGACTTTAGGAGTATAGAAACAACTTAAAAAAATAATAATAAAAGGTTGCACTCAGGTAACAGCAATAGAGTGGTTTTTCTCTTTGAAGACTCTTCTATTCTAACTTACCCTTGCCCAAATTATCCATATTTTTTTAAATTATCTATTCAATATTTTAGCTAATTAAGACATCACAAAGTAATCTAGATCTCCCTTAACAGGTAGCGTAATTCTCCAACACCTGCAATAGGGGGTGGAGTGAGGATACAAAGTGGGACTCAGAAATAAGAAAACAGTGACTATTTGGGAAAAAGTGCAGGGGAAAGGAGAAGGAATGAAATGAAGTTTTAAGGAACCTCCCCACCTCCTCAAAAAAACAAACAAACCACAACTATTATTTCTAAAGTGCAGAGTAAGCTTGCCTAATAATCAAAAAAAATAGTAGGAAACCCTTCTTTCCTTCATGGCATAATGTTACTAGAATACAATATTTAAGGCTTACTGTGTGAATAAAAAGACTTGTGATTAGCCTGGGAATCCATCTCATTAATAACACAGAAAAGTATGCTTAAAGTTCTAAAAGAATACAAAGAGTACACCAAGAAAATTAAAATTACTGTGTTAACTGCCATACTGTCAACCAACGGAGGCTTTTAAAAAAATGTAACTTTTAAGTTACGACACTGTATAATATACTTGAATTTTATTTTAGAAAGATACAACATATGCCACATTAATTTCATGTTATATTTTCTTGCAGAAGACAACCAGCAAGAAAAAAAGGTATTTGTAGTAATACACACTATAAATTGGGTTTCCCTGGTGGCTCAGACAGTAAACAATCCGCCTGCAATGCAGGAGACCTGGGTTCAGTCCCTGGGTTGGAAGATCCCCTGGAGAAGGAAATGGAAACCCACTCCAGTATTCTTGCCTGGAAAAATCCATGGATAGAGAAGCCTGGTGGGCTCCTTCTCAGGGGGTCACAAACAGTTGGATACGACTGAGTGACAAATACACACACACACACACACACACAAATTATTTTCTTTCCAATTACTTTTACTATTGCAAAGAATTCTACTTTTCTTTAAGATGATTAGGTTCATCTCTTTGTAATTATACTCTTTCTCAAGTATATGACACCCTTACTGAATCAACCTCATATGTCAAAGACTTAAAGACATATAAGGTACCATTCTCTTCAATGCAGGGAGAAAAATTTCTCTTGTAACTTTATTAAAAAATAATTTTTCCTTTTCAAAAGCACTCATGGTGTACACAGTAAGCTAGGTTTATTTTTTTTAATGGGCTCCTTCACAGGAAATGTCATTTGCTTTTAAACTTTTACTTAAAATACTAACTGGATAAGTGTTCCACTGGGAAAATAATCATCTACAAAGTCAGAATTATCAGTTTTATCTTCAATAACCTTTCTACTAAAGTTGTCACAAATAGTAAAGTTAAACACAAATCAGACTTTGGTGTCCTTTTATTAATTAAAAATACATGATTTATTTAATACATTATATACATTCATTACTTTCATGCCAGTGTAAAGGCTACCGGATACCACAAAATTACTGGCTACAGAATCAATAATCTGATTATTTTTATTATTTTCTTCTTTAACTTCTGGAAACATTATCTTCATCCATTTTAAGCTTCAAAGAAAAAGCTGGAACTAGGGTTCACACAAACCATAGTGGAAGTCAGAAATCCAGTAACTAGTGAATTGAAAAAAATTCCTGGGAATGAATGTAGTATTAATAGAGTATTTTAGTCTACTGTATAGCAATAACTGCAGGTATGTGGTAAGTGTTACTAAAGATATGAGATGAATCTTAAAATTAGCAAAGGTGATTTTAAACATCCACAAGAAACCTCAAATACGAAAATGTTAAACAGAATCAAATTTAGAGGTCCGCAAATAAACCATTTAAGAAGTTACTACTACTATTAAGTTATTCAAGACAACATTTCTGTCTCCTTGCCTCACCAGCCCCACATCCTCTGGGAGTGTGGGTGTTCTTTTTTCTTAACCCAAACTCCTACTTGGGGAATTTTTTTAAAGATAACTCCTGCCTGTCATTTGCTAATTTATTCCAAAAACTGACCAGGTGGAAAATTTTTGAGCAATAAGTATGCTAATAACTTTATAAGACTGGAAAGTTCTCATTTGACACTTCTGATTGTTTCAAGTATGAGAGATATTAAACTATGAAAACACACACAATTGCTCCATTCCCTCATCTAAACAACTTTGGGGAGCAATAAACTGAATTTACAACCATGGTGAGTGTGTATATATATATATATATATATTCCTTTAACACCAAAGCCAGTTTCCATGAACTAGCTGATGAGCCAAATATGCAAAGTGTATGAGGCTGAAAGTACTGATACTAATCTACATACAGTTTTTACATTTAGTATGTAATTTATCTCATTTTAGCCCACTGCATCAGGGTCAAACCAAAAAACTGCAGATTTGAATAGGCAAAGCTTCACATAAAGAATGATCATAACAGGGAGAAACACAGACAAGTAAAGAGCACTCTAAAAAAATAGTCAAGAGCTGAGACAGTCCCAGAAGCAAAAAAACAAACCAGGTAGAGAGCCCTTCCCCAAAGCTGGGGCTTGAACTTTGTTGAAGACACTAGGTTGCAGCCTACTGGATAGTGAAGAAGTCTGTCAGGCTGGGTTCCCTGGGCCTAAGTGGCTGGGAGGTGAGCCCACAAAGGGAGCTGAGAAGCTGCTTGCCAGCAGCATCTGCACGGAGAGGGCCATGGAAACAACCTACGGAGCAAGCAGCCGCACAGGCAAAGGTGGGGTGCTGGAGCTGGGGACTGCAATGCCCGTGTCAGGACATGGAGAGGAGGCCACAAATTTGGGGCTGGGGCTGTGAGCTCAACAAGACTCTGTCCACTCTGGGCCCTCACCTGGGGCAAAGAACCACTGGATGTCCCTGTAACTGTGCCACTCATGGTCACACAGTAGCAGCAAGAAACAAGAAAGCCCTCTTTGTGTAAAGTCCCTTCAGATCCTCTACTGACAAACTTAATATCAATCCATGGAGAAATGCTTAAAGGACCAAGCTCCAATATCACAGCAAGTTGATTCAGAGCTGAGAGGGAATCTGATGTAACAGGCACTCAATGCTCAGGGATCTTCTCAGAGCGTAAAGCATGACAGAAACAATAAACTGGAAATATGCATTATATTAGATGAGACTAAAAGGCAAGATGAAAAACAAAATCTGATGGGGTCACTACTGTCACTTCTCCAGCGCAATATGAAAATGGGGAAAGTGAACCCAGCCGTTATTTAACAACGTATCTCAGAAACATCAGCTATGTGTAGCACTATAAACCAGCGGTTTCCAAACAGGGTATAAAATACAGTACAGAAGAGGGAAAAAACTTTTCCTATGAAATCTATCTAAAATACAAACTTTATTACTTAATAAACATTCAAATAGCAATATAAGCTGAAGTAATATGCAGGCACATTTGTGAAGTTTATAATGAGACATCCCTATACTGAGGTTTCATATTCAAATGTTTACAGGATACACAACTAAAAGCAGCCTTAAAGACCACTGATGACCTACTTTTCCCCATGGACTTCAGGTACTTCTTTGCATCATATAAAGAGGCCAAACAATACAAATGCAGGTTTTTTTAAAATCTGATAAAGAATTGATCTTAGTTATATTAGGACATTAGAAACAGATTTCTTCAACAAGTTGCTCTCATTGTAACTTATAAATATCTATTGATTATAACCTTAAAAGACCTATAAATTGTTGTTGACAGACCCCAAGGACTGCAGCACGCCCGGCTTCCCTGTCCGTCACAGTCTTCCAGAGGTTGCTCAAACTTGTGTCCACTGAGTCGGTGAGGCCATTCAACCATCTCGTGCTCTGTCATCTCCTCTTCCTGCCTTCATTCTCTCCCAGCATGAGGGTCAGCTCTTCGCATCAGGTGGCCAAAGTATTGGAGTTTCAGCTTCAACATCAGTCCTTCCAATGAACACTCAGGACTGATTTCCTTTAGGATGGACAGGTTGGGTCTCCTTGCAGTCCAAGGGACTCTCAAGAGTTTTCTCCAACACCACATTTCAAAAGCATCAATTCTTTGGCGCTCAGCTTTCTTTATAGTCCAACTCTCACATCCACACATGACCAGTGGAAAAAACCACAGCCTTGACTAGACAGACCTTTGTTAGCAAAGAAATGCCTCTGCTTTCTAATATGCTATCTAGGTTGGTTATAATTTCCTTCTAGCACTTAATAAATGCAAGATATTAAGACAGCTACTACTCATCATACACTCAAGTTTGCTTTATAAAAACATTTGATCAAATTGAACCCTTGCCTTGAACATCGAAAATTAATGTTGGAATTGAGATGAAATAAGAGTGGTTGGAAGAAACCTAATTTCAGTAAGTAATGGGAGCACAAAATTCAACCCACAATTTAAACCAACCTATTCAAGAAAAAAAAGAGGAGACAATCATTCAACAGATTTAACCACTTCTGCTTCAATAAAATAAGGCATGGCCCCTGCTTTTAAGGAGCTGCAATTTGGGGAGGGGATGAAGTGACAACCACAATGTTAATATGGCAAAACTATGATAAAAAGTCAGAAAAGCACATACAGTTCATTAAAAAAGGATAGGGAATATATCATTAAATCCATTTAGAAGCACAGGAAAGCCTCATGAAAAATGTAATAACTAACAATCTGATAAGATTGAAGAGAAAAAATATGGAGAAATGGAGCTGATAAAAGAAGGAAACACTAAAGGGGAAAGCTAAAGGCAAAGCACAGAGGTGAGGGAAGTTATGTAAACTGTGGTAAAAGAACAGACTATGAACTCTTAAGGCTTCACCTAAAAAAGAAATAAGATATGGCTGCCAATCAGTCAGGCTGGCATGCTACTAGGTGCCATGGCATGACAGTCCTTGAATGCAAGGCTAATGAGCTTGAATTTTATTTTTCATGGAAGAGCATTTTATGTGGTGCTTGATAATGTGATGGGTGCTGTGCTGATGCCTCACAATCCAACTATCCTCATTTAACAGGTTAAGCAACTGCGCCCATAGCCAGTAAACAGCGGAGCTGGGATTTCAATTCATGGTGTCTGCTCTTCCCCACTGTGTTACCCTTCTAAAAGTCTTTAAAATATGATATCCATGCTTTGAAAGGATAACATAATGACAATGTAGAAAACAGATTAGTGAAGTGAATGGACAGAAAAGTACCTTCATGGAAAAAACCTCTGCTGGGTTTTTTTTGTTATAAGAAACTAAGTGGTTACTAGTAGTGTATCAGATATAACCAGAGAACGATACAAGAAACGGTGTGTGTATAAAATTAACAGAACTCAGTGACGGCTGTGGAGGTGAAAGGAGGAGCTCAAAATGACTCAAGATTTCAAAGCCTAAGTTTGACGGGGAGGGGAGTAGTGACACCAATGCCATCAGCCTTTNAAGGGACTCTCAAGAGTTTTCTCCAACACCACATTTCAAAAGCATCAATTCTTTGGCGCTCAGCTTTCTTTATAGTCCAACTCTCACATCCACACATGACCAGTGGAAAAAACCACAGCCTTGACTAGACAGACCTTTGTTAGCAAAGAAATGCCTCTGCTTTCTAATATGCTATCTAGGTTGGTTATAATTTCCTTCTAGCACTTAATAAATGCAAGATATTAAGACAGCTACTACTCATCATACACTCAAGTTTGCTTTATAAAAACATTTGATCAAATTGAACCCTTGCCTTGAACATCGAAAATTAATGTTGGAATTGAGATGAAATAAGAGTGGTTGGAAGAAACCTAATTTCAGTAAGTAATGGGAGCACAAAATTCAACCCACAATTTAAACCAACCTATTCAAGAAAAAAAAGAGGAGACAATCATTCAACAGATTTAACCACTTCTGCTTCAATAAAATAAGGCATGGCCCCTGCTTTTAAGGAGCTGCAATTTGGGGAGGGGATGAAGTGACAACCACAATGTTAATATGGCAAAACTATGATAAAAAGTCAGAAAAGCACATACAGTTCATTAAAAAAGGATAGGGAATATATCATTAAATCCATTTAGAAGCACAGGAAAGCCTCATGAAAAATGTAATAACTAACAATCTGATAAGATTGAAGAGAAAAAATATGGAGAAATGGAGCTGATAAAAGAAGGAAACACTAAAGGGGAAAGCTAAAGGCAAAGCACAGAGGTGAGGGAAGTTATGTAAACTGTGGTAAAAGAACAGACTATGAACTCTTAAGGCTTCACCTAAAAAAGAAATAAGATATGGCTGCCAATCAGTCAGGCTGGCATGCTACTAGGTGCCATGGCATGACAGTCCTTGAATGCAAGGCTAATGAGCTTGAATTTTATTTTTCATGGAAGAGCATTTTATGTGGTGCTTGATAATGTGATGGGTGCTGTGCTGATGCCTCACAATCCAACTATCCTCATTTAACAGGTTAAGCAACTGCGCCCATAGCCAGTAAACAGCGGAGCTGGGATTTCAATTCATGGTGTCTGCTCTTCCCCACTGTGTTACCCTTCTAAAAGTCTTTAAAATATGATATCCATGCTTTGAAAGGATAACATAATGACAATGTAGAAAACAGATTAGTGAAGTGAATGGACAGAAAAGTACCTTCATGGAAAAAACCTCTGCTGGGTTTTTTTTGTTATAAGAAACTAAGTGGTTACTAGTAGTGTATCAGATATAACCAGAGAACGATACAAGAAACGGTGTGTGTATAAAATTAACAGAACTCAGTGACGGCTGTGGAGGTGAAAGGAGGAGCTCAAAATGACTCAAGATTTCAAAGCCTAAGTTTGACGGGGAGGGGAGTAGTGACACCAATGCCATCAGCCTTTCTTTTGGTAGGGGGTGGGGGAGTGGAGAGGAGCATGAAAGGGTTCAATTTCAGACTTGTTTAATTAGAAATACCAACTTGGGGCCTCCCTGATGACTCGGTGGTAAAGAATCCACCTGCCAATATGGGAGACAGGGGTTCAATCTGTGATCAGGAAGGACCCCACATGCCAAGGAGCAACTAAGCCCATGCACCACAATTACTGAGCCTGTGCTCCGTGGGCGGGAGCCACAGCTGCTGAAGCTCAGGCACCCTAGAGACGTGCTCTGCAACGAGAAGCCACCACAATGAGAAGCCCAAGCATCACACCCAGAGAGTAGCCCCCGACCTGTGCAACTAGAGAAAGGCCAGTGTGGCAGCAAAGATTGAGCACTGGCAAAAATAAATAAGTAAATAAAGAAAAAGGAAAAATAACACACAAAAGGTACCTACTGAACTCCCACGAGGAAGGGTTCCACAGGGGGCTGGGAACAGAAAGCAAGAGCTAAGAAGAGTGGCAAGGCCTAAGAGAAAAGCGCATCCAGAACAACAGGGGATGCTGTCAGAGCGGATACCTGCTGAAGATGAGTATGTAGAGCACGGATTATCAGCCAGGGCACATAAGCCACCTTCTGATTAGTGTCCTGTCTCAGGCATGATGATGAGGTGGGAAAAATGGTTGAGGGTCACCAACGAAGAGTGAAAGGAAGAAAAGAACACTGAAGAAATGCCACAAAAATTTTCAGAAATGTTGGATCTAGTCCTCTTAAATACTAATATATTAGCTAACAATGACCATGCATTTCCAGCAGGTGAAAGGAAAAGTCAGTGAAGACGACTAAGGAGCAGTCACAAAGGTAGGAGAATTGGAAGAGCAGTGTAAGTAAATTGAAGGGAGAGCAACTTAAGATAGGGTCAAACATTTTAAAACGCTAACAGAGGCTGAGCAAGCATCACTTCAGCTTGTAGCCACGAATGAGTCCAATATTACCCAATTTTCTGATTTTCCAGGAGAAATCAAACACTCTCATGTCAACATGAAAGGTTATGATTTTTTAAATGTTGACAATTAAATTTTATTAAACACAACGTGCAGGCATATGAAATAGTCTAAGTTGCTGGATAGCTACTTGGGTCTAAAATTAATAAAGTATTACAAATATGCCAAGCAAATGACCTTCAAAAGAGAATTTTCAAAAGACAATATATGGGGTACTTTTCCAAAGAAGCCTAGCAAGAAAGACTAGAAAACAAGAGTTAAAGAAATACATTTAAAAATGGTACTGATGAACCTGTTTGCAGGGCAGGAATAGAGACACAAACAAAGAGAATGGACTTGTGGACACAGCAGGGGAATGAGAGAGTGAGACGAATCAAGTGGCATTGACATAAATACATTACAACGTGCAAAACAGATAGCTAGTGGGAATCTTCTATATAACACAGGGAGCCCTGCCCGGCACACTGTGATGACCTAGAGGGATGGGATGGTGGTGGGTGCAGGGGGAGGCTCAAGAGGGAGAGATCTTATATATATATCAGTTGAGTTGCTCAGTCATGTCTGACTCTTTGCGACCGCATGAATCACAGCACGCCAGGCCTCCCTGTCCGTCACCAACTCCCAGAGTTTACTCAAACTCATGTCCACCGAGTCGGTGATGCCATCCAGTCATTTCATCCTCTGTCATCCCCTTCTCCTCCTGCCCCCAATCCATCCCAGCATCAGGGTCTTTTCCAATGAGTCAACTCTTCACATGAGGTGACCAAAGTACTGGAGTTTCAGCTTCAGCATCAGTCCTTCCAATGAACATCCAGGACTGATCTCCTTTAGAATGGACTGGTTGGATTTCCTTGCAGTCCGACGGACTCTCAAGAGTCTTCTCCAACACCACAGTTCAAAAGCATCAATTCTTCAGCGCTCAGCTTTCTTCACAGTCCAACTCTCAAATTCGTACATGACCACTGGAAAAATCATAGCCTTGACTAGATGGACCTTTGTTGGCAAAGTAATGTCTCAGCTTTTTAATGTTATCTAGGTTGGTCGTAACTTTCCTTCCAAGGAGTAAATGTCTTTTAATTTCATGGATACTTTCGGCTAATAGGCACTGTTGTATGGCAGAAACCAACGCAACATTATAAAGCAATTACCCTCCAGTAAAAAGAAAATAAATTCTAGGATAGGAGACATCTCATATGTGGAGAAAAGGGGTTAGAAAAAAGGAAGACAATCTGAACACATGATCAACAAAGCAACAAGACAAGAAAGACACACACACACCTCTATAAGCTAAAGGAGAGAAATGATGGAAACAAAAATGTAAATGAATAGGAAAGTGGAAAGGTTCTCTGAGAAGATGCACAGGTGAAAAGACCATCCAGTCTGGAGCAAGGATTAGGGTTCGTAGAAAGGTTATCTGAGAAGGCCACAGATAAAAAAGATCCACGTGCCAGGTTACAGTCATTTCTTCACAAATCCAAGGAAGAAAATAAATGATTTAGAGAAAAATATGAAATTTGAGGGAATATATAAGATGGTCTAGGTCCTCTCAATAAATTTTCAGAAAGAATTAAACATAAACACTGAGTATAGCTGTGGGACTGTTTGTTCCATGTGTAAATTTCACTATTATTTAACATTTACTGTTTCTCTGATAAAATACAGTTTCTCTATTTGGACATATTTACATCAGTGCCCTGCTTCCAGAGAAGTAAATATATTTTAAATCTGAAGTACCAAAAAATGAGTTTATTTAGTGTGGAAAAATTAAATACAATATATTACTTCATCGATGGCTTTGTTAATGCCTCTAAGACAAGATCATTCATTCTCTTTTGGGAGAGTGTAGAGCAGCAGTAGAACAAAGGAAAAGAAAAAAGAACCATCTGAGAAGAAAATAACATCTGAAGAGAACAATGCTTGAACTCCTTTTACAATCTCTGGCAACAGTGTTAATTTTCTACATTATTCTTACACTTACCAAACTGTTCTGTAGCTGTAACTTTTCTGTTTTACTCATCAAGATTTCAAGTCAGACTTTAGGGGGAGAGGAGAAGGAAAAGGGAGTTCCCTCATTTCTTAAGTTTGAAAACCACTAGAGAAGAAGCTAAGGAGTATTTTACTAAGATTAATATTCTCTTATGGGGTCGCAAAGAGTCAGACCTGACTTGGTGACAGAAAAACATTCTTTCATGAGGGAAAGTTTCAGATCTCGTCCTTGTAAATGTATTGTTAATAACAGCTAACGTTTGCTGTGTGCTTCCAGCATCATGATATGCAAAGCGCCCAACATATATCTTAATCACAGTAGCTTTAAGGTAGATGTTATTCTTACTTCTAGTCTAGAGATGAGGACACAGGCACAAAACAAAGCTTGAAGTCCCACAGAAGTAAGAGAGCTGGAATTCAAATCACAGTTCAAAATCTATACTTTTGGTTACTAGGTAATACTAGATTCTCTCATCCCAGCCTCTCAAATCCCAGTTTTACAATTTTGGACAAAGGAAAATATTAATTGCAAAGTTAATAATCTTTTCCTGGCATATTCACACACATTGAGTAATATGTACCCCTTCTCCAAAGACAAAAAGATCTTTCATAAGTTATTATAAAATGTAATCCTGCGTTCTCTAAAATGTAGGCTTCAACCAAGTTGGTAAATCAGTAATCTAATGCTATTTTCAGAGTGATAATAGATGACTTGAATAATGATAGTATTAATGCAAAAAAATTATGCTAGATCATTATCATATATAAAACATCAAAGGTGTTTCCAAAGCGTAAATTAAAATGTTACTTTACATGACAACAATCACTTTACATATCATGCCTTTGATCAATTCTTGTAACAACCAACAAAAGTCTGTAGCATTTCAATTTCAAGGACAAAGAAACAGGAAAGTCATAGGTAGCATGTCAAGGGTCACAATAAACAATTTTTATGAAAATTAAAATCAACATTCTTAGAATTCCAATACTTTAATTCACAGTATCTAATGGGCTGTCAAGCAAAGTATATGTAAAAGAATCTAGAGGGTAGGTTTTCCTATCAAGTAAAACAAAAGATGGTTCTGGTGAGAGGAGGGTACCAAACACTATAAATATTTTCATTCAAGACAGGTAAATCCTCAAAGGTCTTTTTGGGTGTTAGTAATTTCTCTTTAGGTAGTATGTACAACATCAGGTTGCCTTTTCAGAAATACTAAATAGGTCACAATACTAAATATACTAAGTCTGACTCATTTCTTGCCAACATATTCAACTTTACATACTACTAGGGTTAATCCTGAAGTACTGAATTACTAAGAAGCAATAGTTTATGACAAGCATTCAGATACTCCTCCTACAAGCACTCAGATATTCTCCCTATAAAATATCTTCATGCTGATGATGAACTTCATGATCAATTTGAGGATATAAATTTTATTCACACTGTCTATTATGCTATCTGCAATATCCCATTTTAGTCCTGCAGTTTTGTAAAAAACTTTTCCCTAAAAAGATTCAAAATAGTTATATAAATATGTAGTGGATAAGTCATGGCAAGTTACAGATACAAACTACTTAAGCATCAAATTTAAGTCATGCTTGTGCTCACTTGTGTCCAACTCTTTGCAACCCCATGGACTGTAGCTTGCCAGGCTCCTCTGTCCATAGGGATTCTTCAAGCAACTGTAGTGAATTGTCACCTCCCATTCAGGGGACCAACAAAGGTCTGTCTAGTCAAAGCTATGGTTTTTCCAGTAGTCATGTATGGATGGTGAGAGTTGGACCATAAAGAAGGCTGAGTGCCGAAGAATTGGTACTTTTGAACTGTGGTGGAGAAGACACTTGAGAGTCCCTTAGACTGCAAGGAGATCAAACCAGTCAATCCTAAAGAAAATCAACACTGAATATCCATTGGAGGGAGGGATGCTGAGGCTGAACCTCCCAATACTTTGGGCACCTGATCCGAAGACTCAATTCACTGGAAAAGACCCTGATGCTGGGAAAGATTGAAGGCAGGAGGAAAGGGAACAACAGAAGACGAGATGGTTGAATGGCATGAGTGACTCAATGGACACTAGTTTGAGCAACCTCTGGGAGCCGGTGAAGAACAGGGAAGCCTGCCATGTTGCAGTTCATGGGGTCGCAAAGAGAGTCAGACATGAATGAGCAACTGAACAACAACTAAGGGGATCTTCCCAACCCAGGGATTGAACCTGTGTCTCCAGCACTGACCAGTGGATTCTTTACCACTGAGCCACCTGGAAAACCCATTAATTTTTAATAGGTATTCTATTAAGCTTCATGTATTATTCTTTTGAAATATAATCGTGTGCAAGTTTTGTTCAGAAAATAAAAATCTACACTTTTTAGAATATAAACTGACAAAAATACTCATGCTTTTGAATTAAGTGTATAATGATGTTTTCAAGTTTATGTTAAATGGGACTTCTTATAATTATAGAAATTAGGAAATGATCAAGAATATGTACAAATGTTTATCTAGAAAACACAAAATGTAAGCTATTTGTTTTATACAAGTAAAAATGCTAAATGCCCATTTTTGACAATAATGGCTAATCTAAAAGAAGAAGCAAACACAATCATCCTGATTTACTAGAAATAAATTTCTCTCAAAATCACAAATATCTGCTTCATTAACTTCGGTAAGTCAAAATTACTACAGGACTTAATTTAAAAGCATGAGTNAAAATGCTAAATGCCCATTTTTGACAATAATGGCTAATCTAAAAGAAGAAGCAAACACAATCATCCTGATTTACTAGAAATAAATTTCTCTCAAAATCACAAATATCTGCTTCATTAACTTCGGTAAGTCAAAATTACTACAGGACTTAATTTAAATATTTGTTATGCTAGCTTTCCAGTTTCTCTACAGAACTGATTGGGGGAGTTCCCTGGTAGTCCAGTGGTTAGGATTCGGCACTTTCATAACAGGGGTGGGGGGTGGGGGGCAGTACCGACTGGGGCATGTGGGTTCAGTCCCTGGTCAGGCAGCTAAGAGGCCAAACAAACAAACACCCCCAAACTAATCAGAATGACAACCAAATCAATTAATTATTATTTTTAAATTTAGATTACCTCTCTCTAAATTTAAAATCTGGGACTTCCCTAGCAGCCCCATGGTTAAGACTCTGCACTTCCAATGCAGGGGACTCAGATTCAATCTAGGAGCCTACATACCGCAGAGCAACGAAGGCCACATGACAGCTACTGAGCCCCAATGCCCTAAGATCCCATATGCTACAACTAAGACCCAATCCGGCCAAATAAATAAATAATAGTAAAAAAAAAAAAGTAAATAAAGGTTGTATCTAGGAGTGATAAACTTAGAACATAAATAACATTGCCTATCAAACCTCTGGAGATGGTGAGGGGACAGGGAGGCCTGGTATGCTGCAGTCCGTGGGGTTGCAGAGTTGGACATGACTAGGTAACTGAGCACACACTGTAACACTGCCTATATGTCAGGAATCAATAAGGATGCCAAATCTTCCACANCAAACCTCTGGAGATGGTGAGGGGACAGGGAGGCCTGGTATGCTGCAGTCCGTGGGGTTGCAGAGTTGGACATGACTAGGTAACTGAGCACACACTGTAACACTGCCTATATGTCAGGAATCAATAAGGATGCCAAATCTTCCACATAAATACATTATCCATATATTTGAAAATCGTGTTTTAAAGAACTGCTTCATTTTGACCATTTATCCACATAGTTCAGACTTCCTAAACAAATGCCTGACAACACTGAACATTTTCTGATAAATCAATGTCATAATCAACAAGCATTATATGGCAAAGATGAGATCTTAAGAGGCAATTTGGGTAAACAAACATTTAAACAGACAAAACAGCTCTTAATCCTATGACCTCATAGGTCTTCAGATTAAACAATTCACTGTTAGTAAAGCATCTAATAGTGCCTGCTTTGAACATTACTTTTTTCCTCTTCAATCTGTTCGGTCTAGTCTCTAACGCCAAGCTTCATCCTCACCCCAAAATATGAGCTTTTAAAACCTTGTGTGGATTGTTGTAGACCTCCTATTTGAACTCAAAGACATCTGACTTTTCACTGCATAACACTGCTCCTTTGAACAAAGTTACAAAAGCAGTAAAATGAAGAATGAACAATTTAGATGGAGCAGAAAATTCCTGGTGAAAAGTGAAAGTGTGAAAAAAAAGTAGTAACAAAACCATGGAGATCACTGGGCTCAAGCTTCAATGTGGATTTGACCCTATGTACCAACATTTCTCAGACTGATTCCCAGGACATATGCTGGGTTTTTAGCATTCATTACAAGAAATTTTAAATTATATTTTAATTATGATGCTCCTCAAAAATAAAAATGTATGCATGTTCTGAATCAACTAGACTAGAAGGCCACCTTACAACAAAGGGCTACCTGAGTTTGTGTTTATTAGTGAATTGTGCCCAGTAATTCCCTGAAAGTAGTGTTTTCCAATTTGTTGGTTATGATGAATTAGTGGATCACAAAATCAACAGCAGCTTTTAAAAAATAATAAATGAATACAGAATGCATCACACATAGTAAAGGTAAGTATGTGTCTGATAATCTTGTTTCAGTGGACAACTAAGTGGTGAAGTAAAAAAAAGTTACATCTTACTCTGAGCTGAGTAACTCTAAAATCTACAGACTCTTGAGTTTCTGCAAACACCAACTTGAAAAAAACTGTCATGAATACTGGACTGTCACTGAGGTAGAAGGTTAAAAGCAGGATGTTGGGAGAATTTCACAAACTTTCACAAACTGAATGACAGGTTAAAAGAAGTTAATCGGTTAAGATAAAATAAGTTAAAACATTAGGACAAGAACTATACTGCTATTATTAAATTGTGTAAGGCAGAGAGACAACACAAAACACCAAATACAGACTAGGTTTAACGTCAAGGTAAAGAACCATGGGAAATGAGAGATTGTTCCATAAATTTTCCAAAGGTACGATGATGGGGCGGGGTGCCTTTCTATTTGGAGACTGAGATTAGAAAGCAGGAATGAAATGCTTTTTGCCAACCAGAGAGAAAAGGGGCAATTAGATACGATTTGAAAATCTAATAATCTTTGAATATCTTTGAATATCACAGAATATATGTGAGAAGAAAGCAGAGGTGGAGCTATACAGAATAAAATTCTGACCCATAAGAGTGCCCGGAATTTCAGTGGAGAATAAACTCAAGTGGGATATGTCATTCAGTTCAATTCAGTTGCTCAGTCATGTCCAACTCTGCGACCCCATGGACTGCAGCATGCCAAGCCTCCCTGTCCATCACCAACTCCCAGAGTTTACTAAAACTCATGTCCATTGAGTCAGTGATGCCATCCAACCATCTCATCCTCTGTCATCCCCTTTTCCTCCTGCCTTCAATCTTTCCCAGCATCAGGGTCTTTTCTAATTAGTCAGTTCTTCGCATCGGGTGGCCAAAGTATAGGAGTTTTAGTTTCAGCATCAGCCCTTCCAATGAATATTCAAGACTGACTTCCTGTTGGATGGACTGGCTGATCTCCCTGCTGTCCAAGGGACTCTCAAGAGTCTTCTCCAACACCACAGTTCGAAAGCATCAATTCTTTGGCACTCAGCTTTCTTTAGGGTCCAA
>SJYV01050388.1:1626442-1661003 GCA_006410875.1 Neotragus pygmaeus
CACAGTTCGAAAGCATCAATTCTTTGGCACTCAGCTTTCTTTAGGGTCCAACTCTCACATACATAGATGACTACTGGAAAAACCACAGCTTTGACTAGATGAACCTTTGTTGGCAAAGTAATGTTTCTGTTTTTTAATAAGCTGTCTAGGTTGGTCATAACTTTTCTTCCAAGGAGCAAGCGTCTTTTAATTTTATGGCTGCAGTCACTATCTGCAGTGATTTTGGAGCCCCCCAAAATAAAATCTGTCACTGTTTCCACTGTTTTCCCATCTACTTGCTATGAAGTGATGGGACCAGATGCCATGATTTTAGTTTTCTGAATGTTGAATTTTAAGCCAACTTTTTCACTCTCTCTTTCATCAGGAGGCTCTTTTCTTTAATTCTTCTTCGCTTTCTGCAGTAAGAGTGATGTCATCTGTATATCTGAGGTTATTGACCCTGACAGTCTTGATTCCAGCTTGTGCTTCACAGCGTTTCTCATGATGTACTCTGCATATACATTAAATAAGCAGGGTGACAATATACAGCCTTGATGTACTCCTTTCCCGATTTGGAACCAGTCTGTTGTTCCAAGTCCAGTTCTGTTGTTTCTTGACCTGCATAAGGATTTCTCAGGAGGCAGGTCAGGTGATCTGGTATTCCCATCTCTTGAAGAGTTTTCCAGTTTGTTGTGATCCACACGGTCAAAGGTTTTGGCACAGTCAATAAAGCAGAAATAGATGTTTTCTTCTGGAACTTTCTCGCTTTTTCGACGATCCAACAGATGTTGGCAATTTGATCTCTGGTTCCTCTGCCTCTTCTAAACCAGCTTGAACATCTGGAAGTTCATGGTTCATGTACTGTTGAAGTCTGGCTTGGAGAATTTTGAGCATCACTTTGCTAGCATGTGAGATGAGTGCAATTGTGTGGTAGTTTGAAGATTCTTTAGCACTGCCTTTCTTTGGGATTAGAAAGAAAACTGACCTTTTCCAGGCCTATGGCCACTGCTGAGTTTTCCAAATTTGCCGGCATATTGAGTGGCAGCACTTTCACAGCGTCATTTTTTAGGATGTGAAATAGCTCAACTGGAATTCCATCACCTCACTAGCTTTGTTTGTAGTGATGCTTCCTAAGGCCCAGCTGACTTCACATTCCAGGATATCTGGCTCTAGGTGAGTGATTACACCATCAGGATATGTCACAGATTATAAAATTGGTCCCTGAAAAATCACTTCTCCCTATACCCACAAAGAGGCTGATTTTGACTACTTGTTGAGCCCTTGGGTCATGATACAATCAGAAGCTTGGAAAGCAGTTGTTTGAAGGAACTGGCATTCCTGCTGCAAAGTGAAGAAATTCAGGCTATCTCACTAGAGGGTACAGGGTAAGAGTGGAGCGGAGACGAGCCAACTTAACGGGGGCTCCTCAACCAAACCACTAACCACAAGACATGAGTGGGATCATCTGGGATCATTCAGTTCAGACACCAACCAGCTGACTGCAGAACTATCCATCAGATCCATAAACTTGATAATAGTAATAAAAAAAAAGGCTATTCTTTTAGAGCCACTGTAATTGAGTAGTTACCTGGCATTAACTGGTACAGGATATTTCAAGAAAAAACAAAGGCTGTAAGATTCTGAACTTCTAAATATGCCAGGACCTCAAACTTGGAAGCGCCAAGTCTTCAGGAAATGGTAACCATATATCATCTACACTTACAAGATCAGTTAAAATTCCTTGGTTTGAATCTTACACCCTTAAGCTGGTTGTAATCTACCTTTTCTATTCTATTTTTCATCTCGGCCCCTGACGTTTTCTCCAAGATGCCAAAGTTGTTCCAGCTCTCTGAGGTTTATTCTCATCCTTCTAACATTAGTTACCCACATTTAAGACCCAATGTAAACAGTGCTTTCCTTTCCTGTTCAATTTTTAGCTAATTTAAGTAATTTCAAAATGCTCTAGTTTTCCTTAATTCACACTCTATTTACTGTATCACTAGGTACTTTACTATCTAATAGAATTACTTGCTTACCTATGAATATATGTGCCAGATTTTGTAAACTCTATGTTACAAGTCTCCATAGCTCTTAGGGCTCCTACATAAGAGGAATTTAAATATTTGTTTAAAATAAATTAAAAAATATATATGTAATTGATTGAATTTTAACAAATCTTGGCTAAATATACATAAGGTGAGAAAGGTAACATTTTTTCTAATGAGGTACATTGTGCAACTCTAAATGCTAAAAGAGAAACAATGAATCAAGAGACTCTCCTGGAAAATACATAGTTAAAAGTTACACAGGGTATTTGATAAACACATTAATAATAAGTAACTTTCCATTTTAGAAGCAAGGCTACTCACATATTGGGTTAATTTTATGAACAGAATTTGTGTGGGAGTTGAGAAAAATAAGGTAATTTCTCAACTTTGACAGAATCTCAAGGAAAATTAAGTACAGAAGCAGTTTCATAGTTAAGACCATATATTTTCAAAAATCCTTGGTTTTGCAGGTTAGTAATATAAAATATTATGAACGGCAATTGCAGAATACATCTTCCCTTCCCCCATTTTAAGTTAGGACCAAGAAGTGTTAAGAAGGAGACAAGCAAAATTTGGTAAAGCTTTTCTTTGCTAAACCTGGTAAAAGTATATTCTGGAAAGCGGAATTTAATGTCTCTAGCATGCAATCATTCTAATTATGAACACTTAAATTATTTCCCCTGAGCATTACCTAAACTTTTGAAGTTTAAATGACTTATTAGTCCCTCAATACCTAAAGTAATTATCACTAATTAACAAGCAAGCCATCTTTTCTTCTGATTTGAAGTGACCTACAAATTAAATTAAGATAGTCTCTAACAATCAAGTCTGGTATCTCAAGTTTAAGAATTTTCAAAATTCTTGCCACTACAATTAAAAAGCATAACATGCAGACAAAAGAATCAACTTGTATCAAATAGATGAAAGAAACATATACAAAGATATACTGTAACTGCACAATTTTAACTTAGTAGCTCTCAATGGTTTTAATTTCATTTTTGTTTCTTACACCAATAAGGCACTAAACATAGTTAATAAAGGCATTAAGGTCTAAGTCAAATCCCATCTCTTCAATAAAGCCTTCTGATACCCCAGGCTGATGTGCTCACTACCTATTTTGAATTCTACTGAAACTACTGCACATGAAATTAAATTCTTTTAAATAACCACCAACAATTAACTGAATAAGACACAGACTAGAATCAATATGCAATTTAAACCAGAAAGACACAGGTTTACACGTGCAGCTACAAAATGCTCTCAGATACCTTTTTTTTTGGGGGGGGGGGGGGGGGANATTAAATTCTTTTAAATAACCACCAACAATTAACTGAATAAGACACAGACTAGAATCAATATGCAATTTAAACCAGAAAGACACAGGTTTACACGTGCAGCTACAAAATGCTCTCAGATACCTTTTTTTTTGGGGGGGGGGGTGAAACAAAGATGCACTGTACACTATGCCCTCATTTTTAAATTTTTTCCTAAAAGAGTAAACGGCATTTCTGGAAAGATCCTTAAAATACTATTAATGGACTGTCTTTGTGGAAGGTGACTGGACACCTAGGGTAGGAAGGAGATCAAGTTTTCAGTGTTTGTCTTTTAAAAAATCATTTTAACATACCACATTTTCAATTTAAAAAGAGAATAAAAAATAAAGCAAGTATGTTAGTAATACACAGCCTTTTGACTCTCTTCAACTGTCATCCTGAAGTGACATTTAAATCTTTTCTTTCTGGGGCGGTTGGGGTGGGGAGGGAACAATGCTTTGCCACTTGGCATGAGAGATCCTAGCTCACCTGTGAGACCAGGGATTGACTCTCACACCCCCTGCAGTAGAAGCAGAAATCTAACCACTGGATGGCCAAGGATGTGCCTAAAGTGATATTTAAATCTTATCTTATTCCTTTAATAGTCTCCTGTATCTTCTTATAAGCACAGAATCTCAGTGATATCAAAAGGTCAAATCTCTGCTTTAATCAGATCAACTAAGTATGCTGAATTTGCCACCCTTTTTAACCTAGTAAAAGTGAATTGTTTTGAGTAATTAGTAGAAATGCTCACGTTCAACGTGCACAGAAGCTCAGTGTGCATTTACACAATGGTCAAAAAGCCGGGCCTGGATCTGTTTCAGATTAACTACATTTCTTAATATACCTATGTGCCTAGTTGCTCAGTCATATCTGACTCTGCAACCCCATGGACTGTAGCCTGCCAGGGTCCTCTGTCCATGGGGGATTCTCCAGGCAAGAATATTGGAGTGGGTTGCCATGCCCTCCTTCAGGAGATCTTCCCAATCCAGCGATCAGACCCAGGTCTCCAGCATTGCAAGTGGTTTCTTTACTGTCTGAGCCAGCAGGGAAGCCCAATATACCTATAAATTAATGTAAAAAAAACATAACAACCAAAAACATTAATATATTCCTTTTCTTTCTTGTCGCTGTTTCTTAAAAGGGCACTGTGAGTCTTTAAGGCAGAGCAGTACATTTAATGGTGTGCAGCTGTCCTGGTGACTTCAGAAAATGTAGCATCCATGGCCCATGAGCACTAAATGCCAGTTATCCCAACCCCAGTCACTGGAGTAACCAAACAACTGACCCCACCTATTTCCAAATGTCCTTGAAGAGAGAAATGAAGTGGGGAAAAAGCACTATGCCTAGTTGAGAAGCTCTGCTTATATGAATTATGGTATGAAAAAAGGTATGAGGTGTGTGTATGTATATGATATGCAACTGAATTTCCACAACAGCAATTCCACCTTTTAAAATAATTATTAGGGACTTCCCTGGTGGTCTGCTGGCTAAGATTCCACACTCCCAATTCAAGAACTAGATCCTGCATGCCACAACTAAGTATCCCACTTGTAGCAATGAAGATTGAAGATCTTGTATCACAACTGAACCCGGCACAGCCAAATAAATAAAATTTTTTAAAAAAAATTTAAAAAATGATCATCAGTTTTGATAATAACCAAAAAACAGTCATTACTCATTCATCAAGCAGTCATCCAGTCCAGTATACAATGCTGTCAACAAACACCATGCTCCAACAACTCATTCTTCAACTATTACAATGGCATAACTTTTTAAATGAACAGTCATTTAAAAATCCTTTCAGAACAATTCTTCTACTGGAATGCCTCTGCTGAAACTTCCAAGTAAACAGTGTTCCAATTATTTGTCTGTCTTTCTCCAGAGACTGTAGAATCCTTGTGACCAAGGACCGCACTCATGGTTGCTGGTCCACGGTGCAGGTATTCAATAGTAATGCTGAATGCGTGAGTCTAACACAATAAAGAGTCCTAAGTCCCAACTACAATCAGGTTTTATATATAATAATGATACAGATGTTTTTTATTCTAATTTGGTTTTTTAAAAAGTAAGCATTATCCCAATTATAACTAGCTTATATAGATATAAAGACATCGAAGGTTTTTCTTTACAGACAGTCCCATGTGCCCATCCTCTACCACCTTCCCCTCCTTTTCCTTTTAAGCTTAAAGCAAATGCTCATGAAAAAGTGAGGCATGCTTCCAGGAAGCAACCCAATATAAAGAGAAAAACAATACTGTTAACAAGAAGAAAAACGTAAACACTTTTCATTTCTATTTTAGAAATGAAAGAGTTCTTCTCAGAACTCAAGAAATCTGTTACTCTCCTATACCTCATACAAAAAGAAATCAAAATCTATAACAGAAAAGAGTAAGCAACTTCATTNACTGTTAACAAGAAGAAAAACGTAAACACTTTTCATTTCTATTTTAGAAATGAAAGAGTTCTTCTCAGAACTCAAGAAATCTGTTACTCTCCTATACCTCATACAAAAAGAAATCAAAATCTATAACAGAAAAGAGTAAGCAACTTCATTTCTGTTGGTTTCACTTCATTCTCCAGAATCCACCTTTTGTTGAGGTAAAAAATCCAGGATATAAACTAAGTCATATTTTAAAATAAATGCAACAATGAGGATTACACAAGCACTAAGCATCAACACTTACAGAATGTTAACTCTGAAGCACACTAACTCTGACAAATATTTATTCATCTTTGCCTTCCTGAAGCATGTGAATATCCCAGTTTTACAAGGAAACCTCAAATAGAAAAAGCTCAATAATAAAGGCAGATGCAATTTCTAGCTCCTAGTATTTCTAGCACTGTTTTTAGACTGCTCTAATAAATTCTGTAGTTGTTTGTTAACCATTGCTCGCAATTCCTATCTGAAATGTTAAGTAACAATGGCTATGCTACAATTTTAATGAAACAATTGTTTCCAGTTACCTCCCATCTGGCAAGACCAAATAGGTAACCAGATATATACACACGCATACATACAGAAAACGTTCTATAGCTGATGGATCTGAAACATCAGACACACCCTCATATTCAAATAACTGGAGATCACTTTTAAATGCAGTTACATTATTGTGGGATTTTAGTGCCCACTTCATTATTTTTGAAATAATAAAACCCAGGATTTGTTTTATTACTATTTCAAGTAGCACTGGTCAGTAAAAACAATGTACATGTTGCAAGACTGAACACTTAAAACTGCTACAATAAATTTCTTTCATGTTGACAAAAAAGGAAGACTGCTTCATACCTTAAAAATCATTTTAAAGTAACTATGTTGCACACTCTCCAGATGAAGACAACTTGCATGAGACTTCACTTTCCCAGAATTATTAATTCTGCTTATAATTACAGCTGGTCAGAGTATTTACAGTAATCAGCCTTAAATCCATCAGTGGAAGCTACTACCTGAAAAATGTCTTTCAGCAAAGATACACTTTTCGCGGACTAAAAAGCTAACTTCACTTACAAATGAAAAGAGCTCCTTTTATGCATATCTTACTAAAGTTTTGTGGCTTTTTAAAACAAAAAACCTAAGATAAACTTTAATATCTACAAGACCAACTAGGAATGGGTGGTTACAGTCAGGATAGTGAGATTAGTAAATTTCAACAATTCTTTAAACCTAGGATTTAAAGGAATGACATAGTCTCTAATTATGCCATAGGCATTCACCAGACCTATATTACCTTAAGTGGGTGGCTTTCACATTGCATTTATTCCCAGAAAGTCACCTTGCGGTCTCACAAATTCGCTTTCGGTTTGCTTGTTTCAAGAAAATGAACCACTATCAAATAATCTGTGACAATAAGGTGCAAACAACAATGGAGAATTTTGAGTATGGGATCAAGTATCCCTGATCTTGTAAAGATTTCAGAACGTGGAGGCTAAAAATTAAGTGAAAATGTGATCGACTCCGATATGCTAAAACGGCCCACCATTGTTCCACTTTAAGTTCAATATCTTTCCGAAACAACTTCTCTATAATGTTCACAAGCTAACTCGAAATGCGACCCGTATAAATTCCTTTGCTTCCTCAAGAAAATAATCTAACCAAATTCTTCACCATAGCCAGCAGCAGCACCCTGAAATTTCAAACTTAACTGGAGGGTATGTAATCAAGTCCAAACGCAGACACAAACTCTTCGATTTCTATCAAGCAAACAGTGCTATTAACATTCCAAATCCTGGTTAGAACGCAGTTACTGGAAAGCAGTGTCCTTGTTGGAAAAAAAAGGAGGGTAAGGCCTGAAACTGACCTGAGTACGCGTCCACATAACCGTCTCCCTTCCACCGGGAGGCCAAACAGGGACGGCTCCAAGTGATGGGGAGGTGGGTAGACGGGGGAAAGAAGGGCAGAGAGGAAAGCACACTCCTCCAAGGGTAAAAGCAAAAGAGAAGCGGACTCTGGAGAACCAACCCCATAGGGGCATTCGACCCTACGATACACACACAGCTTCTCTCCGCCGAGGAGAGCAACCTTTACCATGGAAGCGGGGCTCCTAACAAGTAAAGGCAGGAGGGGACAACCTCCGCCCCCCTACCCACGAACGTCTTGCCGGCTAGAAGGGGTCGGCGGGGACTGCTCCTCGGAACATCAACAAAGGCCCCTTCAGTCCTAAAGCGAAACTCGAACAACAAAGGCCGGGGAGACAGCAAGAACGGGACTGGGGGGCGGGACGGATGAAAGCAAGCTAGCGGAGGCAAAGGAATCAAACCAGTGGGGGCGCAGGCCTGTCGGAGTGGGAAGCAGGGGCGCCGGGGCGCGGGGCGCGGTAATCCCCAGCGCACAATAAGAGGAGGAAGCGAACCTGGCCTCCATTCCCCGCTTACCCTCTCCCACAGCGGGGAGGGATCCAGACCTCGCCGTCTGCATCTCTTGGTCTCGGGGACCGCGCAGTCCCGAGTTCGGGGAAGGAAAGAGGAGGGGGGATTTTCCATCCTGACCACAACTCCCTTCCCCCAGCCGACAACAACCGCCACAACGGCAGCCACACAAAGGCGCCTTCCTGGTACTCGCCGCTCCCGCCCGGGCGGCGGCGCAGACGCTGCCAAGGCAGCGCCGACCACCGCTCGGCCGCCAGGCGCTCGCTCGCCCTCTTCCCCCTCTAGCAGGGGGAAAGGGGGAGGGGACCCCAGGCGCCCTCACCTGGCACAGCTGCTGACAGTACTCCGTGGCCGCCTCCACGGCCGGCACCCGGCTCTCCCGCAGCTGCCGCTCCAGCTCCTGGAGCCGCTCGCCTAGGCGCTGCAGCTCCGCGGCGCAGCCGCCTCCGCCGCGACTCAACCTCTCCTGCTCGGCCTCTTCGTCCGCCATCTTCACACCCCNCCAACAAAGGTCCATCTAGTCAAAGCTATGGTTTTTCCAGTGGTCAGGTATGGATAAGAGAGTTGAACTATAAAGAAAGCTGAACACTGAAAAATTGATGCTTTTGAACTATGGTGTTGGAGAAGACTCTTGAGAGTCCCTTGGACTACAAGGAGATCCAACCAGTCCATCCTAAAGGAAATCAGTCCTGAATATTCATTGGAAGGACTGATGCTGAAGCTGAAACTCCAATACTTTGGCCACTTGATGCAAAGGACTGACTCATTGGAAAAGACCCTGATGCTGGGAATGATTGAAGCAGGAAGGAGAAGGGGACGACAGAGGATGAGATGGTTGGATGGCATCACTGACTTGATGGACATGAGTTTGAGCAAGCTCTGGGTGTTGGTGATGGACAGAGAGGCCTGGTATGCTGCAGCCCACGGAGTCGCAAAGAGTCAGACACGACTGAGTGACTGAACTGAACTGAAGTAAGAATATTGGAATGGCTTGCCATGCTCTTCTCCAGATGGTAAAGAATCTGCCTGCAATGCGGAAGACCTGGGTTTGATAACTGGGTTGGGAAGATCCCCTCAAAGAGGGTATGGCAACCCAATACAGTATACTTGCCTGGAGAATCTCCATGGACAGAGGAGCCTGGGAGGCTACAGTCAATGGGGTCGCAAAGAGTCAGGGACAACTGAGTGACTTAGCACAGCACACCTCCAAGAACCTATTTGCAACTGCTTTTCAAATATTTTGGGGAATCCGTGTTTTACGAACCAAATTATCTATAATCAAAAGTTATGGCAAGTAGAATCAAAAGATGGCAAGATTGATGTTCAGTTGTTACACTATATCAGATGAACTGCAAAAACGCAGGCTCTAGCTTTCTCGTTCACAAACAAACTGTGCTTTAGATCTGATTTAATTTTGTCTTTGCTCTTACATTTTGTCACAATATTGGTTTTTTTTAATCATCTGCTCAAGAGATTCTAAATTTCCAGTTCAATTGTTTTTTAACATAATCGAGTCTTTTCTCAATTTCTTCACCATAAGTTTACTCACTGTCATCTAGTGCAATGCTTAATATGGGACCTTACCACATTCCTAGAATTCTAAAGAGAAAAATCAATATAAGAAGATTACCTCTGACTCCAGATAGGCTTTATTCTTCAGTATCTGAATTATCTCACAGGAGAAACTCTATAACTTTAGTGTGCATAAATTCACTTGAAATTTTTGACTTAAATGCAAATTCTCAGGCCACACCTCTAGAGAGTCTGATTAAGTAGATTGAAGTTGGGCTCTAGAAATCTGCATTTCTAACCATCACCTCGGGATCCTTCAAATAATATGGTTACAGATGTAGAGTTACCGAATTTCTACCTTCCTCTCCTTCCCTCTGACTCATGGCCATTGCACCTATTTTGTAAAAAAGAAAGAAAAAAAGCCTAAATAACCTCTTTCTTGCCCCACCCACCAGTGGGCACAAATCGTATTTTCAAAAAAGTTATAGCCAACTTCTCTAAATTTGCTCTAATCATCCTATTATTCAAAGCCTTTTTTTTGTAAATCATTTAACTCTTAAGCTCCTAGTTCAATGTGAAGCTTGTGGGAGGTGTGTTTTTAATAAATATGAATTTTTGAAACTCTTCCTCATGCATCCCCAGAAAAGCTTCTTGTTAAGGAGAAGAACGTAATTGCTTCTTAACAGCCCTATGAGAAGTGGTGTGAAGGGGTAGAAAAGAGTTCAAAAATTTCCCTGTATTTATCAGTCTTATTGAAATGCATCTTTTTATACATATAAGGGTAAGTGGACAGGGAAGAAAGACTTAAATTTGATTTATAAATTCAAAATAGCCATGGTTCTGAGACTTCCTATAATTGCTAATTAGGTGCCATTAATTTTAAAATTACAAATATAATTTGTGTTTGCATAAAATTTTCAAACAGAAAATAAAGATATGGAATAAAAAATAAACATCTTCCTCCATTTCTGACCTCCAAGATCAAGTCCCACTGTGTTACTTGGCTCAGCAATGGTTTACTTAGTCTTAAAATTTTATTTTCCCTGGTGATCCAGTGGTTAGAACTCCACACTCTCACTGCCAGGAAGTGAGGTTCAATCCCTGGTTGGGGAAATAAGATCCTGCAAGTCATGCAGTGGCATTAAAAAAAAAAAAATTTCTTCTGTACATATAAGCAATATATGCTTATTACTACTCTTGTCTTCTTAATAAATCTATTCATGCCACTTAGTTGGATGGTTTTCCATTTTGCTTTTTTCTCTCAGTAATTTGTTTACAAGTTTTCCACATCAGGATTCTTTTTAATGGGCATATGATAGTCCATGGTAAAAATGAAGGTAATTTAATTAACCATTTCTCTGATGGGCAATTAGGTTATTTTTTCTTTTTTTTTAATATAAAAATGCTGCAATGACCTTCCTTGTGCATATATTTGATTATTTGAATAGGTAAATATGACTGGGATAACTTCCCCAACGAAGAATTGTTAAATCAAACTAATTTGTGATTTTAATTTAGTCAGATGTTGCTAAATTGTGTTTCCTAAATGTTGGACCAGCTACAGTCCCATCAACACTTTAGAAAGATGTTGAAAAGAACCCATTTTCAAGGACTGCGTAGTAGAACTATGTTTTGTCAAGCCTTTAAAACAATCTTATCATTTAAAAATAGTACCATATTTTGCTGAGCATTTCTTGAATTTTGAGTCAAATTGAGCATCTTTTTTTAAGTTGAGGTATAGTCAATTGACATTTTTGTGTTAATTTCAGTTGTACAGCACAGGCATTCAGTATTTTTTCAAATTATATTCCATCATAGGTTGTAACAAGATTTTGGGCATACTTCCCTGTGTTGGACAATGAACCCTTGTTACTTATTTGTTCTACTTATGGTAGTTTGTATATGTTAATTTTGTGCCTCTCAGCTGTTCTCCCCACCTTTGGTAACCATAAGTCTGTAAACCTGTTTCTGGTTTGTATATACATTCATTGGTATTATTTTTTAGATTCCGTGTATAAGAGATATCATGTCGTACTTGTCTTTCTCTGTCTGACTTACTTCACTAAATATAATATTCTCTAGGTCCATCTACATTGCTGCAAATGGCAATATTTCATTCTTTTTTATGGCTGAGTAACATTCCATTGTGTTCGTGTGCCTGCGTATGTGTATTCATACCACATCTTAAGTCAATCATCTATTAATAAGCACTTAGGTTGCTCTGTGTCTTGGCTATGGTAAATAGTGCTGCTATGAACATAGGGATACATGTATCTTTTCAAATTAGAATTTTCTTCCTTGTCAAGATACAGACTCAGGAATGGAATTGTTGGGTCATATGATAGTTCTGCTTTATACTTTTTGAAGGAAGTTGCATTGTTTTCCATAGTGGCCATACCAATTTACATCCCCACCAAAGTGTAGGAGAGTTCCCTTTTCCCAACATCTTCTCCAGTATGTTGTTTTTTGACTTTTTGATGATGACTATTCTGACAAGCGTGATGTGATAATTCATTGTGGTTTTGATTCGCCTTCTCTAATAACTGGTGACACTGAGCCTCTTTTCATGTAGCCTTCACTTTTTGGCAAAAATTTCCATTGCATTATGAGGTCTTGGAGCTCCCATTCAAGTCTATATCTTTCTCTGCAGACTAAGTAAATTATAAATTTAACTTCACTTTTAATATTGGTATTGCTTTTAGCAAACTCACAGTAGAAAATTTCAGATCTTTCTACAAACATTTATTGAAAGGGTCTATGGATGTCACAATTTGTAAGAATGATGAGAAAATGTAAAGATAAAAAGACACTACTCATACCCTCAGTTCAGTTCAGTTCAGTTCAGTTGCTCAGTTGTGCCCAACTCTTTGCAACTCCATGAATTGCAGCACGCCAGGCCTCCCTGTCCATCACCAACTCCCAGAGTTCACTCAAACTCACATCCATCGAGTCGGTAATGCCATTCAGCCATCTCATCCTCTGTCGTCCCCTTCTCCTCCTGACCCCAATCCCTCCCAGCATCAGAGTCTTTTCCAATGAGTCAAGTCTTCACATGAGGTGGCCAAAGTACTAGAGTTTCAGCTTTAGCATCATTCCTTCCAAAGAACACCCAGGACTGGTCTCCTTTAGAATGGACTGGTTGGATCTCCTTGCAGTCCAAGGGACTCATACCCTAATGATCTTATTTTCTGAGATATTAACTGTCTTTGGAACATCTTACTCTGAATGGATTTGCTCTGAGAACTGCCTGGCATACACAGAGTGGGCCCTGGACACTCAGATTGTTTGAGGCAATCTGTCCTCATGCTGTACCTGATTGGATTGTAATGACTCTTTGACCCAGAAATTTGCAGTTGGAATGCAGAGTCACTTGATCTGTGTGTGAAATTGAGTGGATGGAAATAGCGAGGCATACATCTGTGAGGTGAGTTACTCCAGGTAGAAGAAGAGGCAGAGAAAGCCAACTTGCTGGGCAGAAAATGAAGCTGATGTGTAGAAAGAAGTGGAGCCCGTGGGGTCCCAAAAAGCCAGTGACCAAGGGGATGCTTTCCATGAGGCTTGACATCCTTGTAGTCCCTGATTGACTCCCATGGTTGAGTTAATAATATCCCGTTTTACTTAACTTCATTGTGAAAAGTATATAAGTCAGTTGTAATTAACAGAATGTTGACTCAGATAGGGAAAATTAAATAAACAACCATGAGACAAACGAGAAACTAAGAAACATATTAGGCAAATGAAATGTGTAGAGAACAGTTCAGCACGTGCGACTGAAAATAGTTTGTGAAGGTCCAGTAAGTGGGATTCAGCACTAGAAAGGTAGATTAGAGCTGTGACTGTTAGAGCACCACTGACAATGTTTTGTTTGACCACACCTCACGGCTTGAGGAATCTTACATCTCTGACCAGGGATCCGACCTCCACTGACAGTGATGGCATGGAGTCCTAACCACTGGACTGCCAGCCTATTGACAATTTTGAGCAGCAAAGTGACATGATAGTGATAACTTACCATCAACTGAGTACTATTAATAATAAAATGCCAGGCAAGAGTTCCTGGAGTGAGTTGCCATTTTCTCCTCCAGAGAATCTTCCCAATCCAGGGATCAAGCTCTTTCTCCTGCATCTTTTGCATTGTTAGGTGCATTCTTTATCACTGCACCACCTGGGAAGACCAAAAATGTCAGGGAAAATCATCTTATGTGCCTATTTTCATGTAATTGCAACTATAATGATAGCTTATAGAAATTATTATCCACAATACAAATAAGAACTAGTGAATTGGAGATAAAGTGGCTTAACTAATCCTCCACCCTTTAGCTTACTCCAGATTTGGGGGCTCAAATCTGATGTTGTTGTTTAGTTGCTAAGTCTTGTCTGATCCTTTTGCAACCCCTTGGACTGTAGCCTGCCAAGCTTCTCTGTCCATGGGAATTTCCCAATCAAGAATAGTGGAGCAGGTTGCCACTGACATCCAGAAGATCTTCCTGACCCAGGGATAGAACCCACGTCTTCCATATGTCTCCTGCATTGTATCAGATTCTTTACCACTGAGCCACCTTGCGTTGCCTTAAAATCAGAGTTGTCCTTTACAAGAGCAGTTCTAGCTGGAAATCCTTTGGACAAAATAGAAGAAACAGAAGGCAAAGAGGCTGATTAAGAAACCTCTTCCTGGGAGAGATTTATGAGAGCTGCTGGGATACAACATTGGGAAGGGAGAAGAGAGGTGATGGAAAGATTTCGTAGGCAAGTTTGAACAGCTGTGGGACAGACAGGAGAGGGGAAGCAAAAGGTCAAAGCTGAACTCAAGGTTTGGAAGCCAAAACTTGAAAGGGCAGTAATACCCTGAACAGAAATAAGAAAGCAACAAAGCTTAACCTGGGTGAGAGCTAGTGTGGGAGGGGATCTTGATGGGTTCATTTTGGGATGGACATGCCAGCACAACATCTAGGTGATGCTGTCTATCAGGCAGGTGGAGGTGTAAAGGGAAAAGTTCAGTTTGGAGATATTGATTTGGGAGTCAGGTTTATAAAAATTAAAACAAAAATTAAAGCCATGTAAATGGATGAGATGACCAAAGTAGAGGATACAGTGAGAAGGCTGATGGCCAAAACTTAGAAAAATATTTAGTGGCCCGAAAGGGGTTTCTAAAGAGATGAAAGATCCAATATAATAGAAGCATGTTGTGTCACTGGAAGAAAAACAAAACAAAAAAAAGATAGTAATCACTCAACATCAACAGCAACTAAGAAACAAGTTCAAATTTTAAGGATCTGAGAAGATATGCCCCCCACCCCAAATAGAAACTTAACAGTGGCAAGTGTGTCAAAGGAAGTTATTTTCCAAAATAGCTGTAGCAAAAAGTGGCTTTATGAGTTCAGAGGTGGAAATGGAGGGCTTAGGCTTCAATTCACAAAGATCATCACTACAGATATTCTGGACGTCATGCATGACACACTGCAAGTCACATGCATGCAGTCATCTTTAACACAACTAGAGACTTAGGTGTACTGTGTTTTAAAGGGAAAGTATTTGGAGCAACATGAAATTCTTAGTGCAAAAACTTTATACAGGATAGTAGTGGTGATTAGTTACCCTTTTAAAAGTAACCTTTTGAGTCCTATATATATATATATATGCTTGAGTAAATGAAAAATACAAAATACTCCAACATTTTGTTTATCATAAAACTAGTTTTGATAGTTACAGACCTACAATCTGAAATAAATATGTACACAGTAGTTGCTAATTCCTCTGTGAGGAGCGATATGTATTGATCACTTGGAAGTTAAAACCTGATGTTTTGACTTTTTAATCTTTCAAAAGTTTATCTGAAGCACATTCGATTCATTTTTTAATTCCTGCTTTTACTCGTTTGACAGGAAACCCAAGCACAGAGAGCACATAAGTTTCTCTTTTTGGCTTTGCTCCCTGCTGTGTTGTGCCAGTCAGCACTCAGTAAAATACGATTCTCACTTTCTAAATGATGCACCAAAGCTGTATACAGTTGAGTGTAAGCGTTCTGCTTCTTTCTATACTTGAAATAGGGCAGAGCACTAAAGAAGGAAATCCTATAGAGGAATGAAAGTAACAGCAAGACTTGGGCTTCCTGAAGCAAAGTTAAAAGAAGTTGCCTCCTTGGTTCACTGACTATTTCATATGAAATAAGTAATTCTTACTAGAAATCAAGCCATTTGCGACCTGTCACTAATACAAAACAGAAACAATATACCAGAAAGCCATGCTATCAGAAATATCAAATGAGAAAGAAACATTAGCTCACTTTTAATATTCTTTTACTGATGTTAGAGAATAAGTTTTCCCCATAAGGAGATATTTTAACATCTAAGTTAATAAAAGATTTCAAGCATGGTATATTCATGGAATTTCTTACTAATATTACACAGCATAATAGTTGCTTAAAATTGAGTCTCATTTAATTGGATAAGCAAAATAAGAAATGAAAGAGGAGAAATAAAAACCAACACTACAAAATATAAAAAATCATAAGAGGAACAGTTATATGCCAATAAATTGGATAGCCTATAAGAAATGGGCAAATTTCTAGAAAGATGCAGCTTGCTAAGACTGAGTCAAGAAGAAACAGACAATAATATCACTTACATGTGGAATCTAATTTTTTAACACAAATGATACAAATGAACTCATTAAAAAACAGAAACAGATTCACAGATTTTGAAAACAAGCTTATAGTTACCAAAGGGGAAGTGGGAGAGAAGGATAAATTAGGAGCTTGGAATTAACATATGCACACTACTATATATAATACAGACAATCAACAAGGACCTGCTGTATAGCACAGGAAACTCTACTCAATATTCTGTAATAACCTAAATGGGAAAAGAATCTGAAAAAGAATTAATACATTTATACGTATAACTGAATCATGCTGCTTATAGCTGAAACTAACATGACATTGTAAATCAACTCTACTCAATTTTTTAAAAAAGAGGAAGAAACAGACACATTGAACAGACCAATCGCTAGAAGTGAAACAGAATCTATAATTTTAAAAAATCATCACACACAAAACTCCCAGAGTAGATGGCTTCACTGTGGAATTCTACCAAATATATAAAGAAGTATTTATACTATACTTCTCAAACTATTCCAAAAACTTGAAGATAATAATAGTAAACAATAAATGCCGGAGAGGGTGTGGAGAAAAGGGACCCTCCTATACTGTTGGTGGGACTATAAATTGGTGTAGCCACTATGGAGAACATAGTTTTCACATATGTATGGAAACTCCATACATATATATTGAGCTTCCCTTGTGGCTCAGCTGGTAAAGAATCTGCCTGCAATGTGGGAGATCTAGGTTCGTTCCCTGGATTGGGAAGATCCCCTGGAGAAGGGAAAGGCAACCCACTCCAGTATTCTGGCCTAGATATTCCATGGACTTTATAGTCCATGGGGTTGCAAAGGGTTGGACACCACTGAGCAACTTTCGCTTCTCATACATTTATATCAGATGTGTATAGCTATATCTATCCATATACACATATACACGTATAGGGAACACTACTCAGCCATAAAGAAGAATTTGCAGCAACATGGATGGACCTAGAGATTAACATGNGGACACCACTGAGCAACTTTCGCTTCTCATACATTTATATCAGATGTGTATAGCTATATCTATCCATATACACATATACACGTATAGGGAACACTACTCAGCCATAAAGAAGAATTTGCAGCAACATGGATGGACCTAGAGATTAACATGCTAAGTGAAATGTCAGAAACAAATATCATGTGATATCACATAAATGTGGAATCTGAAAAAATTATACAAATGAATACGGATAATTCAGTTCAGTTCAGTTGCTCAGTCTGACTCTTTGTGACTCCATGGATTGCAGTATGCCAGGCTTCCCTGTCCATCACCAATTTCCAGAGCCTATTCAAACTCATGTTCATCAAACTGGTGATGCCATCCAACCATCTCATCCTCTGCTGTCCCCTTCTCCTTCCTGCTTCAATCATTGCCAGCATCAGGGTCTTTTCAAATGAGTCAGTCCTTCGCATCAAGTGGCCAAAGTATTAGAGTTTCAGCTTCAGCATCAGTTCTTCCAATGAATATTCAGGACTGATTTCCTTTAGGATGGACTGGTTGGATCTCCTTGCAGTCCAAGGGACTCACAAGAGTCTTCTCCAACACCACAGTTCAAAAGCATCAGTTCTTCGGTGCTCAGCTTTCCAACTCTCTTATCTATACCTGACCACTGGAAAAACTATAGCTTTGACTAGATGGACCTTTGTTGGTAAAGTAATGTCTCTGTTTTTTAATATGCTGTCTAGGTTGGTCATAACAAATGGAAGTCAGAATGATTCACTGTGAGAAAGACTTGATTAGCCACTGCTGGCTTTGAAGATGAAAGGGAGCAACAGCCTCTAGAAACTGGAAAAGGCAAGAAAATAAATTCTCTTCTAGAGCCTCTAGAAGGAATGTAGCCCTGCCAAAACCTAGACTTTAGCAGTGAGACTACTTTAGGACTTCTGACTTCCCAAACTGTGAGATAACAGATCTGTATTGTTCTAAGCTACTTAGTCTGTCGTCATTTATTACAGTAGTCACAAGTGCCAATGTAACAAGTGCTAATGTCCTAAAATGATGGAAGATAGTCTTTAAACTGATTAATTTTAGTAGAGCATCAAAAACTTGAAATTTGTAAAACAGAGATACCTAAGACAAAATGGGCTTCCCATGTGGCTCAGTGGTGAAAGAATTCACCTACCAAGGCAGGAGTTGCAGGAGATCCCTGTATGACACTTNTTTAAACTGATTAATTTTAGTAGAGCATCAAAAACTTGAAATTTGTAAAACAGAGATACCTAAGACAAAATGGGCTTCCCATGTGGCTCAGTGGTGAAAGAATTCACCTACCAAGGCAGGAGTTGCAGGAGATCCCTGTATGACACTTGGGTCTGGAAGATCCCCTGGAGAAGGAAATGGCAACCCACTCCAGTATTCTTGCCTGGAGAACCCCATGGAGAGAGGAGCCTGGAGACAGAAAATATAACAGTGATTTGGCTTAGAAAACAATTTATCAAAACCAATTGCTAAGTGTTACTGCTGGTTGTAAAGATATTAATACCAGATTTTTGATGCAGAGGATGTTTTCATATTGTTCAACAGCATTACACTCAGAAGTCAAATAAGCCTTTCAATCAGAGTATTTGTACTTTGTTTCCGTTTACTAAAGTAAAGCTTACTAAAAGAAGGCATATGCCCAGTAGAGTGTGTTGAATTCAATCAACATAGCTGGATTTGGAATTTTAATTTCACTAGCAGTATGAGAAGGTTCACCTGTAACCAGCTCTCTGGGGAAGATTGTCTTCCTGTGTAATCTGATTTCCATAGTTACATAGAATGAGAATCCGGCTCCTTGAAAACAAGGTATTGATCTGCTAAGAATTTACCTTATTCTTATTCATAAAGCTGTTTTCAGTTGCAAGCATTTAAGGCTCTGAAAAATCACCCAGAATATTCTAAAGGAATATTAACTAAAGCTCGGAGTGACGGCTATTGCCCTGATTTTTCTTCTCCTATTTTATAGATTACCATGCATTCAAGTTGTAACATTCTGCAAAAGTAATATTAGCCTTTGAGAAGCTGAGAAGTCTCTGAACTGACCAGTTGTTCAGTCACTCAGTCGTGTCCAACTCTTTGTAACCCTGGGGACTGCAGCATGCCAGGCTTCCCTGTCCTTCACCATCTACTGGAGCCTGCTCAAACTCAAGTCCATTGAGTTGGTGATGCCATCCATCCTGTCATCCCTTTCTCCTCTGCCTTCAATCTTTCCTGGCATCAGAGTCTTTTCTAATGAGTCTGAAAATATTCTTTTTTTAAATTGGAATATAGTTGCTTTACAATGTTGTGTTAGTTTCTGCAGTACAATGAAGTGAGTCAGCTATGTATACATATTTCCCTTCCCTCCCACATCCCCTTCACCCCACCCATCTAGGTCATCACCGAGCACAAAGCTGAGATTCTTGTGTTTTGTAGCAGGTTCCTGCTATCTATTTTATACTTGGTAGTATACAGATTTTAAATGGGCCGTATCCTCTTTTGATTTGTTGGACATTTTCAACAAAATACCCCTGACTTTAATTTATAAATCAAATGGTGGGAGAAAAGGGACTTACAGCCCTCTGAGAACTTTTTTTTGGAAGATAGATTGATTGCAGAAGGGTTTGTAAGCCCAGAGATTTTATGGTTAGTCTTACAAAATTCCCAGTTTCTTGCAGAGACTTATTTCTAATTACTAAACTCTATTCTCCACAAAGTGTTTACACCTTCCCACCTTTCCTTTCTTTTCCTTTTCTTAACTATCAAAACATTCCCCAAGAAGTTTCCTTTATAACCATATACATGCATGTACAGACAACACAGCCATTTCAAACAATATTGAGTTCCATTTGGTGAGGATAATGTGTAAAAATAATGGCTATGAGTTTCTTGAAGTGGAAGAGTGTGCTTCTGGCACTGTGGATGCTATGATGTGTTAATATAAGTGAGAATTATTCTTTGGTAAACATTCAGCCATAAAGTCTTCCTGGTAGGTGGGAAAAACCAGCAAGTGGGTTCCATAACCCAAAGAAATACTGCAGGTTGGACTGTGATGGGCTGCAATAAAGGAAGAAGTAACCCAATGACGTAGGATTATACAAGGAGACAAATGCATGAGAGGTTTGAGGTCCTGGCCTGACAGCTCATTTCTGTCATCTCTGCATTGTTACATCTGGAGTTGTCTGGTTTTCAACCTCTCATTGCTAGCTAGACTCTTTTTTCTGTAGGTCCGTCTGTACCCGTATTTTCAGCTTTCCTTAGTATTAACTATGTATTTTCCCTTCTACTCCTAATAATAATTAGTGCCACACTCTAAGTCAAAAGTTCTGCCATCATTTTAATAATTTGATGTTTAAGTTTTTGACTTGTCCCATTTTAGTTTCTTGGCTTAGGGGTAGACAGTATAATCAAATAACCAAAGACAACTTCATGTTATTTTAAGTAGCTTTTCCTCAAAAATATGAGTTTGGTTTTGCCTTCCTGGAAATTACTCTTATCTCTGATCTCCTTTTAAGTAAAGGTTTTCTATGTAAAAACTACATAAAGCCAAAGTAGTCTCAAAATATCCTTCTCTACTATGTTACCAAAGCAGAATGAGAGTGGAAGAAAAGGGTTCCAAATTTTCATGTTCCAGATATGTGCAGTAAATTATTTTTTTTCTGAATTACATTTCCTTAAATCTTTTGTCAATTATTATTGAGAATTACATCATTTTCTCAGTAAAATACACCAGAACCTGTAAAAGAGGTTTCACAAAATACAATAGCAAGGATGAAATCCAACTCAACTTTAATAAGTGCTGTGTTAGGTCCTTGGGGCTTTTGATTGATGATAAGCCTATGTATAGTACTTGTTAAATGTTTATTGATTTCAGCCTCCTGGTAAAAATCATTGCCTAGTGGAAAAACAATAGCGGAGAAATAAAATGAAAAGCAATACAGTATTTATTTTTAAAAGATTAATGGGAATACAATGAATGTAATAAATTCCTCTTGTAACATAGTTGAGTAGCAGAACTAAGAATGTAGAAAATATTGGGAGAAGAATGTAATATTAACCATTTCTTAAGAAAAAGCTTTATAACGCATATATCTTCAGCAGCTAAATTAATTTTCCTGTAGCTCTTTGTATATAATTTTCACTCATACAAACCTTTGCATTAATTTGTAATTAATTCAAAGTGTTATGGTGATATAGAATTTAGCAAGAAAGTATTAACTTCCTCCTCTAAATCTCTCCTGAAATCAACAACTTGCAAATACATTCTTTGTTCGGGATGCACAGACTCCATTGTTTAGCACCAAGATAACAGCTCCACACACAGTTATTCTCTTACTTGATCAGGGGCAAAATGTCACCTTTACTGAAAGCAAACCACTGCTTTTCACAGCAATCAAATGATCAAAATTGCACTTTACAGATATAAATTGTTAATAGATTTCTGTAGGAAAAAAAATGTCATTCATAGGGTAAGTTGTGTGAGCCAAGAATTGGAGAAACCTGTAGGAATCGAGGACGAACGTAATTTTATGATTCATTTAAAAATAATTATTTAAATTGATCACTAAATCCTGTTTCCCAAATGTATCCTGTTTGATAAGTCCTTCAATAATTATTAAACTGCCTTTGGTACTGAATCAAGTCACCATGATCTGCACCCAAATGAGGTTTTAAAATACTAAACAGTTATGGATGTGGTCCCCTCTCTGTTCTTCTGTTTCCTTAACCCTTTCCCAGTTGTACTATGGGATGGATGTCAGGCTGCCAATGCCCCCAAATGTCCCAAGGACAATGGAACCAGAGAAACAAGGTAGAAATTTCCTTTTTCCTTTTTCTCTTTTGTGCCACCCAAGACCATATTTCTTTGATCAGGGATTGAACTCAGGCCCTCAGCTGTGAAAGCACAGAATCCTAACCAGAATTGAGGAATTCTTAAGGCAGCAACCTCTTGTTTTTGATCAATTGTTTCCTTGCTTTTAAATTTGAATCTCCAGGACCAAATAGAAGGCAGAGAGATTGGAAAGAATATTTGATAAATGAGTTCCACTCTGCCCTGAACTCCCTTCATTCCTGCCTGAGAGCTGTGAATGAAAACCATTGCCTTGTGGCATAAACCATGAAGAGGTTTCCAGGAAAAGCTCAATGGCACACAGCTTGCTGTCTCTCCTGTTAGCCCCCTCTCTTTAAGGAAACAGATAATGAATAGACTCTGTGCTTGTGCTCAGTCACTAAGTCATGTGCTACTGTTTGTGACTCCATGGACTGCAGCCTTTTCCAGACTCCTCTAAGAGATTTTCCAGGCAAGAGTACTGGAGTGGGTTGCCATTTCCTTTTCTAGGGGATCTTCCTGCACCAGGGTTTGAACCCACATCTCCTGCATTAGCAGGTGGATTCTTTACCACTGAGCTACCATGTGTGCTTGATAAGTTGCCTCAGTTGCCACCAGGCTCCTCTGTCCTTTGTCTAGGCAAGAATAGTGATATGGGTTGCTGTGCCCTCCTCCAGGGGATCTTCCTGACCCAGGGATGGAACCCTGCATTTCTTATGTCTCCTGCATTGGCAGGCAGATTCTTTATCACTAGCACCACCTGGGAAGCCCCACCACCTGAGCCACCAGGGAAGCCCAATTAATAGACTAGAAATATTTATATAGAATATCAAATATTTACTGAATGTTATATGTGATCACCTTAAAGAACTACTGAGGAAGTGGTTGTGCAGCCCATACAATGTATGTTTTAAGAACCAGAAAAAGGAAAAATTCAGAATGGAATGAAATATGATTCATGGGGGAGAGAGCACTTGGGTGGAAGGCAAAGACATATTGCTGTTGCTTTTATTGCTAAGTCGTCTCCAGCTCTTTTGTGACCCCATGGACTGTAGCCCGCCAGGCTCTTCTATCCATGGGATTTCCCAGCAAAAATACTGGAGTGGGTTGCCCTTTCCTTCTCCAGAGACATATTGATTATTAGGAAAAATTAAACAAACACAAAACATGAAAACCAAGCAAGGAAGGAACAAGTCCTCAAAAGGATGATCTTTTATTTCTGGAATTCCCTCTAAAGTAAAGAATCACTATAGCCTGGATACAAGCGAAAACTGAAAAAGAATTAAGAACTAATAATAAATGACAACAATTCCTTTTCCCCTTAACTGGTTCAATCCCGTAATGGGCAAAGAAGTGCTCTTTATGAAGGCTCACTTGTGGATGTAGATATATGAAGAAACTTCCCTTCAGCAGGCAAAATGGCCAGGGGAGAATGATTGCTCTTTAATTTTCTTTCTCTGGCTAGTCTTCAGGTGGAATTAAAAAAAAAAAAAANTTCTTAAATTTACTGAGGTTTGATTTGTGACCCTGGAGAATGTTCTATGTGCACTTGAGAAAAAGGTGTATTCTTCTGCATTTGGATATCATGTTCTGAACATATCAATGAGATCCATCTCATCTAATGTATCATTTAAGCCTTGTGTTTCCTTATCACTTTTCTGTTTTGATGATCTGTCCATTGGTGTGAGTGGAGTGTTAAAGGCTCCTACTATTATTGTGTTACCGTCAATTTCCCCTTTTATGTCTCTTAGTGTTTGTCTTATGTATTGATGTGCTCCTATGCTGGGTGCATAGATATTTACAGTTATGTCTTTCTCTTGGATTGATCCCTTGATCATTATGTAGTGTCCTTCCTTATCTCTTGTAATCTTTATATTAAGGTCTATTTTGTCTCATATGAGGATTGCTACTCCAGCTTTCTTTTGCTTCCCATGTACATGGAATATATTTTTCCATCCTCTCATTTTCAGTCTATATGTGTCTTGAGGTCTGAGGTGGGTTTCTTGTAGACAGCATATATATAGGTCTTGTTTTTGTACCCATTTGTAGTCAGTCTGTGTCTTTTGGTTGGAGAATTTAATCTATTTACATTTAAAGTAATTATTGATATACGTGTTCCTATTGCCATTTTCTTAATTGTTTGGGGTTGATTTTGTGGATCTTTTCTCTTGTATTTCTTTACTATATAAGTCCTTAACATTTGTTGTAAGGCTGGTTTGGTGGTACTGAATTCTCTTAACTTTTGCTTATCTGAAAAGCTTTTTGTTTCTCCATCAATTTTGAATGAGATCCTTTCAGGGTACAATAATCTAGGTTGTAGATTTTTTTTCTTTTCAGTACTTTAAATATATTCTGCCAGTCCCTTTTGGCCTGCATAGTTTCTGCCGAAAGATAGGCTGTTAAGCGTATGGTGTTTCCCTTGTATGTTACTAGTTTCTTCTCCCTTGCTGCTTTTAATATGCTTTCTTTGTGCTTAGTCTTTGTTAATTTGATTAGGATATGTCTTGGTGTGTTTCTCCTTGGGTTTATCCTGTATGGGACTCTTTGTTCCTCTTGGACTTGATTGACTATTTCCTTTTCCATGTTTGGGAAATTTTCAACTGTAATCGCTTCAAAAATTTTCTCATACTCTTTCTTTTTCTCTTCTTCTTCTGGGACCCTTATAATTCGAATGTTGGTGCATTTGATATTGTCCCAGAGGTCTCTGAGACTATCCTCAGTCTTTTCCTCTATCCTCTATCTTCTATCTTTTCATTCTTTTTACTTTATTCTGCTCTTCAGAAGTTATTTCCACCATTTTATCTTCCAGCTCACTGATTCAGTCTTCTGCTTCAGATATTCTGCTATTGATTCCTTCTAGAATATTTTTAACTTCAGTAATTGTGTTGTTTGTCTCTGTGTGTTTATTCTTTAATTCTTCTAGGTCTTTGTTAATTGATTCTTGCAATTTTTCCATTTTGTTTTCAAGGTTTTTGATCATCTTTGCTATCATTATTCTGAATTCTTTTTCAGGTAGTTTGCCTATTTCCTCTTCATTTATTTGGACTTCTGTATTTCTAGTTTGTTCCTTCATTTGTGTAGTATGTCTCTGCCTTTTCATTAATTTTTTTTAACTTATTGTGTTTCAGGTCTCCTTTTCCCACGCTTCAAGGTTGAATTCTTCCATCCTTTTGGTTTCTGCCCTCCTAAGGCTGGTCCAGTGGTTTGTGTAAACTTCCTATAGGGTGAGATTTGTGCTGAGTTTTTGTTTGTTTGTTTGTTTTTCCTCTGATAGGCAAGGCTGAGTGAGGTGGTAATCCTGTCTGCTGATGATTGGGTTTGTATTTTGTTTTGTTTGTTGTTTAGATGAGGCATCCTNTTTGTGTAAACTTCCTATAGGGTGAGATTTGTGCTGAGTTTTTGTTTGTTTGTTTGTTTTTCCTCTGATAGGCAAGGCTGAGTGAGGTGGTAATCCTGTCTGCTGATGATTGGGTTTGTATTTTGTTTTGTTTGTTGTTTAGATGAGGCATCCTGCTCAGGATGCTACTGGTGGTTGGGTGATGGCAGGTCTTGTATTCCAGTGGTTTCCTTTGTGTGAGTTCTCACTATTTGATACTTCCTAGCATTAGTTCTCTGGTTGTCTATGGTCTTGGAGTCAGTGCTCCCACTCCAAAGGCTCAGGGCTTGATTTCTCTCCAAAGACCACCCTAGGTCCAATCTACCAAGAGGAATTTCACCCAAAATGAAAGGCCTTTACTTGAGTTTCAAAAGCCAGTGCACAAGAACACAACAGAGATCTCTGACTCAGCAGAAACTCAGTATTGTCTGCCACGTGGACAGGCCTCCTTGGATTGCAACAGATGACTGGAGGGTCTGTCCTTGGCAGTGATCAGCAGAACTCTCCCACTAAGTTTTATGTTTAGTCCCCCTAATCACTCATTTGAAAGGCTTTAGTTCACTCCACTTACTAGTACATATCAGCTGATACCTACTAACTTATCAAAGCACTGTAAAATGCTCAACTTAAACTATGGTTTGTTCTAACAAGGTCCAAGTTTATTTATATTTTAGTTTTCCTGGAAAAAAAATTTGATATAAAAACTTAAAATTTTGCTTATTTATATTTTAGTTTTCCTCAAAAAAAAAAAAACTTTAGATCAAAAGCTTCTAAAAATTTCACTTACTAGTAAGTTTTTTCAGTTTTTAAAAATGTATAAAAATTTAGGTGCTGTGTTAAATAACACATATCAAACAAATCAAATAGAAATCAGAATTTTCAACTTTAAAAGTGGTTCTCTTCCATCATCTCTTCAACAGATCTTATGTAGAAAACTTGGTTCTAACTATTTTCAGATCCAGTATATGATCTTTGCACAATAAGCTTTAAATAATTACCACATCACAGATAAGTCACTGATGGCTGATTTACTTCACCAAGTTAATTTGAAACCCTTGCCTCAGACAAGGATAAGACCAGCAATAGCATATTCCCTACACTGTAAAATGTATGTGTTATTTTTGTGCTTCTGTCAACACTGGCAGCAAATGATTCAGTCCGTATTTGTCTTGATTTATTTCCTAAGGGAAAGCATATTGCTCCCTCAAAAATGTAATCTCAGGTTGTAGAAGATAAGAAAGCTGAGGGAGATCTTCTAGATCTCTGGGGAAAAAAACACTGTAGCTTAGTCAGAGTTCCAATTATGATGACACCAAAGAAGCCCTGTCCATCTTTTATGTCCTAGCCTCTGGAGCACTTGAGGGTTGCTATCCTTACCACAGATGCAAGAGAATCAGCAGGGTGAAAGATGATAGCCCCCCAGCTAAGAAACCTGCTTCAAATACTAAAACCAGATAGTCCATCTTCAGATGTTATTTCAGCATTTAAAAGTCAGCAAATGTGTACAACACTTCAACAGTATATCCAAAGCAGACAACGGTATCATGGCCCATGTGTATGCATCTCATTCATGAGAACTGTCTCACTCCTTTATACATTTTGGAAGAAGCATCTCTCAGGACACAAGCACATCCTCCCTTGGTATGAAACCTTCCTGAGTGATTTCCTCTGGAGCCAGAACAAGGTCAGTACAAACTCCAGAAATAACAGAGGAAGCCAAATCAATATACATGTCCTCTTGAACATGCTTTAAGAGTTTAAGAGTTTTTAAAAGCCAAATTTTCCAAATCCCTGCTTTGAGTANTCTGTCCATGGGGATTCTCCAGGCAAGAATACTGGAGTGGGTTGCCATGCCCTCCTTCAGGGGATCTTTGCAACACAAGAATCGAACCCAGGTCTCCTGCATTGCAGACGGATTCTTTATCATCTGAGCCACCAGAGAAGCCCAAGAATACTGGAGGGGGTAATTCATCCTTTCTCCAGGGGAACATCCCAACCCAGGAATTGAACCAGGGTTTCCTGCATTGCAGGTGGATTCTTTACCATCTGAACTACCAGGGACGCCCATAAATTTCCCCTCTAGAAACAAATAGGAGAGCAAATTGCTGCTTATGTTAAGACCATTCACTACTGTTTGGGGAAATTTCCCAGATGCCACCTTGTGAAATCATGTGTGTCTGTGTATTTGTGTGTGCATGTATGAAGTTCATGACGAAGATCTTGCACTTAAACCTCTATTGCCAAATCACCCTTTTCACATGCTTTTCTCATGGAGCTTAACCTCTGCATAACTATTCCATTATTTGGTCAGAAAAAACATTATGAAACTATCATGGACTGAATTGTGTCCCCTCCCCCACCACCAGAAATTAATACATTTAAGCCCTAACTTCTATTGTCATGGTATTCGGAGGTAGAATCCTTGGGAGGTAATTAGGTTTTGTTGTTGTTGTTCAGTCGCTCACTCAAGTCTGATTCTGCGACCTCATGGACTGCAGCACGCCAGGCTTCCCAGTCCTTTGCTATCTCCCAAAGTTTGCTCAATCTCATGTTGAGTCGGTGATGCCATCCAACCATCTCATCTTCTGTCATCCCCTTCTCCTCCTGCCTTCAATCTTTCCCAGCATCAGGGTCTCTTCTCATCAGGTGGTCAAAGTACTGGAGCTTCAGTTTCAATATCAGTTCTTCCAATGAATATTCAGGGTTGACTTCCTTTAGGATTAGTTAGTTCAGTTGCTTAGATTGCTTAGATGTGTCTGACTCTTTGCGACCCCATGGACTGCAGCATGCCAGCCTTCCGTTTCCATCACCAACTCCCAGAGTTTACTCAAACTCACGTGTCCATCTCATCGGTGACACCATCCAACCATCTCATCCTCTGTTGTCCCTTTCTCCTCCCACCCTCAACCATTCCCAGCAGCAGGGTCTTTTCCCATGAGTCAGTTCTTCGGATCAGGTAGCCAAAGTATTGGAATTTCAGCTTCAGCATCAAGAGTCTTCTTCAACACCACAGTTAAAAAGCATCAATTCTTTAGCGCTCAGCTTTCTTTGTAGCCCAACTCTCACATCCATACATGACTACTGGAAAAACCATAGCTTTGACTAGACAGACTTTTGTTGTAAAATAATGTCTTTGCTTTTTAATATGCTGTCTAGGTTGGTCATAACTTTCCTTTCAAGGAACAAGCATCTTTTAATTTCATGGCTGCATTGGAGAAGGAAATGGCAACCCACTCCAGTTTTCTTGCCTGGAGAATCCCAGGGACAGGGGAGCATGGTGGGCTGTTGTCTATAGGGTTGCACAGAGTCAGACGTGACTGAAGCGACCTAGCAGCAGGAGCAGCAGCAGTCACCATCTGCAGTGATTTTTGGAGCCCCCCAAAATAAAGTATCTCACTATTTCCATTGTTTCCCCATCTATTTGGCATGAAGTGATGGAACTGGATGCCATGATCTTAGTTTNGACATGACTGAAGCGACCTAGCAGCAGCAGCAGCAGCAGTCACCATCTGCAGTGATTTTTGGAGCCCCCCAAAATAAAGTATCTCACTATTTCCATTGTTTCCCCATCTATTTGGCATGAAGTGATGGAACTGGATGCCATGATCTTAGTTTTCCGAATATTGAGTGTTAAGCCAACTTTTCCACACTTCTCTTTCACTTTTATTAAGAGACTCTCTTTTTCAGTTCTTTGCTTTCTGCGAAAAGGGTGGTGTCATCTGCGTATCTGAGGTTATTGATATTTCTCCCGGCAATCTAGATTCCAGCTTGTGCTTCACCCAGCATGGCATCTTACATGATGTAGTTTGCATATAGATAAATAAGCAGGGTAAGAATATACAGCCTTGATGTACTCCTTTCCTGATTCGGAATGAGTGTGTTGTTCCATGTCCAGTTCTAACTGTTGCTCCTCGAACTGCATACAGATTTCTCAGGAAGCAGGTAAGGTGGTCTAGTATTCTCATCTCTTGAAAAAATTTTCTCAGTTTGTTGTGATCCACACAGCCAAAAGCTTTGGCATAGTCAATAAAGCAAACGTATATATTTTTATGGAACTCTCTTGCTTTTTTGATGATCCAACAGATGTTGGCAATTTGATCTCTGGTTCCTCTGCCTTTTCTAAATCTAGCTTGAACATCTGGAAGTTCATAGTTCACGTACTATTGAAGCCTGGCTTGGAGAATTTTGAGCATTACTTTATTAGCGNTGTTTTTCTGGAACTCTCTTGCTTTGATCCAGCGGATGTTGGCAATTTGATCTCTGGTTCCTCTGCCTTTTCTAAATCTAGCTTGAACATCTGGAAGTTCATAGTTCACGTACTATTGAAGCCTGGCTTGGAGAATTTTGAGCATTACTTTATTAGCGTGTGAGATGAGTGCAATTGTGCAGTAGTTTGAGCATTCTTTGGCACTGCCTTTCTTTGGGATTGGAATGAAAACTGACCTTTTCCAGTCCTGTGGCCACTGCTGAGTTTTCCAAATTTGCTGGCATATTGAGTGCAGCACTTTCCCAGTATCATCTTTCAGGATTTGAAATAGTTCAACTGGGATTCCTCCACTAGCTCCACTAGCTTTGTTCATAGTGATGCTTCCTGAGCCCCACCTGACTTTGCATTCCAGAATGTCTGGCTCTAGGTGAGTGATCACACCATTGTGGTTATCTGGGTCATGAAGATCTTTTTTGTGTAGTTCCTCTGTGTATTCTTGCCACCTCTTCTTAATATCTTCTGTTTCTGTTAGGATTGACTGGTTTGATCTCCTTGCAGTCCAAGGAACTTTCAAAAGTCTTCTCCAGCACCACTGTTCAATAGCATTAATTCTTCAGTACTCAGTCTTCTTTATAGTTTAGATGAAGTCATCAGGATGGGACCCTCAAGAAGGGGTTAGTGACCTTTAGGAAGAAATGCCAGAGTTTGCTCTTTCTTTCTCTTCACCATGTTGGGGTATAGCAAGAAGGTGACCATCTGTAAGCCAGGAATGGAATCATCACCAGGATCTGACCGTGATAGCACCCTGATCTGAGACTTTCAGCCTCAGAACTGAGAAAATAAATTTCTGCTGTGTAAGCCCCACAGTCTATGGTATTTGTTCATGGCAGGCTCATGATGACAATTTCTGACTGTCAAGTGGGATGTTGACTTTTAGTCTACGGGAATGTATTGTGACGAACATAAACTACAGCTTCTTACCTCTTATGCATCATGATGTCAGGGCTGGAGCTGGGTCTGATCATAAAATGCCAATGACAAAGAGACCCCAGTTGTTACTTACTCGAGAGAGCATTGCTGAGAGAACAGAACTATTCACAAATGACGGAGAAGCCCTTAACGTTACCTCAGGGGTTAAGGGTCTCACATCTTCCTCTGCTGGGCCATGCTTTTATAATTTGTACAGATCTTGCTCTGCAAGTCTTGCGGAATCTCTAATTACCGTCACATGCACAGGACTAGAGATTTTTTACTTAGTGTGTGTCTAGGTGACACAAGTATAAACTTCAACAAGCAGACTCTGATGCTTATGGTTGGAACCATCTAGCACAGCAAAGACCAGAATCTGCAGCAATGGTTTCTTCAAAAGTGTGATGGAGAGAAACTTCTGGATGATCAAACTGAATGATTAAATTAATTCCAGGTTTTTTTTTGGTCCTCCCCACCCCTCACCCTGACCATGTGGTGTTACTTGCAAGACCTTAGTTCCCCAGCCAGGGATTGAACCTGGGCCCCACCAGTGAAAGCACCCAGCCCTAACCATTGGAAGGCCAGGGAATTTCCAGTCAACTGTTTAAACTGGGTGTGAGGGCATGTGCAGGAGAGAAACTGCTTGAGTTATTAAACTATTTATTAGCTGGAAACACAAATGATCACTCTCATCTTTTGGGAAAAGCCACATTATCCCTTAAATTACTGTGACTATGATGCATGTATGGGGGGTTTCCCAGGTGACTGTAGTGATGAAGTATCTGCTTGCAATGCAGGAGATGCAAGAGGCATGGATTTGATCCCTGGGTGGGGAAGATCCCCTGGAGAAGAAAATGGCAACCCACTCTATTACTCTTGCCTGGGACACCCCATGGACAGAGGAGCCCAGTGAGCTACATTATAGTCCATAGGGCCGCAAAGAGTTGGACACGACTGAGGACGCGTGTACAAACGTGCACACAGTATGCATGTAGAGCATCCTGGGTTGTCCGCATGGAAAGTAATGGCTAGAAATTATATTCAAAGATTGTAAAGCCAGCAGTCTTTCCCTAAACACAAGTTCTCTTTATATGAAATTGTAATATACTTTTATTTTTGTATGCATTTTAGTAATCATGACAAGTTTATTTCCAAAATAGGTGAATGATTATTTTTGGAGTAATTTAGGAAAGGAGAGAACTGGAAATAAGAAAGAAAAAAATGACAATAGCATTGATGGAAAATTATGAGAACAGAGTTCTAGAAATTTTGAACTAGAGGAACAAGGATGAAGAAAAATTGGAATCAGCCTGTTATGTCTGCTAGAAGAAAGGACACTGAGATGCCCCTAAAGGGGTGACTCAGAAACCCGCTTCAGTACAATTCTGGGGGCACCAGTAAAAGCCTTGGGTAATAAAAGGAGTACAGCTTTAACTTCTGGATGAAGAAGCACATAATGAAGATGAAGCATAAGATAGTCACATTATGAAGCACATAATGAAGATGATTATACACAACTTAGAATGTGTATTATCTCCAGAAAAATTAAACAAGCTTACCAGAATTTCCTTGAGACTGTAAATGTAGGAGATTCTAAGAAGTTGCTAGTAAACAGGAAATGGTACGTGGAGATTAATGGTATAGTGTCCATTATTACTCATTTACAATGTTTCTGCACCCAGTTTCAACCCTGGCCAAATGCATGGTGGAAGGAAGACTGTATATGACAGGTGTTTTTACATCTGTTCAACTTTACAAACCCACATCTGCAATCCTTGGACACAAATCTATTTCAGAATTCAGAGATTTTTTTTGAAGTATTAATTTTAGAAAAATTATATCTATGTATATATACACATATACATGTTTTGCTGAGAAATACTGAAGTGCTTGATTACTCTATTATAAGCTATTTTCCCAAACTCCACTAGAGGTCAGATAGATAGATATAAAAAGAATATAATAATTACATATAATATATATTCTTTATATATATTATAATTATATAGACATATATATATAAAGTTTAGGAAAGCAACTCATAATGAAGTAATCTAGCACTCTGATATTTCTCAGGAATACATAAATATTCACACAAAGTAAAATAAAGATCGAAAATGATCTCCTCAGTTTGGGCCAGGATTTATTGTCAAATGAGTCTGAGTTGGGTCAGGTTTTACTGCCAACAGGGTAATGAATAAGATTTCCGTTTTAAGAGATTTTTAGATTTCGGAGGTAGGGCTGTGGGATTATAAGATTATACTACTTTTTAAGAAACCTAAGACTTAGTTTTGGCCAAGAACTATGGCGTTGTGCCAAATCACACTTTTTCCATGATAGCCGAGGTCATAGAATCTGGGGTAGACAAAACATAAGGTGTACATGGGTTCCTAGGACATCTCCCAGGGAAGTTGCCTGGGAAGGGTTTTCTCATAGTGACCAGGCATGCACAGAGCTATTGGCACAATCTTGTCTTGTGACTCTAGTCAGTAGGACCTGTTCAAATTTTCCACCATTTTAATCAAATTTCCTTGTCTGGTTGAGGTTGCAGGAAACCAATCTGCAATTATTTTAATATGCACCTATAACAAAGCAACAGAAAAAAATGCCAGCACCATGGTAAGCCCAGACATACAAAGCAGGAGCGTTTCATGAAAATAATAAACTGAACAAAAAGGAGAAACAGAAAATAGGAAATACAGGGAATGTGAGGAAAAGTAGGTAAGAGTCTCCCAGAATAACTTCATGCTGAATCTTAACAGAAAAAAAGCTGAAAAAACAGTATGGGACCAGGCAGGAACCAATAGGCTTGTGCTAAGATGTCTGCATTATTGATTTTCCCTAGTGGCTCAGTGGTAAAGAATCAACCTGGAATGCAGAAGCTGTAGGAGACACAGGTTAAATCCCTGGCTTGGGAAGATCCCCTGGAGGAGGGCATGACAACCCACGTCAGTATTCTTGCCTGGAAAATCCCACAGACAGAGGAGCCTGGTGGTTTATAGTCCATGCAGTCACAAAGAGTGGGACACAACTCAAGTGATTTAGCATGCATGCCAAGGGTAGGGAGAATAATATTAATAGCTAATATGGATAGAATAGTCTTTAGGTGCCTGGCATTGTTTGTTTTATGTGAACTGGGTTAATTACTTGTCACAGCAACTTCATGAAGAGGGTACTCTTATTACCCACATTTTATGGGTGAAGAGACTAAGGCATTTCTAAACAAATGCATGGAGAAACAGCTGTAATTCATATGATTGTTACTTCTATGCCAAGTAAAAGGGTCATAATGATAAGAATAATAATAGTTAATGTGTATTAGTGTTGATTATTGTCACTCATGGTCTATGGCATTTTTGTGTTAGTTTTTTTTGCTGTTCACAGCAGTACTATGATGTGACTCTTACTACACACATTTTACATGCATCTATAGATAATTCCCTGGTAGCTCAGAGGGTAAAGAATCTGCCTGCAGTGCAGGAGACCTAGACTTGATCCCTGAGTCAGGAAGACTCCTGGAGAAGGGAATGGCAACCCACATCGTATTCTTGCTTGGAGAATTCCATGGACAGAGGAGCCCAGCAGGTTACAGTCCATGAGTCTCAAAGAGTTGGATACGACTGAGCAACCATCAGTTTCACTTTCATGGATAGCTATTCAGTTCAGTTCAGTTCAGTCGCTCAGTCGTGTCCGACTCTACAACCCCATGAATCGCAGCACGCCAGGCCTTCCTGTCCATCACCAACTCCCGGAGTTCACTCAGACTTGTGTCCATCGAGTCAGTGATGCCATTCAGCCACCTCATCCTCGGTCGTCCTCTTCTCCTCTTGCCCCCAATCCCTCCCAGCATCAGAGTCTTTTCC
>SJYV01050388.1:1672919-1707797 GCA_006410875.1 Neotragus pygmaeus
CTCCAGGCAAGAATACTGGAGTGGGTTGCCATGTCCTCCTCCAGGGGATCTTCCCAACCCAGGGATCAAACTGATGTTTCTTTCCAGTTTCCTGCATTGGCAGGTAGGTTCTTTACCGTTAACACCATCTGGTAAGCCCCACCACTATTGATACAATGTATAAAATAGATAACTAATGAGAACCAACTGTATAGCACAGGGAACTCTACTCAAAGCTCTGTGTGTGTGTATGTTAGTTGCTCAGTCATGTCCGACTCTTTGTGACCCCATGGACTGTAGCCCACCAGGCTTCCCTGTCCATGGGATTCTCCAGGCAAAAATACAGGAGTGAATTGCGATCCCCTTCTGCAGAGGATCTTCCTGACCCAGGGACTGAACCCTGGTCTCCTGCATTGCAGGCAGATTCTTTACCATCTGAGCTACAGGAAAGTCCTACTCAAAGCTCTGTGGTGTCCTAAATAGGAAGGAAATTCAAAAAGAGGGGTTATATGTATACATATAGCTGATTTGATTTGCTGGACAGCAGAAACTAATGTAACATTGTAAAGCAACTAGACTCCAATTATAAAAGAAAAGAATGGAGTCCCGTGAAAGAAAAACTGATGTGGAAACAGAGGGCTGAGGCGCAGGTGTCCTTTTGCTAGGTGCCTATAAGTGAATCACACTGTTCTACACTTGAAACTAGCACAACATTTTAAATTAACTATACTTCAGTGTCGGAGAAGGCGGTGGCACCCCACTCCAGTACTCTTGCCTGGAAAATCCCACAGACGGAGAAGCCTGGGTGGCTGCAGTCCATGGAGTCGCGAAGAGTCGGACATGACTGAGTGACTTCCCTTTCACTTTTCACTTTCATGCATTGGAGAAGGAAATGGCAACCCACTCCAGTGTTCTTGCCTGGAGAATCCCAGGGACGGGGGAGCCTGGTAGACTGCCATCTATGGGGTCGCACAGAGTCGGACACGACTGAAGTGACTTAGCAGCAGCAGCAGCATACTTCAATGTACTATAACATTTTAAATAACTATACTTCAATAACAAAATCATAAAAAAGAGAATGCAACAAAAGACAGTCTTCACCCTCAAGGAGCTAACAGTCCCGTGGGAGGCATGGCAGCAAATCTTCACTGTGATGAGTACTGTGGCCGGGGCCTGGGCCACCCTGTGGAAGCAGGCTCGAGGACACTTCATTCAGGAGAGTGCAGGCCAGTGATGGTTCCCAGAAAGGTGATGCTTGGGCTGAACCTTCAAAGATAACAGGAGATTTTGGATAGTCAGGGAGAGGATATTCCAAGAGAAGTCATAGAGCAAGGTAGAGTCCATGTACCATGAGCCATGTGATATTATAAGAACAAATATTTTATGTGCCATACTGATGAGAAATGAGATTAGGGAGCTTGAAAGGGCAAAACTGAAAAGGTCTCAAGTTTCACGCTAGGGAATTAAGGTGCTGTTTCCAAAAGTGATTGCACAGTGCCTGGCAGAGAATATTGACCATCACATCACTGATGGTTCTGATGCAGAGACTGCTCATAATCAATACAGAAATCAAAAGGCCTGTTTGCAGAATTGATATTTGGCATTGGGACTGTTACACTGATGTCTTTACTCTGGGAGAGAAAAATCAGTGTTGGAGAACTAAGTTTTATTTTGCATTTTTAAAGTCCAAAGATCAAAGACATGAATATGACTGGACAGCTGTATAATGAAGAGGATGACAAGTAAAACTGGAAAGACTGAAAATAATATACACTTAAGACTTACTTAGTTTCCTCTACATTCCTAATACACTAATTGCTAATAGCAAGGATCTTAGCCTGGGGTCTGGGATTCTGAAAATATTTTGAAGTTTTAAGCAAAATTTTATATCATTTAAGCAATGATATAAAAAGGAACGAAGTGATGTAGATGAACCGAGAGTTTGTTGTACAGAGTGAGGTAAGCCAGAAAGAGAAAAACAAATACTGTATATTAATGCATATGTATGGAATCTATAAAGGTGGTGCAGATGAGCCCATCTGCAGAGCACAAATAGAGACACAGACAGAGAGGAAGTACATGTGGACTGAAGGGGAAGAAGGTGGAATGGATAGGAAGAGTAGTCTTGACATGCATACACTACACTCAGATGGTAAAGAATCTGCCTGCAAAGCAGAAGACCTGGGTTTGATCCCTGGGTTGGGAAGATCCCCTGGAAATTGCAATCTCTTTCCTGGAGAATCCCCACGAACAGAGGAACCTGGCAGGCTACAGTCCGTGGGGTCTCAAAGAGTCAAATACTACTGAACGACTAACACAGTTTCATGTGTAAAACAGCCAGCTAGTGGGAAGCTCACCCCACTCCAGTACTCTTGCCTGGAAAATCCTATGGACGGAGAAGCCTGGTGGGCTGCAGTCCATGGGATCGTGAAGATTCGGACATGACTGAACGACTTCACTTTCACTTTTCACTTTCATGCATTGGAGAAGGAAATGGCAACCCACTTCAGTATTCTTGCCTGGAGAATCCCAGGGACGGTGGAGACTGGTGGGCTGCTGTCTATGGGGTCGCACAGAGTCGGACACGACTGAAGCGACTTAGCAGCAGCAGCAGCAGTGGGAAGCTGCTGTATAACACAGGGAGCTCAGCTCAGTGCTCTGTGATGACTTAGAGGGGTTGGTGGAAGGGAGGTTCAAGAGCGAGGGGATATATGTATGCTTATAGCTGAGTCACCTCTTTGTGTAGTAGAAACTAACACAACATTGTAAAGCAATTGTCTTCCAATTAAAGAAAAATTGGGATCATGAGTGCCTTTGTTTATTTTCTGATGGATAGGGATTTTGAATCTTTATTAAATTCAAAAAATTCCTTGGCTTCCAAGTTAGGATCCACTGGCTAGGTTAGGATCCATCTAGCAGACAACTAGAGCAAAAGAGAAATGTGAAGACCAAAAAATTGTTTAGACATTGCATGGTAGCTCATAGTGGTAGGAATTTCTTCTGAGGGGAGCAAAGAGATAGTAAGTAGGCCAACAACCAGTTGTCTGATGAACGATCTCCGAAACTCTGATGCCTTATCATAATGATAATTTCTTTCTTTCTCACTGTGAAGATCAATGCAGTTAGTGGTGCAAGGTGGAAGGTATGGGAGGGTCTTCTATATACTGTTGACTGAGGATCAGGCTCCTTCTGTCCTGTGACTCTTCTGTCTTCAACATGTCACCACAGAGGCACCCTAGCATTATCCAGGTGGCACAAGGGGAATCCCTCTTAACTGCCTTGATGGACAGAGGCACATCCCTTTTCACATCTCATTCACAAGGACTGATTATATGGTCCCTTCTTCTTAAGTGCTCAGGGGTTGGGAAGTATTTATCTGGGTGCAAAGGAAGAGGAAAAGTATTTGATGAATATCTAGTTAGTCTCTGCCCTGGGGATTTTAGTTTATTTTTGTATTAATTTATTAGAGCATAGTTGCTTTATGATGTCATATTAGTTTCTGCTGTCCAGCAAAGTGAATCAGCTATATATTTACATATAACCCCTCTTTTTTGGATTTTCTTTCTGTTTAGATCGCCACAGAATATTGAGTAGAGTTCCCTGTGCTATACAGTATGCTTTCATTAATTACCTATTATATATGTAGCATCAATAGTGTATATACGTCACTCCCAGTCTCCCAATTCATCACCCCCACCCCCACCACTACTTCCCCTTTGATATCCACACATTTGTTCTCTTTGTCTGAGTCTCTATTTATGCTTTGTAAATCAGATCATCTATACTATTTTTCTAGATTCCACATGTATGCATACATCTATGATATTTGTTTTTCTGATTTACTTCACTCTGTACAATAGTCTTTAGGTCCATCCACATCTTTGGTAGCTCAGCTAGTAAAGAATCCACCTGCAAAGCAGGAGACCCTGGTTTGATTCCTGAGTTAGGAAGATCCCCTGGAGAAGGGATAGACTACCCACTCCAGTATTCTTGGGCTTCCCTGGTGGCTCAGACAGTAAAGAATCCACCTGCAGTGCAGGAGACCCTGGTTCGATCCCCGGGTTGGGAAAATGCCCTGGAGGAGGGCATGGCAACCCACTCCAGTATACTTGCCTGGAGAATCCCCATGAACAGAGGAGCCTGGCAGGCTACAGTCTACGGAGTCACAAAGAGTCAGACACAACTGAGCAACTAAGCACAGCACAGGTCTCTGCAAATAGCACAGTTTCGTTTCTTTTTATGGCTGAGTAATATTCCATTGTATATATACATACCACCTCTTTATCGATACATTCCTCTGTTGATGGACATTTAGGTCGCTTCCAAGTCCTGGCCATTGTCAACAGTGTTGCAATGAATATTAGGGTGCATGTGTCTTTTTGAATTATAATTTTCTCTGGGTAAACACCCAGGAGTAGGATTGTTGGATCGTAGGGTAGTTCTATTTCTAGTTTCTTAAGAAACCTCCATACTGTTCTCCACAGTAGCTGTATCAATTTACATTCCCAATAATGTAAGAGGATTTCCGTTTCTCCACATCCTCTCCAGCATTTTTTGTTTGTAGATTTTTTTGGTGAAGGCCTTCTGATTGGTATGAAGTGATACCTTATTGTAGTTTTGTTTGATTTGCATTTCTCTTATAATTAGTGATGTTGAGCATCTTTTCATGTGTACCCCAGGGAATTTTAAAAATTGGTTTCTTATCTGCTGGTCATGGTTTTGGTGTAACTGTAGATGAAATAAAAAATGGAATAAACTAGATATCCTTTCTCAAACACCATATGGTTTTTCACATGGGGTTTTAAAAAATGTGTCTTTGTTTAAAAAATGTTTTATGTCAGAAGCACAACCACAAGAATTTTCTGATTCATCAGTACCCTCAAAGATAGTCACTCATCCAATAACTCAAATGGACTGTGAGATAAAGGTCCAAGCCTTTGATATGAAGAAAATGATTCCTCCCTATCCTCCTTTCTACACTGAAGATGCTATCAGTATTTAAAGGACCAGGATATTTTATTGACAAATAAGATTCTCTTTCTCCTTTCATTCTGATAAGCTCCTTTCTAAAACATTAGTCCAAGAGTTCTTTAACTCAACCCGCAGAACAAGTCAATTCCAGAGGAGAATACAAAGATCAAGTGATGTCGATCATCTAAGAACTGGAGCATATTAAAATGCTTTACTTTGAAAGACATTTTCAAGTGACTACTTTAATCATATAGAATTTTGCTAATTAAACAGCCAATTTAAATGCCAACTCTACTAACTGAATTTTGAGTTACATTTAATTTTAATTGTTTCTGTCCTCTAAAAATATGCATCAGAGCTTTTTAATTTTAATTCCACATTTTACATAGTAGTTAACTCTCCCACACAGCCAGCTCCAACAGTCACAGAAGCAGAAATAAGTGCTTGCTTAGGGCACTGTTTTCCAGTTTCAAATTTATTAAAAGTTCATCTGTTGAACTGTTTAGATTAAGTACTACCCTTTACTGTATCTTACTGATCTGGCAAAAGCCAAACAGATAGTGTGGTCTGTATGAATGCAATCATGGTCGAATTCTGACTTGACATAGTCCTTTTCTGACTTTGAATAGTTTCTTCTCTATTAAAAACAGTCCTGCCTCTTCCTCTTGATTGCTAAGTCAGTTTCCTAGTTCTGTCTTCATTTGTTCATTTCAAAAATGTATTGAAAATCTTCTTAGTTATGTGGCCTTTGGCAAATCACCATGCCTTACAGAGCCTCAGATTTTTAAACTTTGGAATAAGAATAATCTAGGTTTGTTGAGAAGTCCTCAAACTGGATGATGAAAAGGAAAGTAGTTTGCAATCTTTCAATGGCTGTAGAAATACCTTTATCAATACAACCACTAACTCCCGGATACTGAACAACCAGTATTGAAGAGTTCAGAGAAGGAACCAAGTGCGACTTGAGGAGTGAGAGATGAAAGTGGGGAGATAGAGGACTTGTGCTGAGTCATGGTTGAAGAAGAGGATTGAAATATATGGAGAGGAGGGACTTCCCTGGTGGTCCAGTGGCTAAGACTTTGCACTCCCAATGCTGGGGGCCTGGGCTCAATCTGTGGTCAGGAACTAGATCCCCCATGCCACAACTGAAAAATCCTGCATGCCACAACTAAGACCTGGTTCACCCAGATAGATGAATACATTAATACATAAATATATATATTTAAAAATATAAATATATGGAGAGGAAAGGAGAGGGTAACTCAACACAGTAAGATCTCTTTTGAAGAAAATACACACAGGTGGAATTTGACAACTCAGGTCGGCTGGCTCTGAAGCAGGCTGTTGACCTGGATGGACTGAGGCATAAACTTGAGAAGTAGAATTGGATCAAGCACAGAGTCTTTTTGTTGACAAAGACCTTGAATCAATTTTCGATTAGGACATGGTAGGATAAGGTTGGTATTTTCAGAAGACTCATCTGGCAAGAAGGGTTGAGTGACTACATGCACAAACACTGGTTAGAGGGCTGCCATGTTCTAATCCTGGTGAGACGAAACAGAAGCCGGAACTATATGAGAGCAGTGGGGTAAGAAAAAGAAGTGGTACACGAGAGAAACGGAAAACCCTCGTGGTCACCAGCGTACCACTGCTGCCACCACCAAAAGCACAAAAGCCATGGCATTGCAAGAGAGCTGCAGGATTTGGCAGGGCAGATAGAGGGAGACGTGGACAGTGACTCCAGCTTTAGGGTTTCGCTGGCCTGGAAAATCACATCCTCAACAGGCAAGATGGTACTTTTCTAGGACAGAGGGATGGGGGCTCTCATGTTGAATATATTGAGTTTGCACACATGAGTGAAAGGCTCAGGACTCTGCCCTTGCATTCCTTGCTTTGACGGTTATGTCCTTGTAATATTGAACTGTGGTAGTCTCTTTCTTGCATACACCATGCTGTCATACTTTCATGCCTTTTCTCTTGCCCTCCCCACCTTTATTTTTATATTTTCCTTAAGTCAGGCTTGTTCAGTCACTAAGTCTGAAGGTCAGACTTTTTGTGACCCCATGGACTACAGCATGACAGGCTTCTGTCCTTTGCTATCTTCCGGAGTTTGCTCAAGTTCAAGTCCATTGAATTGGTGATGCTATCTAACCATCTCACCCTTTGCTGCCCCCATCTCCTTTTGCCTTCAATCTTTCCCAGCACCAGGGTCTTTTCCTCAAGTGGACAAAGTATTGGAGCTTCAGCTTTGGCATCAGCCCTTCCAATGAATAAAATCAGACTTAGTGATGTATAATTGACATGCAGTAAAATCCATCATTTCCAGATTATGCTATGAGTATCAACAAAAGCATAACGTCATAGAAGGACTCCCTTGGTGGTTCAGAGATTAAGACTCCATGCTTCCAATGCAGGGGATGCAGGTTTGATTCCTGGCCAGGGAACTAAGATTCCACATGTGACGGGGCCACTAAGCCCATGTGCCACAATTAGAGAAGCCCGTGCATCCCAGTGAAGAGCCCACTCACTGCCATTAAGACTCAGCCCAGCCAAATTTTTAAAAAAAAGTATACGGTCATATAACCACCACTGCACCCAAACAGAAGATTTCCTCTGCGTTTCTCTGGAGTCAAACTCCTCACTCTATTTCCAAAACTCTGATCTCTGTCCCTATAGTTTTGCCTTTTCCAGAATCACACATTTTGTGCCAGATTTCCTTACTTAGCCTAACAATTTTGAGATTCACTCCTGCTTTACAGGTACCAATAGTTTGTTTCTTTTTATTGTTGAATAGAATTCCTATGTACGGAGGTGCCATACTTTGCATGTACATTCACCAGTTGATGAACAATTGTTACTTTTACTTTTGGCTATTATGCTTCAAGCTTTGATAAACTTTCACCTGCAGGTCTTTGCATGGACATAATTTCTCTTGGATAAATACCTAGGAGAGAGACTGTTGGATCACAACATAAATATATATTTAATGTTACAAGAAACTGACAAACTTTTCTAAAATGACAATACCATTGGTATTCCCACTAACAATGAATGAGGGTTCCAGTGGATGTTTGGGGTGCCTCCTCTCCCTCCCCTGCTTCCTCCCACTGCCCACCACATTGTTATGCTGTTAACCACCCTATGGAGAAGGCTGTATTATAAATATCCTATCTGAACAACAGGTGATGAGGAATTGAGGCTTGCCAGCATGAGTTAGGAAATCGGTTCTCTGCCCTAGCTGAGCCTTGAGATGACTGCAAACACATGTGACAGCCGGGCTGCAGTCTCAAGAGAGACCTTGATTCAGATTCACCCAATTAAGAGGGCCCCAGATTTCTGACCCTCGGAAACTATGTGAGGTAACAAATGTTTGTTGTTTTAAGCTCCAGACTTTGGGGTAACTGGTTATACAGCAATGTCTCGTTAGTGTATTGAAACAAGACCCTGGTGTGAAGCTCATGGAAGACGTCAGGTCTGGAAGAGAGATTTCACATGAAACTATGAGAGAGGATAAGACTCGAATGCTTTATGCTTGAGGTCAGAGCTTTCAAACTTTCTAGGACCCGATCCAGCATGTCTCCATCACAAAGAATAGAAATAATTTTCAAAGCAAAAGAAATTGTTAAAAATACAATATTTGATGGGTAGGGAGAGGGAGTGACATACTCGTTAATGATTATATTCTCTCAATTTTCTGAACTTTTTTTTTTTTTTGGTAACTCCACACAGCAATTACTTCCCTGGTGGCTCAGACGGTAAAGCGTCTGTCTACAATGTGGGAGACCCGGGTTCGATCCCTGGGTTGGGAAGATCCCCTGGAGAAGGAAATGGCAATTCACTCCAGGACTATTGCCTGGAAAATCCCATGGACAGAGGAGCCTGGTAGGCTACAGCCTATGGGGTCGCAAAGAGTCGGACACGGCTGAGCGACTTCACTTCACTTCACTTCACTTCCACACAGCATGAAAGATCTTAGCTCCCTGACTAAGGATTGAGCATTCTTTGGCATTGCCTTTCTTGTGGATTGAAATGAAAACTGACCTTTTCCAGTCCTGTGGCCACTGCTGCATTTTCCAAATTTGTTGGCATATTGAGTGCAGCACTTTCACAGCATCATCTTTTAGGATTTGAAATAGCTCAGCTGAAATTCCATCACCTCCACTACCTTTGTTTGAAGTGATGCTTCCTAAGGCCCACTTGACTTTGCATTCCAAGATGTCTGGCTCTAGGTAGGTGATCACACCATTGTGGTTACTGGGTTGTGAAGATCTTTTTTGTATAGTACTTCTGTGTATTCTGGCCACCTTTTCTTAATATCTTCTGCTTCTGTTAGGTCCATACCATTCTGTCCTTTATTGAGCCCATATTTGCATGAAATGTTCCCTTGGTATATCTAATTTTCTTGAAGAGATCTCTAGTCTTTCTCATTCTATTATTTTCCTTTATTTCTTAATATTGATTACTGAGGAAGTCTTTCTTATCTCTCCCTGCTATTCTTTGGAACTCTGCATTCGGATGAGTATATCTTTCCTTTTCTCCTTTGCCTTTAGCTTCTCTTCTTTCCTCATGTATTAGTAAGGCCTCTTCAGACAACCATTTTGCCTTTTTGCATGTCTTTTTCTTGGGGATGGTTTTGATCATTGCCTCCTGTACAGTGTCACGAACCTCTGTTCATAGTTCTTCAGGCACTCTATCAGATCTAATCTCTTGAATCTATTTGTTACTGCCACTGTATAATCATAAGGGATTTGATTTCGGTCATACCTGAATGATCTAGTGGTTTTCCCTACTTTCTTCAATTTAAGTCTGAATTTTGCAGTAAGGAGTTCATGATCTGAGCCACAGTCAGCTCCTAGTCTTGTTTTTACTGACTATAGAGAGCTTCTCCATCTTTGGCTGCAAAGAATATAATCAATCTGATTTTGGTATTGACCACCTGGTGATGTCCATCTGTAGAGTCATCTCGTGTTGTTGTAAGAGAGTGTTTGCTATGACCCATGCATTCTCTTGGCAAAACTCTGTTAGCCGTTGCCCTGCTTCTTTTTGTATTCCAAGGCCAAACCTTCCTGTTATTCCAGGTATCTCTTGACTTCCTACTTTTGCATTCCAGTCCCTTGTGAAGAAAAGGACATCTTTTTTTGGTGTTAGTTCTAGAAGGTCTCATAAGTCATCACAGTACTGTTTAACTTCAGCTTCTTTGGCATTAGTGGTTGGAGCATAGACTTGGATTACTGTATTATCGAATGGTTTGTCTTGGAAATGAACAGATATCATTCAATCATTTTTGATCCTTGCCCGTAATAGTAGATATAATGGTCATCTGAATTAAATTTGCCTATTCCAGTCCATTTTAGTTCACTGATTCCTAAAATGTCAATGTTCACTCTTGCCATCTCCTGTTTGACCACTTCCAGTTTACCTTGATTCATGAACCTAACATTCCATATTTCTATGCAATATTGTTCTTTACAGCATCCAGCTTTACTTCCATCACCAGTCACATCAACACTTGGGCATTGTTCTTGCTTTGGCTCCATCTCTTCACCTTTCTGGAATTATTTCTCCACTCTTCTCCAGTAGCATATTGGGCACCTACTGACTTGGGGAGTTCATCTTTCAGTATACTATCTTTTTGCTTTTTCATACTGTTCATGGGGTTCTCAAGGAAAAAATACTGAAGTGGTTTCCAATTCCCTTCTCCAGTGGACCACATTGTCAGAACTCTTCACCATGACCCATCCATCTTGGGTGGCCCTACATGGCATAGCTCATACTTTCATTGAGTTAGACAAAGCTGTGGTCCACGTGATCAGTTTGGTTAATTTTCTGTGACTGTGGTTTTCATTCTATCTTCCCTGTGGTGAATAAGGATAAGAAGCTTATGGAAGCTTCCTGATGGGAGAAACTGACTGTGGGGGAAACTGGGTCTTGTTCTGATGGGTGGGGCCATACTCAGCAAATCTTTAATCCAATTTTCTGTTGATGGATGGGGCTGTGTTCCCTCCCTGTTATTTGGCCTAAGGCCAAATATCCACCAGAAACTCCTGGATACTCACAGGCAAAACCGGCTCAGTCTATTTTGGGGACACTGTTCCTTTCTCCTGGCTCCTGGTGCACACATGGTTTTGTTTGTGCCCTCCACGAGTTTGTTTTCCCAGTCCTGTGGAAGTTCTGTAATCAAATCCCACTGGCCTCCAATGTCAAATTCCCTTGGGGTTCTCTGTCCCTTTGCCAGATCCCCAGGTTGGGAAATCTGTTATTGGTGCTACAACTTCCTTAACAGTATGAGAATTTCTTTGGTATAATTGCTCTGCAGTTTGTGGGTCATCTGCTTGGTGACTCTATGGTGGGTAATGCTGTGTAACCCAGGTCTGCTGCAGCCAGAGCCCCTGCTCTCTGGCAGGCTACTACTGACCCATGCTTCTGCAGGAGACACTCAAAAAGTCAAAGGCACGTCTGGCTCAGTCCCTGTGGGGGTCTCTGTGTCCTGGCGTGTACAAGGTTTTCTTTGAGCCTTTCTTTGAGCCATTGATTCTAAATGCAATTTTGCCCCTCCTACTGTCTTGTTGGGGCTTCTTCTTTGCCCTTGGACATGGGATATCTTTTATTGGTGTGATCCAACATTTTCCTGTCAATGGTTGTTTAGCAGTAAGTTGCAATTTTGGAGTTCTTGAAAGAGAAGATGAGTGCACGTCCTTCCACATTTATTTATTTAGAAGATATTTATTTATTTGGCTGCATCAGGTCTTAGTTGTTGCACATGGGATCTTCAGTCTTGCACTGTGGCATGTGGAATCTCTGTTGTGGGACTTGGAATCTTTAGTGGTGGCCTGCAGGACTAGCATTTGAACTCTTAGTCATGGCATATGGGATCTAGTTCCCTGATCAGGGATGGAACCCCATTTCCTTACTTTGGGAGCAAGGAGTCTTAGCCACTGGATCACCAGGGAATTCCCTTAGGCAGCACTTAGACTGTGAGCTTAGGCAGAATCCTTCACACCCTCCTGTTCATCTAGAGCTTGGGGGTTGGGGTGGTTGGATATGTGGTGAAAGAGTGTCAGGATGTTTGTGACAAGGTTTCCTTGTGGCTCAGCTGGTAAATAATCCACCTGCAATTTGGGAGACCTGGGTTTGACCCCTGGGTTGGGAAGATCCTCTGGAGAAGAGAAAGACTAACCACTTCAGTATTCTGGCCTGGAGAATTTCAAGGACTATATAGTACATGGGGTCACAAAGAGTTGGACACGACTGAGCAACTTTCCTTTTCCCTCTTCCCCTTTAAATATACTTTCTGTTGATTTGTAGCCAAGATTTCATACCAGGACAGCCGCACTGCTGGCCCTCCTTATTGAGGGAATCATGGGGTACCTGTGACCCACCAAAGGCATTATTCCAAGGACATGTCTTTTACTTAATGAAAGTGACTATGATTTCCTCCCACCAAGTTCTTCACTGTTTCTGAATCTGCACATCTGTCTCTGAATCTGCAATATCGGGCCTCTGAGCAGATCTGGAGCTCGGCCGTTGTGGAAGCGCACACGGTCCTTCCAAATAAAGGCTTGCAAACACACAGGTGGGCTGCCTCTTCTTCCCCAAAGGAGGCTCGCTTCCCTGCATGCTGTGAACTCGGCTTCCAGGCCTGGGCGCAAAGCGCTTCCTGGAGGTCTTTTCTCAGGGGCTGGTTCCCCTGAGGTGGGGCTGTGGGAGGGAGCCCAAACACATAGGGGAAGGCCAAAACCACATCCACACGTCTCTGCTGGGTAGGAGAGTTCTAGTGAACCTAAGTCTGTCAGAAACTTTCCACATGGCCATTGATACAGACACAGAGGGAAAAGACACAATTTTCTGAATGTAGCACCCTTACCTCTCCCAGCAAAATAGCCAAGCCCTTCAGGATGCGGAGGCTTTAGGCAAACCCACAACACATCTAATGTCTCCTAAGGCTTCAGCAGAATGAGGGTAGGAAGTTCTGTTGGGCTTCATTTTTCTCTCGCCTCATGCACTATAAATATAACTAAACCACTCTATCAATTCAATTGCTTCTTTTTTGATTTTTGCACAAAACCCATTTCTTCCGTGAAGCCTTTCACTGATAGTCCACTACCTAAAGCTTTCTTAAATGAAAGTGGGAGGAGGTATGTGCAAAGCCAAAAAAAAGGAAAAATGTTAAATTACTTTTCACCTGTGAGATTTTCCTCTGTTTCTCTGCAGCATTATTTGCCTCCTCTATTGACATTTCAGGCTAGAGGAAGATTATGCATAATTGTAGCAGCAGTTTCTTTATCTCTCTGAGGATTCCAGTGACAGAGTCTGTTAGCCCGGGAAACAGGATGTTTGCATTATTGATTAGGCCATGCTGTTTTGACTGAAATAGCAGAGAATATTCTCGGGTGGTTAGCATGTGTCAAGTTGGCCTGCTTCTTGTCCGTCACTTCTGGGGAGAGTTTGTTGCTGCTGCGTGTGTTAGACATCACGTCTCAGGTTGTTCTTTGAGGCTGTCAGTCAATTATCGGCTGCTGCTGATTAAAAACCTTATCTTAACTGAGAAACTGTCTGCTGCCAGCCTTTGAGTCTGTAACCATGGGAATAGTTGTTCTGTGCTTCAGGCTATCTTTATCGCAGATTCCTGGTGCTTGGGGTTCCAGCTGTTGGCGGGAAGTGGAGGGTTGCAGAGCTGAACAAATGCCTCTACCATTTTCAATTTAGTTGTGCTACAGGAACAGCTGAAGATGAAACCACATGGTATTACACCTTAACTACATGGCTGGTTTGCTAAACGGTGCTGCACAATCGTGGTTTGCAAGCTTTGGTACATAAAATGCAAATCTTTTGGCTCAGCTGACTGAGAATTTGATCCAGGAGGTCCCAGATGGGACCCAAGAATCTGTATTTTAAACAAACAGCCTGATCAATCTGATTTAGATGGAACACGATATAGACTACAAGAAACAGCTACACAACATTAAAGAGTCAAGTTGAGGTTAGGAGTTCTGTCTTCATAGCCTCGTGACAAGTCAAAGAAAATATTGATGGAAAAATTCCAATACTTTTAATCTATAGCAACCAGACTGTTAAAGATATGATTTATGTTTAATTTTTTCTCTTTTTTTAAAGTAAATTTATTATGGTAATCAGTTTTTAAAAAACTGAAGCATAGTGGTTTATCATATTGTGTAGAAATAGACTCACAAAGGAAACAAACTTGTGGTTACCACAGGGTAAAGTGGCGGGGTGGTGGGGGATGAGTAGAGAGGATATAAATTAGGAGTTTGGGATTAGCAGATACAAACTACTATATATAAAATAGATATACAAAATTAAAGATAAAATTAACAACTTGAGTAATATTTTTGAGTAGGTAGTTACAGAAAAAGAATCCATAAATTATCTATAATTTATGAAATGATGTTTAGCCTTGCTCAAAATCATATAAATAAAAGTTAGATACTCTTTTTCATCTATTTCACAGAAATTAACATATTTCATGATATCACCTTTGGGGTGGTTTTGGAGAAGAGCACTTGAGCAATCTCTAAATAAGTTTAAAATAATCAATTCTTTGATCCAGCAATTGCACTTCTCAGTGTATCCTAGAACAATAATTGTACATGTAACCAGAACAAGGATAATAATTATAGTACTTTTTGTAATGGTAAAAAACTTGGAAATAATCCAAATAATGCCTATTAGAGGGTTGGTTAAGTAATTCATGACTCATACTCCTTTGTACTATTTTTTTTTCTGACCAAGCAACTTGCAGATCTTATTTCCCCAATCAGGGATTGAAACCAGGCCCTCAGCAGTAAAGCATACAGTCTTAACAACTAGACCACAAGGACTTTCCTACTGGGTATATTGTTAAAAGTATGTTTAGGTTTGTATAGTTGGATATGGAAAAAGACACCAAGATACATTGCTAGATTTAAAAAGAGAAGGCAAGACATTCAACAGTATGTTTATTATGTTTCTATTTGTATACAGCAACCCCTCATAAAATGTGTTTATGTACTCAGAAAATTTCTGGAAACATTAAGAAAGTGTTAAAAGTGGATACCTTTGGGAATGGGAATGTGTTAAGAGGAAGACTTATTTTTCCTCATAAATACTCTTGTGTTGCTTGAAAATTTAAAATCTTGTCATGCATCTTTGGAGTTACTGAAGCAAAAGCTACTTGCAAAAGCAAGGATTTTACATCCCTCAGTTGTTCTTCTGATTGGGGCAATATGTTTGTGATAATCATACTTTGCTATTAGATTAAATTATGTTTTATAAAACAAATCAACTGAGTATATGAAACATTTACAAAGATAGTTATTTTGAAAAAAAAATAGAGTAAATGACAAAGTATCATTAGGAAAAATCCATGCATTTTAGCATAGCCATGTACCTACTTCACCAAGTCATGTAGCCGTGGTTGTTCTGTTGCTCAATTGCGTCCAACTCTGTGACCCGATGGACTGCAGCACACCAGACTTCCCTGTCCTTCACCATCTCTGGGAGCTTGCTCAAACTCATGTCCATTGAGTTGGTGATGTCATCTAACCATCTTGTCCTCTGTCATCCCCTTCTCCTCCTGCCTTCAATCTTTCCCAGCATCAGGGTCTTTTCTAATAAGTCAGCTGTTCACATGAGGTGGCCCAGGTAGTGGAGCTTCAGCATCAGTCCTTCCAACGAATATTCAGGATAAATATCCAATATTTAGGATTGACTGGTTTGATCTCCTTGCAGTCACCGTGTCACACTGCTATGAAAAGATGTTCCTGATGCCTGCTCTGTACTATGACATGCTTTCAGGACTTTGCCTAGCAAGGATGGATATCTTCCTGGTCATCTGGAACCAGTTAAGTTAGGGGGTCCCTAGAGAAAGAGAACCAGGAATGGCTTTCTAGATATAAGAGAAGTGATTTTTCACTTAAGGCATTTTGTGATCTAAAGCTCACCACAAGCTTGCCCTTAAACATGCCTCCGTAATTTATAATCTTAAAAATTTTTTTGTGTGTGGCTACACTGGGTCTTTGTTGTGGCATATGGGCTTTTTCTAGTTGTGGAGCACAGGCTTAGTTGCCCTTCAAAGTGTGGAGTTTTCCCAGTCCAGCAATAGAACCCATGTCCCCTGGATTGGAAAGCAGATTCTTAGCCATGGGACCACCAGAGAAGTCTCACTTTTTAAAATACTTTTATTAAAAAATGTTTTTTTCTATTCTTTTTCAAATTCTTTTCTCATATAGGTCATTAAGTAATTGATGATCCTAAGGGAACAAAGGAATGCAGGAATAGAGAAAAGGCAAGCAATAGTGCAGGAGCCTGGTGGGCTGCACTCCATGGGGTCACTAAGAATCGGGCATGACTGAGAGACTTCACTTTCGTTTTTCACTTTCCACTTTCATGCATTGGAGAAGGAAATGGCAACTCACTCCAGTGTTCTTGCCTGGAGAATCCCAGGGACAGGGGAGCCTGGTGGGCTGCCGTCTATGGGGTCGCACAGAGTTGGTGATAAAGCAGAGTTCTAGTTCTTTTGCAAGGGATGGATAATAATACATAATACATAATAATACATATAGTATCTTTGAGTTCTGCAGGAACCAAGGTCCCCACCCATGTGGAGGATGCAATGATTACATTCACCCTCTTCAGTTCAGTTCAGTCGCTTAGTCGTGTCTGACNCTTTCGCAAGGGATGGATAATAATACATAATACATAATAATACATATAGTATCTTTGAGTTCTGCAGGAACCAAGGTCCCCACCCATGTGGAGGATGCAATGATTACATTCACCCTCTTCAGTTCAGTTCAGTCGCTTAGTCGTGTCTGACTCTTTGAGACCCCATGGACTGCAATGCGCCAGGCTTCCCTGTCCATCACCAACTCCCAGAGTTTACTCAAACTCATGTCCATTGAGTCGGTGATACCATCCAACTATCTCATTCTCTGTCATCCCCTCTCCTCCTGCCTTCAATATTTCCCACCATCAGGGTCTTTTCAAATGAGTCAGCTCTTCGCATCAAGTGGCCAAAGTATTGGAGCTTCAGCTTTGGCATCAGTCCTTCCAATGAATACTCAGGACTGATTTCCTTTGGGATGGACTGGTTGGATCTCCTTGCAGTCCAAGGGGCTCAAGCGTCTTCTCCAACACCACAGTTCAAAAGCATCAGTTCTTCAGCGCTCAGCCTTCTTTATAGTCCACCTCTCACATCCATACATGACTACTGGAAAAACCATAGCTTTGACTAGACAGACCTTTGCTGGTAATGTAATATCTCAGCTTTTTAATATGCTGTCTAGGTTGGTCATAACTTTTCTTCCAAAGAGCAAGAATCTTTTAATTTCATGGCTGCGGTCACCATCTACATTGATTTTGGAGACCCCCAAAATAAAGTCTCTCACTATTTCCATTGTTTCCCCATCTATTTGCCATGAAGTGGTGGCTTGATCTTATATTTTGGATGTTGAGCTTGAAGCCAGCTTTTCCACTCTCCTCTTTCAACAAGAGGCTCTTTAGTTCCTCTTCACTTTCTGCCATTAAGGGTGGTGTCATCTGCATATCTGAGGTTATTGATATTTCTCCCTGCAATCTTGATTCTGGCTTGTGCTTCATCCAGCCCAGCATTTTGCATGATGTACTCTGCATAAATATTAAATAAGCAGGGTGACAATATACAGCCTTGAAGTACTCCTTTCCCGATTTGGAACCAATCCATTGCTCCATGTCCATTTCTAACTGTTGTTTCCTGACCTGCATACCTGTTGACCCTCCTGACTTCAATCAACTAAAGCTAGGACTCTGTCGACCTCTGCCCCAATTCTATGCTGAGTTCAAGCTCCTGCATGAATAAGCACATACCCTTAACTTAAAACTTCCCCAATTTTGCCTTTTGGGGAGATACTGCTTTGGGAAAGGTCCATGTGTTCTCCTTACTTGCTGCAAGTAATAATAAATACTTCCTTCTCCTGATCTTCGGTATGGTTGTGGCTAGTGGCTTGCCATCCACCAAGAGGCAAATCCAGTTTTCAGGTAACAGTCCCAGTATCTTTAGCCAGTCTACCTCTTTGTAATGGACACTGCGGATTTTAGCAACGGAAATGGTGTCTGGTGTTAAGGATTGTGTCCCACTTTTTGCGACTTCATGGACTGTAGCCCACAGGCTTCTGTCCATGGAATTCTCCAGGCAAGAATATTGCGGTGCACTTCTATTTCCTTTTCCAGAGGATTTTCCTAACTCAGGGATCAAACCCAGGTCTCCTGCATTGCAGGTGGATTTTTTACTGCCTGAGCCACCAAAGAAGCCCCTTAGCAACTGAGAAGCAACAGTTAATGAGTGAGAGATCTGGACATCTCACCCACAAGCCCTACAAGTTACCCAAAGAAGGGGGGAAATAAAGCTGCCAGGTATGGGATAGTCCTGTCAATAATATGTGGAAGCAACTACCTAAAATTGTTTGAAATGTTTTTGTTAATAGTACTTCACCCAATTATAAGTAAAAATTGTATTTTCCCAGTTAACTAAAATTTAATTTCCCAAATTATAATTAAAAGTAATATGGATTCTATGCTTTAAAAAGTATAGAAAAGTATAATTTATACTATATTAACGTAAAGATGTTTTTCTAAACTCTGAGGACAAAGGCAGAGTTTCCTCCAATTTTATATTCTGTTCATTGTTTTAAGGAGAATTTGGACTGGGATGGAAAGTTAATATATTTACTCATGTATACACAGGGCTATGTGTAGAAACAGATATAAGGAACTGGAAACATTACTACAGAGTAGAGAAACTGGGATCTGGGGTCAGGGAGTGGTCTGTTTTATTGTTTTTAAACTTATTTATTTTTAACTGGAGGATAATTACTTTAAAATATTATGTTGGTTTCTGCCATACATCAACATGAATCAGCCATAGGGATATATATGTCCTCTCTCGCTTGTACCTGCAACCCACCTCCCAGAAGGGATTATTTTTGACAACTCTTTTGTATAGTTTATTTTGCCACATCGTGTTAAAAAACTGTAAACTCTAAAAAGACTATAAAATGTTCATATGAATCCCCTTAATTCTTACATAGAAACATGTGAAATAAAAATGGAATATATAACTAATCATAAACCAAATGAAAATACTTTTAATAAGACACACAAGAAACATAAATTCTACTTAATTTTCCAGATACAAAAGAAAGAAATTTTGAAAGAAGGCACAAATAGAGGGGAGAGACTAAGATAATGGAGAGTGAAATGACTGAATGACTATAAGGGAGGGAGGGAAAAGGAATTTTTCCATAAAACATAAAAGGCTTTCTTCTCCTAAAGCTATAATAGGCTCTAGACTTCCAAAATAAGCCTGCTACTTTGAAAATACTTTGGGATTTAAACGGCAGAAATTCACGAAGAATGGTGATACCAGTCATCACCAGGAAAAGGAGAATAGGGGATTTACCTGGTGGTCCAGTGGCTAAGATGCTGCAGTTCCAGTGCAGGAGACTGGCTCTAATCCCTGGTCAGGGCACTAGATGCCTTGTGCTGCTAAAGATCCCGCACATCCCACAGCTGTGACCTGGCCCAGCCAAAAAATATATATATTTAAAAAGTGAATGGATAGAGTAGATATTGGAAGAAACTGTGGAAGGAGAGTATGGAAATCTGAAAAAGGTGGAAGAACTGAAAGTGAAGGAGGAAACAGACAGAACAGGCTCCATCTTGAAAGCAGGACTCCATCTTGAGCTGGACTGTGAACTTTGAGCTCTATGCCCAGTATCTATGGAAAAGACATACCAACTGGAAAACTAGACCCCCTGGATGGAAGAGCCCCAGGCTTGTACCTAGACTCTCCATCACCTAAATGAATACCCTAATTATCTGTGTAACTAAATGGAATCATAAATTCTGTTACGCTTATTGGGGTATGACCATAAGCCTATTGATAATTGTCCACTGTTAACTACCTAGGCTTAAGGCATATGAATCATGGATTAACTTTGATTGTATCTTTCTTTTCCTTTGTTCAGACTTTTCAGGGAATTTGGGGAGGTGGGTTTGGGCACGTACACTTAGGGTATATAAGGTTTTCACGGAAACTGGTCAGGGTCCTTGGCTTAGAGGAGACTCTGCCTTGGGCCCACAAGTGTAATAAACTTCACTCCACTCTCTGCATTGTCCTTCTGAGTGAGTTTGTTTCTCAGAATGCATGGCTACAACAAAACAAATAACCTTATTGGAGATAATAAGCCACAGAACAGCTTTGTTTTCTTTGTTCCATTTCTTCATGTTAAATGAGAATTGCTTTTTGTGTTTACAGGGATCTTCCTCCTGGGGAAGTATTTGGTAGTTTGTGTCTAAGTTCTTACAGAAATGGCACTAAGCAGGGTAGATGGAGACAAGAAGGTTTTTTAGGATCACAACCCTAAAGGCAGGATAGAAGCGGCCCTAATAGAAGCCGGAGGCTCTTGGTGAATTTTAGGAATACGATGTACTGGGAATCTTGGGGTAAAATGTTCCACAGTTGACAAGCTGTGACATTTAAGTATTTTTCTGTTTGGGAAGAAACTGAGCTTTACAAAAGTAAAGTAAGGGGGAAAAGGCACAAATATTGAGAACCAATCAGTCCTTCTCAGCATTGCCTTATACCTTCTCCATGCATCCTTATTAAAACCTGATGCACGTTTAATTTTAGAAAAGTCTAAATATGTGTATGTTTTCTTTTTTTTGTTTTCTACTGGGATAATGTTGTAAGGCTAGAAATGCTCTGTATCTAGAGTCTGAATGTTACTGCTCTGCTTTTTAAAGTAAACATCAGGTACTTAGCTAATTAAATGTAATACTTGTAAGATCTTGTTTATAGGAAAGTGTCAACTTTCAGGATGTTGTGTATAAGTCTTGATACAATTATGTAGAAAATAACAGAGTACTCTTGTTTCATAGGCTGACCTTGCAGTCAACACCATCTGAAAATGGCTCAAAACAAAAAATAATCTAAAGGGCTGAAACAAGATAAGATAAAATTGATGTCATGGTAATTATGTGAAGTACCATTCAATCATTGGGTGGAATTTACTGTTGATCCCTGGACTTAGATGTAGGTGGGAACAGGCAGCTTTTATGACTCTGCTGGTATATAAGACAGGTGAGGACTTTATTAAAAGCAGTTGTTGAGAAATCACAAGACAAAGCTAAAATTCTTCTTCAGATCCACAATCAATTCTCCTGACTACATTCTGCAAAAAATCCAGAGGACGGTAATATGAATGAAATAATTTGGGGGATTTTAATGGAGGGGTAAAATATTTGAGGATACAAGGGAGCTGGTTGTGCATAAACCCTGGTAAGAAGAGAGACAGGCATTTACGCATTCTCCTTTCAGCACTCATGATTGAATTGGGAGGAAGTCTGCAAAATTGTGGTCTGTGATCACAGGCTAAGATGTTATCTAACTGAAGCCAGAAACCAACTGTCTCCTGCTGTGATGTGTGAGTGCCTGTCAGTAACTAAAAATTTTTCTCAAGAAATATTGGATGTTGTTTGAAAGACATCCATTTCAGTGGCTTCCAGGGGTCAGATAGAGGGAGAGTAGACCTTATGTAAGTTGCTGATACTGTTTTGTCATCAGTTTTTAAATAACGCATAACTATATTCAAGCTGGTCAGTGGTAAAGCAGCTCACCTGTTCAGCTGAATGACCATAGCTTTCCATATCTTTTCAAATAGATGCTCTTGGGTAGACTTGAATCGTAACACTGAAATCTCTTGAACAACATTGTTTCCTTTTTCTTCTTTCATAGAATGCTACAAAAATAAGTGTCAGTAGTATTTCCCACTGTTACTGATGGACCGTGAAATTTGACATCACTTGGCTAATTCAACATCACTTGGCTAATTTGAATTTGTTTATTCTGTTGAGAGTTTCCAGAAATGTTTGCTAAAAGTTATATTTGCATCAGTGCTACTTAGAATGGCAGCTGGTTAGAAAATTAAGGCTAGAAAATAAAAGTGCTCCCCACCCTTATTATTTTTGAGAAACAGGATTTGGGCAAATGGAAGAATTATGAGCTGACACTACATGGGTCTCTCAGGAATACAGAAGCTCCATGTCACTTTCATGGGAACTTTTTTCCCTAAGTTCTACTATCCTCTCTCCATCCAAAAAGAAGATATTTTATATTAGTACAGAGGAATATTTTTAAGTTTCTGAAGATGTCTTTTAAATAATTACTTGACTTAACACCAATTCAATTACTCAAAATATTGGTCACCCAATATTCTGATTCTAATACTTAGCTATAGTCTTGAGTTATTTTTAAGTGATAAGAACAATCACCATTTATGAAAAGTTTATGTGTCTTCATTTTAACTTTGACTTTGGTTTAAGTTTCTTTTCCCCTTTTTCTTTCTTTTTTTTGCAGTAATAGAGTTGTTGAAATTTTGAGTCATATTTCTCACCATTTCTTGCTGAAAATAGTAGCATGTGAACAGTGTTAGAAAAGCAATTTATTATGTTCCAGAACAAATTCTCAGTTTTATTGTATATTTCTCAAATTTACAGTAAAACTCAAAGTAAGAGCTAGGAAACAAAATAGTAAAATTAGAAGGTAATGTGCATTTTGTTCAAAAATAGAGCAAGATATTCTGCTTTTACAAAGAGAAAATGTACAGGAATCAATTCATATTTCCATTGAGAACAGCATGACCTATAGCACCAAACTTCTATTTTTATAGATTGTGAATCCCAGAGTAGTTTACTGTCAACTTATGATCCTTGCAAATTCTGGATTTGGTGTGTAACATTTTAGCATTACCCATTGTTGTTGCTCAGTTGATAAATTGTGTCTGACTCTGCAACCTCATGGACTACAGCACAACAGGGTTTCCCTGTCCTTCACTATCTCCTGAAATAGGCTCAAACTTATGTTCATTGAGGCAGTGGTACCAGCCGCATTCTCTTGCCCTCAGTCTTTCCCCGCATCTGGGTCTTTTCTAATGAGTCAGCTCTTTGCATCAGGTGGCCAAAGTATTGGAACTTCAGCTTCAGCATCAGTCTTTCCAATGAATATTCAGGGCTGATTTCCTTTAGGACTGACTGGTTTGATCTTTTTGCTGTCCAGGGTACCCTCAAGAGTCTTCTCCAGCACCGCAGTTTGAAAGCATCAATTCTTTGGCATTCACATTCTGTATGGTCCAGCTCTCTCACCTGTATGTGGCTACCAGAAAGACCATAGTGTTGACTATACTCATTGTAATATTGTAGAAAAAAATCCAGTAATTTCTTGATTCATCAGACTCAGAAATAACATTATAGAAATGCTCTAGCATTCTTTGTTCACTGGGGTCTGAGAAAGAGAGAGGGAGAGCGATTGAGAGTGCACTGAGGCTAGAGTGGGAGCTGAATCAAGGGCAGTGTTATGAATTGAATTTGAAAAGACAACAGCATGATCCATGCTTAAATCAATGCTCTAAAGAGTTTGGATTACCTGTGTGCTTCTAGGCAGGTGAAGGGCACTATCTTAGGATCAGTTCACCTTCCAGATGATTTTGGCAAATCCTTTTACTTTTCTGAAATAGGTGCCATAATGCTTTCCCTATAGAACTGTAGAGAGAATGGATATGAAACCTCATGCTTAGGACTTCTCTGGTAATCCAGTGGTTAAGAGTTGATCTTCCAATGCAGGGGGTATGAGTTCGGTCCCTGGTCGGGGAGCTAAGATCCCACATGCCTTGAGGCCAAAAAACCAAAAAACGTAAAAACGTAAAAACAGAAGCACTATTGTAACAAGTTCAACAAAGATTTTAAAAATGACCTACATCAAAAAAAGTTTTGTTTTTTTTTAAAGCCAACGAATGTCCGCTTTTCCCACTCTCATTAATCAAACACTAGTCCTCATAACTCGATCAGATATAAATTGTCTCCTTATCTGAATGAAATTCCTTTCTTAAGATTGTTCTGAAGAAGGTGAAGTCAGAAATATATGCAAAATGAAAAACTACACAAGCAAATGATCTTTAAGCTGGCACAACATAATGTTGCTCTAAACGAAAAGATGTCAGTATTTTATTTATGTGTATGGTTGTGCTGGTGGTAAAGAATCTGCCTGCCTATGCAGGAGACATAAGAGACACGAATTTGATCCCTGGATAGGAAAGATCCCCTGGAGGAGGAAATGGCAACCCACTCCAGTATTGTTGCCTGGAGAATTCTCATGGATAGAAGGGCCTGGCGGGCTACAGTCTGTAGGTTGCCAAAAGTTGGACACAAAGGAAGCAACTTAGCAATTGTAGCATATCACCTGAAAAAACCATTTAAGAAGTTCATTGTGAAATATAAAGATTTGAAGGCAGTTTAGGAATATGGGATTCAGAGCTTGTAAACAGTTGTGAAGAGAACTTCTAAAATCTTCGCTCTGCCAGTGGTGAATTTTATAAACTTGCCTGGATTACTTCACTTATGGAATTTCTTTATCTGCCAAAATGAGATGAATATCTCACAGTGTCACCATGAGTATTAAATATATTTGTTTGTTCAAGATGCTCAAAAGAATACCTAGCACATACAAGTACTCAATTAATGGTAGGTTTTCTTTTTAAAGTGGAAGTTATTATTATTACTGAATTCAGTATGACAGATACTGTGTACAATTCTAAATCCAAGTTTTTCACACTTTTCTCCCTAATAGATTAACTGAATGTGTGTCATATAAATTACACCTCACAGAGGAAAAGTACCAGAAGAAAGAGGAGAGATAAGACTAGGGTCCTATATCTCAGACCTTGGAGGAGAGGTTTTTGTTATAAGAGAGAGCAGTTTTGGTTATGTATTACTATGCATCACAGTACTGAAAAACTTAGTGGGTAGAACAGAAAGTTATTATTATCTCTCAAGTTTCTGCAGGTGGATTGGGCTCAGTTGGGCAGTTTTTATTTAAGTGTCTATTGAATTTGTTACAATATCGTTTCTGTTTTATGTTTTGGTTTTTTGGCTGCGAGGCATGTAGGATCTTAGCTCCCTGACTAGGGATCCAGCCCGCAGCCCGTGCACTGGATCTTAACCACCAGACCATCAGGGAAGTCCCTGGGCAGTTCTTAACTTTCGTTTCCCATGCATCTGTGATCTGACAGTGACTGGGGCTGAAGTCATCTGAAAGCTTGACTGGGCTGGTCATCCAGAGGGCTTCTTTGCTCATTACTTTTTGGCCTCTTTCTTTCTCTCCATGTGGCATCTCATTCTCCAGGCCCGGTCCACGTGGCTCATAGCCTCCTCACAGTGTGGTGGTCTCAGAGCAGTAGCACTTCTTGCATGGCAGCTGGCTGCTGAGACACAGGAGGCAGGAACTGCCAGGTCCCGTGACTGGCTCAGTGTTGTGCTGGTGTAAAGGGTACTCTCACAGCTGCCTGATTCTCTTGGTGTCAGTAGTCACAGAGCCCACCTAGAGCAGTGGGATACAAAGACAGACACACCACCTTTTGATGTGGAAGTAGCAAGGTCATACTGCAGAGTGAATGTAGGCCCAGAGATACTTTTGTGTCCATGTCTTGGGAAGTACACTTGCCATAGCAGAGGAAACTTAGGGGCAATAAACGATAAGGGAACTGCTTTTTGCGGTTCTGTTCTGTTTTTATCACAGAAAAATAATGCTTATAAAGTAAGGTGTTGGGAATGAGAAATCTACAATCTCAGGGCCATATCACAGTTGAGAGACAGTAGGGCAATGTGTGCATAACTTAGTGCCTGTAAATGAAAATCATAGTTGCCAAATGCATGAAAATAGCTCAAATAAACATTAAAAATGTTTTCACAAATTTTGAAAGTTACAAGGAAGATTCTTATATTGCTACAATAGTGCTCTGTGTAAAACTATTCTGGCTTCTGGATGTTTTACTTTTCTGTGTGATAAGTTGACACTATTCAATGTTTTGTTCCTGATAGCATTTATAACTGCAATAATGTTGAATTTTTTCAAAAAATGAGTATTTTTAAACAACAAATATTTGATTTTCTCATTTAAAACAGTATTTTTATGGTACGTAGAATTTGCCCTATCAAAATTTCTTGCTGATTTAGTTTGTAGACAGGTTAAAAAATGCTTATGTGCTAGAAAAGCCAGAAGGGTAATGGTAGAGCTAAGATTTTATTTACATAATTGTGACAACAGTCCAAAGTGCCTTAATATAACAATTAAAGTAGAACGTGTACATCTTATTTTAAGCCCCTTAAATTTAGTCAGTTAAGAAAAGAAGCTTCTAACATACAGATGGCCAACAAACACATGAAAAGATGCTCAACATTGCTCATCATTAGAGAAATGCAAATCAGAACTACAATGAAGTATCACCTCACACCAGTCAGAATGGCCATATGTATATACATTACTGGATGTAGCAAAGTATGTGACACAGGGAGCTCAGCTCAGTGCTCTGTGACAACCTAGAGGGCTGGGATGGGGTGGGAGGTGGGAGTGGGGTTCAGTACTGAGGGGATAAAAGATAAGGAGAGTATAATACAAAAAATAAAGAAAAGAAGCTTCTCAAAATATGTCTGTTACAAGAATGATCATAAAGGAATTGAAATTTTTATAATTCTATGAGCATTTTAATTCCCTTCTAAATATGGCCTGCTCTTTTCCTTTTTAAAAAAATATTTAAAGGCCATTTTTTGTTCTCCTTGTTTGTATGGAAACCCCTGTTTTTTTTGTTTGTTTGTTTTGGTTTGATTTTGTTTACAGACTACAGTTGTACACGTTGTACTTTATATGTCTCTTCTCTCTGAGACCTCTCCTTTTTTTTCACTCTTTCTCTTCAGTTCATGTAGAAAATAAGTTGAGTCCCTTTTAGAATTTTGCAAAGCCACAAAGCACTGTTAAGTAATTGATCAACAGAAATCCCATCCCAGATACGGTTGCAGAACTCTATGATTTCACTGACTTTCCTCTGGATGCTGGAGCAATTTGTGACCACAGTATTTGCAACCTCTGTGATTAGACTGGGGAAATTGTGAGAACTGCTGAAAACATGAAGCTCCAGAACAAATGTCAAAATGGTAAAATGTCTGTTTACTGCTTTCATGGCTTTTTCCCCATGAAGCATGTGTTCTTTATTCTCATTAGCTCTTCACCTCTCCATTTTCCTGTCCCCAGCCTATCAAATGTTTCAACATCTACAAATACTTCTACTGCAGCATTCACCACTGTAATTCATACTCACCCTTGTATCTGGGTCAGAGAGCAGGAAACTTACTCATATTTGGCCCAGTGCCTGGTGTGTAGCAGGTTCTTACTCAGTGTTTAAATCTTTCAAAGGTTCAAGTTGGACCTTAAATCTTGTGTTTCACAGTGTTGGACTGTCAAATCATCCAAAACTCAGATTTTCATATATTAGAGAAAATATTAATTATCTATATCAAAGAATGGTTGAGGGGATTTGAGACAGATCTTAGGAGTATTAACCAGTTTCTCCTCATCCCATCCCCCCAAACTCTCAGCCATCCTTTGACCACCAGTGATGCACTGCTGGGTCTCAAGCAAGGTCACTTTGGGGCCTAGGGGCAATTTCAATGTCTACTTGGAAGAACTGAGAAGTTTGAGGATTTGGGGCTGGAGCGTGAGATCGTAGAATACCCACACTGCTGGACCTGGGATTCAAAATATGTTATAAGAACAGGGTAAAAAGCTATTTACTGAAACTAGAGCACATGAAGAAAGAAAATGAGTAATCAAGGCTACTCCAGCTGAGCTTCCTGAGCACTGACCAAGCCATCCAGCAAGAGACAGTGGTGGCCAGTTGACAGGAGGTAGAGGTGAGCCTGTTCAGGGATCCACTCCCTAGAAGTTGGTGGGATAAAGGATGAAGGATGCTGAGCATTCCACTTACCTTGCAACTGTCCACCTTCAGATCTTTCATCAAGGCTGAACTATTGTTATTCGCTGTTCCAGACACAGGTGGTGCTAGTGTTAAAGAACCCACCTGTCAATGCAGGAGACAAAAAAAGCGGGTTTGATCCTTGCATCTGGAAGATTCCCCTGGAGGAGGGCATGGCAACCCACTCCAATATTCTTGCCTGGAGAATCCCATGGACAGAGGAGCCTGGTGGGCTATAGTCCATAGAGTCACAAAGGGCCAGACACAACTGAAATGACTACATGTGTACGCACTTGCCAGGCAAGATGTTGAAACTTACAGACCTCNGGCAACCCACTCCAATATTCTTGCCTGGAGAATCCCATGGACAGAGGAGCCTGGTGGGCTATAGTCCATAGAGTCACAAAGGGCCAGACACAACTGAAATGACTACATGTGTACGCACTTGCCAGGCAAGATGTTGAAACTTACAGACCTCTCTTCAGTTTAACAAACATATCTTGAATACCTATCTCATGCCAGGCAGTGTGCTGGGGATTAAAGGCTTTTCTTTCAAGGGTCCCTTTCATTAATGATCCTTCACTGAAGGCAGCCTACTTTTCTTCTTGGTTGTTAGCTGGGCTAGATGGGGCTAATGAGGTGAAACCTTAGGTTAACCCTCTAGAAATCAGTTAGATTTAATCTGTTTTGTTAACAAAGAATTATGCCTCTACTCCTAACCAGTCATCTCAAAAGTGTGCTATGAATCAGTTGCGCCTCCTGGTATGAAGAGTATGGATGAGTCACCCCATCTATTACCACCTTTAGAAAAATTGAGAACCTCACTCTCTGGCTGTGGGGGGAGAAATGACAGCATCCTTGCAGATAAATGAAGGGCAGGATGTCACATTGAACCAAAGACTTGTCATCTTGGAGCAGTCTTTTATATATGTAATGTACATATATATGTGTTCATGTACATACATGCATGTACAAACACATCCATACCCACCCACATATGTATTGCATATGTAAATATACACATATAAATATATATACACATGCATATACATATAAAAATATACATATGTAATATGTATGTATCTATGTACATTTAATTTGCCTTAAAGCCTTTTAATAATAGGATAGATAGACTAGGATGATAGATTTCTCAATCCTGGCACCTTACTTTGTAGACACTTTTTTTTCCTGATAAAAATAGAGTGGAGGAGCTGCAAGGAGAAGCCTTTTTATTGTTCATTGTCCCTAAGTTTTCACTGCTGTGGCAAATGAACTTTTCAAAAATGGCCCTAAAAATGCATGCAGGTGTGCTAAGTCACTTCAGAGATTGGTATATTTAATTTAGATCAAGCATGTTTTGCAAAATTGCATAAATCCCAGCTGAACCTAATTATTGTTCCTGCCCTGGATCTTAATGTTTTTTAATATATCGTTGCATAAAGTGACTCCTATCTGCAGCATATTTAACACTTACACATTCATGTATTCAGTTCAGTTCAGTCGCTCAGTCGTGTCTGACTCTTTGCAACCCCGTGAATCGCAGCACGCCAGGCCTCCCTGTCCATCACCATCTCCCAGAGTTCACTCAGACTCATGTCCATCTAGTCTGTGATGCCATCCAGCCATCTCATCCTCGGTCGTCCCCTTCTCCTCCTGCCTCCAATCCCTCCCAGCATCAGAGTCTTTTCCAATGAGTCAACTCTTTGCATGAGGTGACCAAAGTACTGTAGTTTCAGCTTCAGCATCATTCCTTCCAAAGAAATCCCAGGGCTGATCTCCTTCAGAGTGGACTTGTTGGATCTCCTTGCAGTCCAAGGGACTCTCAAGAGTCTTATTCAACACCACAGTTCAAAAGCATCAATTCTTCAGCACTCAACCATCTTCACAGTCCAACTCTCACATATATTAGCCAGCTACAAATTTTATAGCCTAATGAGAATACATTGTCTCTAATGAATTTATTATCTGAAAATATTTTATTTAATTAAACATTTATTCTAAGTTGTCATTCAAGAGTTATCTTGTTCCTCAGTATAAATGACAGCTCTACACAAGCAAGTTTTGATTGATATTATTACTGATCTAAAGTTCCAGTGGGGCTTCCCAGTTGGTGTGAGTGGTAAAGAACCTTCTTGCCAATGTAGGAGACATAAGAGATGTGAATTTGATCCCTGCATTGGGAAGATCCTCTGGAGGAAGGCATGGCAACCCACTCCAGTGTTCTTGCCTGGAGAATCCCATGGACAGAGGAGCCTGGCAGGCTACAGTCCATGGGTTCACAAAAAAATTGAAAAGGACTGGAGCGACTTAGCATGCATGCACACAAAGTCATGGTACAACAAAACTGCATCTACTCTAGGCCTTGTGCGAGGAAGGGGGTGGGTTAGGGGTCACAGTTTTTACCCTTAAGAAGCTTTACATAGATGGAAAGACAAACGTACATAACTGGCTAGTATTCAGGACAGACTGTGGAACTTTATCTAAAAATTATAAGCAAAGTTATATTTAAACGCAGTGGAGAGTTATTTATTCTGCCTTTGAGGTAGGATGAAACCTTCACCATGAAGCTGGTGGCTGGCAGCTCCTTAAACTAAGTCTGAGGTGGATGGGCTGAGAAACAGGAGAAAGGCCTTACAGGTCAAGTTGAGCACACCACATTTCCTTGGCCTCATGTTACTTTGATGGGGCAGGTGGCAGGAGGGGAGGGCATGTTGAGTGGATGTTGAGATGGACTGTGGCGTTGGATGTCTAGAGTCTGTGATGCCTGCAGTGTCCTCACTCAGAATATGGAGAGGCTGAGATTAGTATATCTGATTTAGATCAAGCATTTTTTGCAAAATCACATAAATCCCAGCTGAACATAATTATTGTTCCCGCCCTGGATCTTAATGTTTTTCTTCCAAATTCCTAAATAGAAAGACCGAAGGGTGATTAGACTGATGAAAATGTTTGTTAAAATGTTTTCAGAAACACCTAGAATTTGAGAGTTAATCCCTTTTTGCTTGGTTAATCTCATTTCTTTTAAAAATAAAGACAAAGCCATTTCTGTTATTAAAAGCTAAAGCGATGGTGACTTGGTTTTGGTTTTTAAATCTTCCCCTCAGCAAAAAGCAAATCCTAAAATGTGCAGCAGCTTTGTGCTCTCACTTTCTGCCATCTTGTTATAAATGCTTCTCTCTGAATTAATTCTGATATAATTGTTCACTGCATAATGCTGAATTTTCATAATATATGAGCTGCAATATCAAAGCATGAAAATGATACTAGTTTAAAAAGGAAACCCATTGCAATTGTGATATTTTCCCTGTGACTTTGTATATCACTTAAGAAGTTGTTCTCAAACTTTTGAATCTTAGAAACAGTTTATGATCTTAAAAATTATTGAAGAGCTCAAATAATTTTTAAATGAAGTTATATTTATTAATAGTCTTTGATTTAGAAATTATGTTATGAATTTTTAAATATTTATTCTTTTAAAAACAACTTTAAAATATGTCAACATAGATAAAATATTTAAAAAATGACAGTTTTCAAAACAAAAAAGTCAGTGGGAAGAATGGAATTGTTTTACCTTTAAGCAAACATTTAAACAGCACTGAGCTAATAGAATACAGTTACATTCTCACGTGCTTCTTTATTCAGTCTGTTACAATATCGTATATTATATAGCCTCTAGAATATTTCACTGAACACTCGTGAGTGGTTAAGGGTGAAAAACCCAAACAACATCTTGGTGTTGTGAAAATAATTTTGACCTCCAAGACCCACTAAAGCTCTTTAGGATCCTCAGATCACTTGTTGAGAGCCACTGACTTAGGACAATATTTATTCAGTGTTAATCATGGATGAAGATAAATAAAACCCCTAAATACTAGGCATAAGTAGATAGATTAGGTAGAAATAATGACATACATATGTTTTAACCTTACCAATATGTACATAGTCTGCTTTCTGTTTTATAAACTGTTAGTTCTGCTGTCTGACGAATTATTCTTATAAAAGATATGGGTTTATATAAACATCTGGCAAAAACAGGGTCTTATTATGGCAGTCCGCATGAAAAATAACCACAAGTTTTGAATCACGTGAAATTTTAAGACTCATTCTGAAAAGTCTTTTTTTTTTTTTTTAAAGAAATTTTGGTTTTGATAAATTAAAGATTTAGAGGAAGTTGCAAAAAAATACATGGGGAAGTCCTGAGTACTCTTTAGCTGGTTCCCCCAGGAGCACTTCCCAGGTGGCTAAGTGGGTAAAGAATCTGCCTTTCAATGCAGGAGACATGGAGAGAAGGTTTTATCCCTGGGTTGGGGAGATCCCCTGGAGGAGGAAATGGCAACCCACTCCAGTATTCTTGCCTGACAAATCCCACGGACAGAGGAGCTCCTCTGCCCGTGGGATTTTCCAGGCAATAGTACTGGAGTGGATTGCCACACTTATTTACTCCCATCAACTCCCTCTCCAATACTAACTTCTCAAAATTACTAATCTGTTCTCCATCTCTATAATGTTATTATTTTATGAGTGTTATATAAATGGAATCATACAGTATGCAGCCTTCACTCAGCATGATACCCTTGAGATCCATCAGAGTTGCATGTCTGTCAATAATGTGTTCCTTTTTGCTGCTACACCACGTTCTCTGGTAATGGAGGCACCTTTGTCTGCATAACCAACCATTCATCTGCATCCACTGGGGGGCATCTGGATCATTTCCAGTTTGGGGCTGTTATAAGTAAAGCTGCTCTGAACTTCTGTGTACAAATTTTACTTGAACATAGTTTTCATTTCTCTGAGACAAATGCCCAAGTGTAACTGTTGGGCTACATGGTAAGTGCATGTATGGTTTTATAAGAAACTTCCAAACTATTTTCCTCAGAGGTTGTACCATTTTATATTTCCACCAGCAAAGTTTGAATTATCCTGTTTGGTGTTATTTTTATTTTATCTGTTAGGTATGTAATATCTCGTTGTGGTTTTAATTCACGTGTCCCTAATGGTTGACGTATAATATTTTAAATGTGCTTATTTGCCTTCTATATGGGCTTCTCTAGTAGCTCAGCTGGTAAAGAATCCACCTGCAATGCAGGAGACTCTAGTTTGATTCCTGAGTTGGGAAGATCCACTGGAGAAGGGATAGGCTACCCACTCCAGTGTTCTTGAACTTCCCTGGTGGCTCAGCTGGTAGAGAATCTGCCAGCAAGGTGGGAGACCTGGGTTCTATATATCTTTTCCAGGACAATGCCCATTTTCCAATTGGATTTTTTTTCTTTTGACTTGTGAGAGTTTTTATATATTCCAAATGATAGTCCTTTGTTAGATATGCAGTTTGCAAACATTTTCTCCAAGTCTGTATCTTGTAGTTTTGTCCTCTTTGAGAATTAACTCATAATTTAGGTGAGGTCTAATATATCAGTTTTATTAATTTTTTTGACTACTCTAAAAACTCTTCACCTAGACCCTGCCCCCCTCAATTTTTTTCCTAATAATTTTATGATATCACATTTTACAGTTAAATGGATGGTCCATTTTGAATTAGTTTTCTCCTCCTTTTTTTAACTTTTTGAAAAAAATTATTTTTAATTGGAGGATAATTGCTTTACAATGTTGTGTTGGTTTCTGCTCTCCAAGAATATGAATCAGCTACAAGTATACATATATTCCTTCCCTCTTGAGCCTTCCTCCCCCTACCCCAGGGAATTAATTTTCATATAAGATGTGAGATTTACACTGAGGTGTTTGTTTTATATGTTTTATATGTTCTGTTTCTGTATTTGTTTTGCCTATGGATATCCAATTGTTATAGCAGCCATTATTGGAAAAGTTGAACTCCTCTGTTAAATTGCTCTGACATCTTTGTCAAAAGCCAACTGGATGTATTTGTGTGGAGTCTATATTTTGGTTCTCTATTCTGTTCCATTGGTCTAGGTATCTATCCTTCTGCTAATATCACGCTATTTTGATTACTGTAGTTATAATATAGTAAGACTTAACACTTAACTAGGAAGTCTGGTTCCTCCCACTTTGTTTCTAAAATTGTTTTAGCTATTCTAGATCCTTCGCCATTCAGTAATCATAAACTTCTCTCTGTCTACAAAAGCTGCGCTAAGATTGTAATAGACATTTCATTAAACATAGAGATCAGTTTGAAGAGAACAAGAATGCACAGGAGAACTGTGCAAAAAAGATCTTCATGAGCCAGATAATCATTATGCTGTGATCACTCACACTCACCTAGAGCCAGACATCCTGGAATGTGAAGTCAAGTGGGCCTTAGAAAGCATCANAGGTGATCTGGATGTTAGTGAGATGGTTTTGGTGGAGTGAGGAGGGCAGTGAGCAGAGGAGTGGATGGGAGATAAAGAAACAAAGATGGCAAGGGTAGAACTAAATGAAAATTTGTTTTCAATAGATGGGAAATAGGACAACATGAGAGGCAGATGAGACCTAACGCCCTAGAGAGCCAGAAGTTCCACTGAAAAACCCCTGTTTTGAAAGGTAAGCATTCTCCTTCCTGCTCTTACTCCCATTCTCTGATTAGCTCCAAATAGCACAGAATTATCGGCAGTGGTACCACTGAGTGACTTTCACACATAGTCAGTGGTATATGCTTGTATATCATGATGAGCTGCTGAGGTTCTTCAGTTCGGCTTTCAGAGCAAGTGCAAGAGAAATAAAGAGCCCAGAGCAAGCATACTCATTACAAGAACAGCACTCCTTGCAGCTGCATACATCACCTTCTCCCTGCCTCGGAGGGGCAAGGATTTTGAAGGAGACTAAAGGTCAACTTATAAGAAAAAAAGTCAGAACTTTGGGACACTTAACTCACCTCTTTAGGGCAGGATCCATGTTTTATTTGACTTCATATACCCCCCAGTTGTGGACTTCTCAGGTGGCTCAGTGGTAAAGAATCCTCCTGTAATGCAGGAGACATGGGTTTGACCCCTGGGTTGAACCAGTGCAGAAGGAACTGGTAAACCACTCAGGTATTCTTTCTTGGGAAATCCCATGGACAGAGAGCCTGAAGGGCTACAGTCCATGGGGTCTCAAAGAGTCAGACATGACTGAGCGTGCATGCGTGCATGCACATACACAC
>SJYV01050388.1:1707870-1726400 GCA_006410875.1 Neotragus pygmaeus
AGGATGAGATGGCTGGATGGCATCACCGATTCGATGGAAGTGAGTCTGAGTGAACTCTGGGAGTTGGTGATGGACAGGAAGGCCTGGCCATGCTGCAATTCATGGGGTCGCAAAGCGTCGGACATGACCGAGCGACTGAACTGAACTGACATCTTTACTATGCCGAGTCTTCCAATCCATGAACATGATTTGTCTCTCCATTTATTTAGGTCTTCTTTGATTTGCTTCATCGATACTTTGTAATTTTCAGCATACAAGTCTTGTTCATATTTCATTAAATTTATACTTAAGTATTTTATTTTCTTTGGAGTGAGTATAAGTAGTATTGTGTTTTAATGTGTTTCCACATGATTGTTTTTAGTATACAGACATGTAGTTGATTTTTGTATGTTGTTCTTGTCATTCAATCTTGCTTGCTGAACTCACTAATTAATTTCAGGACCTTTTTTGTAGGTTCCTTATTTTGTTTTTTTAAATGTAGGATGATCATATACTTCTTCCTTTTAAATTAATGTTTATGCGCTGGCTAGAATGTCTACTACTATATTGAATAAGAGTAATGAGAATGTACATCCTAATCATGTTTCTGAGCTTGAGAAAAGCATTAGGTTTTTCACATTAAGTAAGATATTATCTGTAGATTACCTGTAGGTTTTTATAAATGCTCGTTATCAAGTCTTTATCAAGTTGAGAAAACTGTTTTGGTTCTTGTTTGCTGAGAGTGTTTGTTGTGAAAGAGTATTGGATTTTGTCAAATGCTTTCCTGTGTCAATTGATATAATCATATGGTTCATTTCTTTATTCTTTTGATATGGTGGATTACAGTTAAGTGATTTTCAAATATTGAACTGGTCTTGACTATTGCAAATTATTTCCAGTTGGTTGTATTGAATAATTTTTCTTATACAGTACTGTATTCAATTTGCTATTATTTTGTTTAGGATTTTCCCATCTAAATATCATGAGATAAAAAAATAAATTTCATGAGATGTACCAATCTCTTGTTTTCTTTCTTTGTTCTGTATATCTCTGGTTTTTGTGTCAGGGTAATCCTGCGCTCATAAATTGAATTGGGAACTGTTCCCTCTTCCATTTTATAAAAGTGATTCTGTTAAATTGGTGTTAATTCTTTAAGTGTTCTGAATTGTCTTTTCATAGGTAATTTATTCTCTGTCTCTTATCTTTCATGGTTTGAACATAAGCTCTTTAAAGAAACAGGGATAAAAATCTGCCCCTTTTATCTTACATGAGATTTTTCTGAAACATGTAGAGATAAAACCCAATTCTTAAATGCAGTCAATATCTGGATATGATCAATCATTCAACTGACCTTACTTAACATGATCTCATGCATTCAGAATGCTTAGGTAAAGCTGTATTACAGGTATAAATCAGTCAGGAAGTGTATTTAGGAAAACTTTGATTAATGCTACCTGCTGTCTATTCTTGCCACATTGTTAGATTAGCATTTACTTTGCGATTCGTAACTGGCCTTACAACTCAGCTACCCCCAGTGAATAAAAAACAAGAGAGGTGTTGTCATTTCCTTCTGTTCTCCCACATGGAACTGGGAAGGATGGGCTCAAATACTGTTTATTTTATAAATCATATTTAAGCTTGTCTATTTATCCATGCATCCATCCATCATATAGATATCCTTAGATATTATCTATTGAAGTTTCATATTTTATAAATAAAGTAATTAACGATTCTTAACAGGATGTTAAGATTTTGGAAACAGAATTTCTTATTGTTATCATTAGGCCTGGTTATACTGGTTGATATAAGAAATGAGAAGAGTCAATTCTCTACCTCTTTCCTAAAGAGAAATTGTTTTTTTATACATGGCTTTAAAGTATATTGGGAGCTGTAGGCCAAGGGGTCAAGACATTGATGACTTAGTTGCAGCAATGTTAAAAACTACTGGTTGTTGTCTTCACAATATGCCTGTTAAACCAATTTTATATTAACTTTGTTTTCCTATGTCTGTTTTGCAGAAGAGCCATGGATTACTACAGAAAATATGCAGCTGTCATTCTGGCCATATTGTCTCTATTTCTGCAAATTCTCCATTCCTTTCCTGATGGAGAGTTTACAATGCAGGGTATGTAACCAAACTTGGGCTTGCAGTAACAAGAAAGCACACATTTCCAAATGTACATCAATAACTCCATTAATTACATTTCTACCTCCTTTTCAAATGTGATAAATCTTTGCCATTGGGTATATATCGAGGCACTTTTAGATTGTGAACATAAAATTAAATTAGGTTCCAAAAATGTACAGTGAAAATGATATCTTACATGTCCATTTAAATAGCAGCTTGTACATTTCCATCTGAAATAGATTCCTGATTACTCTTTATCTGAGTTTTACAAGCAAAAAATGTTCCTTATTCAGTTTAGCTTGTTGGGCTTTTTTTTTTTTTTTTTTTACATTTCTCCCAGAAGATTTAGGATTATTTTAACTTTGCCTTTGTAGATGAATTTTCATATCAGTTAACAAGTTAGAAAACAAAACCACTTTATGCAGTAAATTTTTTNTGTTCCTTATTCAGTTTAGCTTGTTGGGGTTTTTTTTTTTTTTTTTTTTTTTTTTACATTTCTCCCAGAAGATTTAGGATTATTTTAACTTTGCCTTTGTAGATGAATTTTCATATCAGCTAACAAGTTAGAAAACAAAACCACTTTATGCAGTAAATTTTTTTTCTTTATTTTCTGAAACATCTCATACAGTAGCTGATACCACCCCATCTGCTATGAAACTGTGAGCTACTATTGGTGATGGTTTTTCTCTAGACAAGTGGTAATATTTTAACCCCTGTTCCCAGTGCAGGTGCCAGATCTAGTAGCAGGCTGTCCCACTCACCAAGCTTTCTTAATTCTGACAAGTTTTTCTCTGTCAGTATTTGGAGTATCTATGGGGGAAAGAAATAATAGATTCTAAAGTGCAAAATATTTTGCCTCTGGACAAAAATTCTTCTTTTGGATGAGTATGGTGTTTTCATCTGTCAAGTCTTGCACTACCTATAAACATACTGTCAGCACTGAAAGTGAGAAGTCATTCTTAAAGAAAAATTATTTTCCAATGAAAATAACTGTTGTCAGGACAAACAGATATTGTGTATGAAGATGAACGTACAACCAAAAAGTATTTATTTATTTTAACTTCCAATAGAAAAAAAAAAGAATATTTGTTGTCCTATAATAAGGAATCATTCATAGTGTTTTTTAAAAAATTCTTTTTGGATTATTTTACTCTTTGCCTTTTTCTTTCTTTCTCGCTCTCTCTTTTTAAATTTGTTTTTTTTGGTGATAGGTTGTCCTGAATGCAAGCTAAAAGAAAACAAATACTTCTCCAAGCCAGACGCTCCAATCTATCAGTGCATGGGATGCTGCTTCTCCAGGGCATACCCAACTCCGGCGAGGTCTAAGAAGACAATGTTGGTCCCCAAGAACATCACCTCGGAAGCCACATGCTGTGTGGCCAAAGCATTTACCAAGGTGAGGACCTAAAGGGCCCCAGAAACTTTCTAACAGTTCAGCCAGAGAAATGCCCTCATAGCATATCCATGGGCTTCACGCCAGAGATAGCTAATGACCAGTCCTTCAATGGGCCTTTGTAGAGAGAAGGGCTGAGCTTGTCCGCTTTAATCAAGACAGTCAGCAACCTTGTGGGCAGAGGCTGGATCTATCCAGAATGAAGAAAGTGGATAGAGGTGATAAAGGGCAGGTTGGGAGAGAACATAGACTATTTATACAGTGCAAATCTAAGCTTTTGGCATGAAAATATCAGCTGAAAAGGAGACTATGCAAATATAGCAAGCATCTGTTTTTTAAAGTACTTATTTATTTGTTTGGCTGCACAGGNAAAGGGCAGGTTGGGAGAGAACATAGACTATTTATACAGTGCAAATCTAAGCTTTTGGCATGAAAATATCAGCTGAAAAGGAGACTATGCAAATATAGCAAGCATCTGTTTTTTAAAGTACTTATTTATTTGTTTGGCTGCACAGGGTCTTAGTTGTAGCAATCAGTGTATGGGATCTTTAGTTGTGGCAGGCGGGATCTAGTTCTCTGACCAGGGATAGAACCTGGGCCCCCTGCACTGAGAGGTAGAGTCCCAGCCACTGGACCAGCACAGAAGTCCCATATAGCAAGCCTCTATTCAGTTCAGCTGGCTAGAGACAATTTTACTGAACAGTTTTCAATTTTGCTAGCCTACCTGTCTATCCATCGACATCTATCTATCATCTATCTTTTTTCCCCTTCCCCTTTAGGCCACAGTGATGGGAAATGTCAGAGTGGAGAACCATACCGAGTGCCACTGCAGTACTTGTTATTATCACAAATCTTAACTTTTTTGCAATGGGCCGTGTGGACGATGGCTGATTTGCTCAAAAGGAAAATTAATTTGTCCAGTGTCTATGGCTTTGTGAGATAAAAACCCTCCTTTTCCTTGCCATACCATTTTTAACCTGCTTTGAGAATATACTGCAACTTTATTGCTTTTCTCCTTATCCTACAATATAATCAGCAGTCTTGATCTTTTCATTTGGAATGAAATATGGTATTTAACATGACCATAAAAAGCTGGTTCCACTGGAAATAAAGTCTTTTAAATCATCACTCTATCACTGAATTCTAATTTTTTCTGAAAAGTTTCAAGCCAGTTACTTTTGATAGGATTAATGGAAGGGAGTGAGCCAGTGGGTGAGCTGGGTTCCCATGTAGTCAGTGGCCTAATACTGGAGAATCTTATTCCAACCAAGCCTTCCAGAGCAAGCTGTGAGCCCCTCAGACAGTGGGCTACTCATGAGACAATCCATTGGGGTGAAGGAAGAAAATATAACTTCTATTTCTATTCATTTGCATATTGTCTTTAGATGCCCATTTGGGTGCGTTTTATAGAAGTACAGATACATTAAAAAAATAGAACTGATAACAGATAAGGCTTTAAAAAACTTCATTCACCACCAATTTGTCAAGATTCAATTTCAAAGTGAAAAATCAATTTCTAACAGGTTGGTAAACACAGCAGATGGCAGGGTAAAAAAATTAAAGGGAGTGCCTGTATCTTTAAAGAAACACTGGCATGCGCACCCATTACTTAACTTGCTCATTCATTTATTTACGTATAGTCTTGGGTGTATAAAATTTATAAATAAATACATATGTGGATATTGGGGATGTTTGGTCACAAACTTTTGTACTGAAAATTTTAAATTAAAAAAAAAAAAAAAAAGGAAGACCACTGTTTTAAGGTTTGGTAAAGCCAAAATGGTCCTAGTCTGAAGTTGCTTTCCACTGGTTTATGCCTGACCACAGTTCCTGGCAGCCAGGTTATAACCAAACAGTGGCTAAGGTAAGGATAAGATCCTCTATCATTCCATCTTTACATCCAGATGAAAATGAGCAAGTTATGAACAAAGAATTCACTGAGTGCTCACTGTGAACTTGGAGGAGGACCAAATACTTGCACTTAGCTCTGTCCAAATGCTTAGGAGTAGTGCCCTGCTTCAAAACCACATTTATTGCGCATTTATACTTATACACAGAGATAGACCATGGTTTTTACCCACTAAATTATATTAGCTATGGTAGAGATCAAAGCCACCCAAAAGTTCAATTCCTAAAGGAGCTAGAATTAAAAAAAAAAAAAATCACACTGGTTACAGATAAGGTTTTTAAAAAAAAATTCATTCATCACCAGTTGTCAAGATACCATTTATGAGTGAAAAATCAATTTCTAACAGGTTGGAAAAAACACCAGGTGTTAGGATGAAAAATGAAAATGAGCACATGTACTTTTAAAGAAACACTGAAATGCACACACATTAGCTTATTTATTTGCTTATTTATTACACATTTATTTAATGTCCAGTAAGTGCTGGCCCCTGGTTAGATGTTGGAAATTCAGAGATCTCAGGATTCTCTGGAAGGTAAGATTGAGAAAACAGAATGCAGCTTAACTTAAGAAAACCATGGTGCTGATCATTGGTTCATTCAAACATTTAACTGATATTCACTGAGAATACATGCGTCATGTCTTCAGAACTTGTTTGGAGGATACAGCAGGAGGAAAAAGCTAGGGATCCACCACTGACTGGAGAGCTCCTGTCCATCTGAGAGTCATCTTATTGGGCAGAGGGGATGGAATGAATAATGAGAGAGGAACTGGACATCCCCATGGCCATTCAGGGCAGCCAAATCTACCCTGGAGAGCACTGCAATAAGATACAGACTGCCCTGAAACAATCCACAGTCAGGTAGGGAGGAGAGACACAGAAAAGAATTAAGATTAAGTGAGACACAAATAGGGCTTCCCAGGGGCTCAAGTGGTAAAGAACCTGCCTGCCAATACAGGAGACATTAAGAGATGTAGGTCCTATCTTTGTGTCAGGAAGAGCCCCTGGAGGAGGGCATTGCAACTCACTCCAGGATCCTTGCCTGGAGAATTCCATGGACAGAGGAGACTGGTGTGCTGTGGTCCATAGAGTCACATAGGGTCGCTGTGTCAGATTCAGCTGAAGCAACTGAGCTCGCAGCAAGCATGCACAATATGCAAATGAGGTGCTCTGTGACAACCTAGAGGGGTGGGAGGAAGGTTCAAGAGGGAGAGGGTATATATATACCTATGGCTGATTCATGCTGATGTACGGCAGAAACCAACACAATACTATAAAGCAGTTATTCTACAAACAAAAATAAATTAAAAATAAAGATCAAGTGAGATGATGCTATGGGAAAGGTATGGGTTTTGGAGGCAGAAGGCAATGGCAACCCACTCCAGTACTCTTGTCTGGAAAATCCCATGGGTGGAGTAGCCTGGTAGGCTGCAGTCCATGAGGTTGCTAAGAGTCGGACACGACTGAGCGACTTCACTTTCCCTTTTCACTTTCATGCATTGGAGAAGGAAATGGCAACTCACTCCAGTGTTCTTGCCTGGAGAATCCCAGGGATGGTGGAGCCTGGTGGGTTACCGTCTATGGGGTCGCACAGAGTCGGACATGACTGAAGCGACTTAGCAGCAGCAGCAGCAGTGAGGCNGTGCCACTGCAGTACTTGTTATTATCACAAATCTTAACTATTTTGCAATGGGCCGTGTGGACGATGGCTGATTTGCTCAAAAGGAAAATTAATTTGTCCAGTGTCTATGGCTTTGTGAGATAAAAACCCTCCTTTTCCTTGCCATACCATTTTTAACCTGCTTTGAGAATATACTGCAACTTTATTGCTTTTCTCCTTATCCTACAATATAATCAGCAGTCTTGATCTTTTCATTTGGAATGAAATATGGTATTTAACATGACCATAAAAAGCTGGTTCCACTGGAAATAAAGTCTTTTAAATCATCACTCTATCACTGAATTCTAATTTTTTCTGAAAAGTTTCAAGCCAGTTACTTTTGATAGGATTAATGGAAGGGAGTGAGCCAGTGGGTGAGCTGGGTTCCCATGTAGTCAGTGGCCTAATACTGGAGAATCTTATTCCAACCAAGCCTTCCAGAGCAAGCTGTGAGCCCCTCAGACAGTGGGCTACTCATGAGACAATCCATTGGGGTGAAGGAAGAAAATATAACTTCTATTTCTATTCATTTGCATATTGTCTTTAGATGCCCATTTGGGTGCGTTTTATAGAAGTACAGATACATTAAAAAAATAGAACTGATAACAGATAAGGCTTTAAAAAACTTCATTCACCACCAATTTGTCAAGATTCAATTTCAAAGTGAAAAATCAATTTCTAACAGGTTGGTAAACACAGCAGATGGCAGGGTAAAAAAATTAAAGGGAGTGCCTGTATCTTTAAAGAAACACTGGCATGCGCACCCATTACTTAACTTGCTCATTCATTTATTTACGTATAGTCTTGGGTGTATAAAATTTATAAATAAATACATATGTGGATATTGGGGATGTTTGGTCACAAACTTTTGTACTGAAAATTTTAAATTAAAAAAAAAAAAAAAAAGGAAGACCACTGTTTTAAGGTTTGGTAAAGCCAAAATGGTCCTAGTCTGAAGTTGCTTTCCACTGGTTTATGCCTGACCACAGTTCCTGGCAGCCAGGTTATAACCAAACAGTGGCTAAGGTAAGGATAAGATCCTCTATCATTCCATCTTTACATCCAGATGAAAATGAGCAAGTTATGAACAAAGAATTCACTGAGTGCTCACTGTGAACTTGGAGGAGGACCAAATACTTGCACTTAGCTCTGTCCAAATGCTTAGGAGTAGTGCCCTGCTTCAAAACCACATTTATTGCGCATTTATACTTATACACAGAGATAGACCATGGTTTTTACCCACTAAATTATATTAGCTATGGTAGAGATCAAAGCCACCCAAAAGTTCAATTCCTAAAGGAGCTAGAATTAAAAAAAAAAAAAATCACACTGGTTACAGATAAGGTTTTTAAAAAAAAATTCATTCATCACCAGTTGTCAAGATACCATTTATGAGTGAAAAATCAATTTCTAACAGGTTGGAAAAAACACCAGGTGTTAGGATGAAAAATGAAAATGAGCACATGTACTTTTAAAGAAACACTGAAATGCACACACATTAGCTTATTTATTTGCTTATTTATTACACATTTATTTAATGTCCAGTAAGTGCTGGCCCCTGGTTAGATGTTGGAAATTCAGAGATCTCAGGATTCTCTGGAAGGTAAGATTGAGAAAACAGAATGCAGCTTAACTTAAGAAAACCATGGTGCTGATCATTGGTTCATTCAAACATTTAACTGATATTCACTGAGAATACATGCGTCATGTCTTCAGAACTTGTTTGGAGGATACAGCAGGAGGAAAAAGCTAGGGATCCACCACTGACTGGAGAGCTCCTGTCCATCTGAGGGTCATCTTATTGGGCAGAGGGGATGGAATGAGTAATGAGAGAGGAACTGGACATCCCCATGGCCATTCAGGGCAGCCAAATCTACCCTGGAGAGCACTGCAATAAGATACAGACTGCCCTGAAACAATCCACAGTCAGGTAGGGAGGAGAGACACAGAAAAGAATTAAGATTAAGTGAGACACAAATAGGGCTTCCCAGGGGCTCAAGTGGTAAAGAACCTGCCTGCCAATACAGGAGACATTAAGAGATGTAGGTCCTATCTTTGTGTCAGGAAGAGCCCCTGGAGGAGGGCATTGCAACTCACTCCAGGATCCTTGCCTGGAGAATTCCATGGACAGAGGAGACTGGTGTGCTGTGGTCCATAGAGTCACATAGGGTCGCTGTGTCAGATTCAGCTGAAGCAACTGAGCTCGCAGCAAGCATGCACAATATGCAAATGAGGTGCTCTGTGACAACCTAGAGGGGTGGGAGGAAGGTTCAAGAGGGAGAGGGTATATATATACCTATGGCTGATTCATGCTGATGTACGGCAGAAACCAACACAATACTATAAAGCAGTTATTCTACAAACAAAAATAAATTAAAAATAAAGATCAAGTGAGATGATGCTATGGGAAAGGTATGGGTTTTGGAGGCAGAAGGCAATGGCAACCCACTCCAGTACTCTTGTCTGGAAAATCCCATGGGTGGAGTAGCCTGGTAGGCTGCAGTCCATGAGGTTGCTAAGAGTCGGACACGACTGAGCGACTTCACTTTCCCTTTTCACTTTCATGCATTGGAGAAGGAAATGGCAACTCACTCCAGTGTTCTTGCCTGGAGAATCCCAGGGATGGTGGAGCCTGGTGGGTTACCGTCTATGGGGTCGCACAGAGTCGGACATGACTGAAGCGACTTAGCAGCAGCAGCAGCAGTGAGGCATAGTTAACTCAGTCTCTAGTGGAGTTCATCATGGAGTGCTTCACAGGAAAGATGATACTTGAGTTGAATCTAGAGGATAAGCAGACAGATGGGGGAAGGGTTTGGTCTGGTTTGAAGAAACAGCATATGTAAACAGGACACAGGTAAACGTCTTGAGATGCGAACCAGTGTGCTGGTCACAGAATGACAAGCAGTTCAGAGTGGCTGGACTTCATGGCGCTGGATGGAGGGCTGGAGCTGCAGAGACAAATGGACACCTGTAGTCGAGTCATGCAAATAAAATGCAAAGAAATGGGCACTCCAGCTCGGACCCATGCTTCTCAAACTAGGGGGCTTGAAAGTTCTGGCAGCCATAGGATTAAATATCCACCTTTCTAAAGATCAATTTTGCTTGAAGATTTGGGGACATGTTATTTTAATTTCAAAACAAAACCAGAGATGCTATAGAGTAGAATGCAAAACTGACAAAATGAGTTTAAAAAGTGGGACTTGAAACTTCACATTGTGGGTGGGGCCTTCTGGACTGTGCTCTTTTGACTCTTCCCAAATCTCCTGGGGTCCGTCTGGTTCACTCTTCTTGCATTAGGTGTACTTAAGTGGAGGAGTTTGAGAATGCTATTAAAGGAATAATAGGTCCCACTTTGCACTTTAGAAAACTCATTCTGGCAGCAAGTAAATGGTGATTTGAGAAGCTGAGAGACTGGTCACAGGATCTTTAGTCAGGTCCTTCATCAAACTGTCTCGGCAGGAGGTGGTGGTGGCCTACTGGCAGAGAGGGTGAGGGTAAGAGGTGGGGACAGAATTGGGAGAAATTAGGAGAAAATGAAGAGATGATTGTGGCCCAGCCTGGCTAAGAAAGTGGGCTGTGATGTCTTTGTTGTTTTTCAGTTGCTCACCCCACTCCAGTACTCTTGACTGGAAAATCCTATGGACAGAGGAGCCTGGAAGGCTGCAGTCCTTGGGGTCGCTGAGGGTCGGACACGACTGAGCGACTTCACTTTCACTTTCNGGCAGGAGGAGGAGGGGACGACAGAGGATGAGATGGCTGGATGGCATCATGGACTCGATGGACATGAGTTTAAGTAAACTCTGGGAATTGGTGATGAACAGGCAGGCCTGGTGTGCTGCAATTCACGGGGTCACAAAGAGTCGGACACGACTGAGCAACTGAACTGAAATGACAAATGTTGACAGAGTGGTTTTTCAAATAAATCACATATTTATGTTAATAACCTTACTTCAAAATAGCTGGGGAACTCTTGAAGGGAGAGAGCAAGTAGATACCACATTTACCAATATAGCTCCCCAAATTTATTATTATATCTTCATTAGATGGGTGTGGTATGCTTAGCTAAATGTTTACCCAAATGCTTACCCAATAGCCACCCTCATTTGACTACAGTATTGATTTTGGAAGCAATTTGTCAGATATATATTCTTTCCCTGGATCCTCTGGCATTGAAAGGTGACCATGCATTACATTCCATTGAATGAAATGTAGGTGGAAATACTAACAGAGGGGTTATTTTCATGAAAAAACAAACAAACAAACAAAAAAGACAATGCCTCATGAAATAGAAGCCCTTTGTCCTTCTTTCTCTGACACTTCCCTTTCCAGCTACCTAAAAGTGCAAATTGTTGCATAGACATATGATAGGATAAAGACTGAAACTAAGGACTATGGATCAGGAAAAATGAGAACTCTTTTGTTCTTAACAACATACATTTTTTTTCCAAAAAGACGTACATTTTTAAACATCTCAACCAGCCCAGGAATTTTAGACAAATAAACCCCTCTCCAATAGAATTGTATGGGTTTTCTGTTATTGATAGCTAGACCAATACAATCGGTTACTAGTAGGTAAACTTTTAAAACCAAGGAAACTATCAATGTTTTTTAGGATGATTCCTCAATGTTGAAGTAGTTTAACACATGTTTCTTTTAGGAGTTCCTTACAGTTTAGCATTTATTTTCTTCTTCTCTCCAGGATGCGCAGAAGACCTTTCTAAGTATTCTGTGTAGTAGCAATGTTTCACAGTCCTTCTAGGCCTGTTCCCTTGAACTGAAGCTATTCCATGCATCTTTTCAATGGATGGGATAATTAACAGCTTTTGGAAGAGACCCAAAAATATTTTTAAAGCTATGGTTTTAAAGAAAACAACAAAATTGGACTTGACAGAACTGTATGGTTTTTTTTTAATTGTAACCTGAAGCTATGTTCCGCAGCTCCAGATTGCCTATAGCATATCCTTACCTACAACAGTGGCAGCATTTATATTACACCCTTACTTTGCAGCGATTTTGGGGTCTTTTTGAAAATGTGCTCCAGGCTAGCACAAAGCTTTCAAGTTCTCAGCATATGAGTTAATGCTGTACGTTGTTGTTAATACTTTGTTTGGCATAGAGAGCTTTCCCTCAGGACACTAGAACTGGGAGATGGGATAGTTCAGATGGATTGATTAGACATTTTCCCTGTATCCCACTTATTTTCATTGGCACTTACAAAATGCATAGCACCTGATGGAATTCAACTCCATGTAGAAAATTTCTGTCCACATCTCTCCACTAAAGAGAGGCATAGCTGAGAGAGCTGAAACCAAATTTTTGAAGGCTGATGTAAATTATTTTCCAAAGATGATATTTGCAACAATACCAAATGCTCCCTTACCATGATGCACATGAGAAATTTTCCATAGAGTTTAGTACCAGAAAAATCTGTCTCTTCCTGATGATTGATTTATTTCCTCATTTGCCAACAACAGGAATAAGGTGACCTTTTTTCTCCAGTTTTCCTTTATGCTTTAACTGTCAGGAGGAAACCCAGAGCCAAGATTTATGCCTAATCAAAGTAAGTAATTTTGACTTATAGCAGTCAGTATTCTCTTTATCTTGTTATTGTAGCTCTAATAACTTTTAAGATTTTTATTAATTTTAGTGCAGGTACCTGTTTTATAACTGCCTAAACCCACTTTAGATCAAAGTGAGGTATAAATACCTCATACTTTAAAAATGAATTGTTATTCTTCTGGTTGGTTTAGATGTATCACAGTTTTCTCAGAATGACACAGGTTTCTATTGTGAATGTTTTCCCAGCTTTAATTTTATTTTAAAGTTGATATGTAAGCATTTTTAAAATAAGCAAACAACCCAATCAAAAATTGGGCATAAGACCTAAGCAGATATTTCTCCAAAGACATACAGATGGCTAATAAACACATGAAAAGTTGCTCAGCACTGCTCTTTATTAGAGAAATGCAAATCAAAACTACAATGAAGTATCATGTCACACCAATCAGAATGGCCATCATCAAAAAAAAGTCAATAAACAAATGTTGGGAGGATGTGGAGAAATAGGAACCCTCTGCACTGATGGTGGGAATGCAGTTTGATACAGCCACTATGGAAAACAGTATAGAGATTCCTTTAAAAACTAGGAATAGAACTACCATATGACCCAGCAATCCCACTATTGAGCATATACCTCAAGGAAACCATCTTTGAAAAAGACATGTGTACCCCACTGTTCATTGCAGCTCTGTTTACAATAGCTAGGACATGGAAGAAACCTAGATATCCATCAACAGATGAGTGGATAAGTAAGTTCTGGTACATATATTATATGCAATGGAATAGTCTCAGCCTTAAAAAGGAATGCATTTGAGTCCATTCTAATGAGATGGATGAACCTAGAGCCTATTATACAGGGTAAAGTCAGAAAGGGACATATCTCACATACTAATGCATATATATGGAACCTAGATATATAGTATTCATGATCCTACTTGTAAGGCAGCAAAGGAGACACAGACATAATAAACAGACTTTTGGACACAGTGAGGGAAGAAGAGGGTGGCGTGGTTTGAAAGACTAGTATTGAAACCTATAAATCCCCATGTGTAAAATAGGTAATCAGTGGGAGTTTGCTTTGTGACACAAGGAACCCAAAGCCATTGCTCTGTGATAACCTAGAGGGGTGCAATGGGGAGGCAAGTGGGAAGGAGGCTTAAGAGGGAAGGGACACATGTATGTATACCTATGGCTGATTCATGGCAGAAACCATCAAAATAGTGTAAAGTAATTATCCTCTAATTAAAAATAAAAAAGTCCTAATTTAAAAGAGCACATAATAAAAAGCACCTTCACATCTCTTAATTACCAGAACTGGTAAATATTACCTTATTTGGTAAATGACTTTGCAAGTAGACTGATCAAGGATTTTGTATCTCCCCATAGGTGGACTCAGTGTAATGACAAGGATCCTCCTAAGAGAAATGGAGGAAGGTTAGACAGATGAGAAAGCAAGGTGACTAAGGAAGCAGAGGTTTGAGTAATATGACTGTAGGCCAAAGAGTGCCAGTAGCTTCTAGAAGCTCAAGAAAAAAGGAATAAGTTTGCCCTTGGAGCCTCGAACAGGAACCAGTTCTGTTTTCCAACTTTTAGCCCCATAAGACTAATTTCAGACTTCTTAACTCCAGAAATATAGAGAATAAATGTATGTTGTTTTAAGTCATAAAGGTTGTGGTAATTTGTTACACTGACAAGAGGAAATTAATACATATCCCCAATATTTCACTGTACCCCCCCCCAAAATTAACCACTAAGAATTTCTCACATATCCTTCAGGGAATTTTCATTACATGTATCACCATATTCATATCATAAACAAATGAAATCACACTATATATATTATTTTCTGTTTAGGTGGATTTGTATGTTGTCTCAGATTTTTGTAGTCAACAAACATTTTTATCTTTTTATATGTCTTTGAATATATGAGAGGCATCTCTATAGAATGATTTTTTAATGTAGAATTATTAGATTATAGTTTATGATCAATAATCTGGTAGCTTTAGTAGACCTTGAAAAATTGTCCTTCAGAAAGGTTGAACTAATTTGTACAACCTATACAAGGGTTGTATAGGAATGCCATTTCTCCCCACCCTTAATGACACCATCAAGGTATTGATCTTGAAGGTGTAAGTTTTATAGTGGCTATAGTTTGAGCTCCTTAATTTAGTCCAAGAGTATTTCTTTGTGTCTATTGTCTTATAAATAAATAGACTGAATTAATTTCAGATTACATTTAGGGCATCTGTTGTGATAAAAGAAGCCCTGGGAAAATGGTTTCCCCTTGTTCTGGCATTTTCACTCACTGAACGTGTGACTCTGAGCAAAGTGCTTTATCCAGTTGCTCACAAACCTACCTTTCTAGCAGATTTACCTGGGGAGCTTGTAAAACACACATTTCTAGTTCACCCACCTTTACTTAATTGGAACTTTCTGGAGTGGAGAATAGAAAATCTGCTTTTTAACAAGCTCTTGATCAGATTTTTGTATCTCTACTAAGGAACAGCCTCTTGACTGCATTTGAGAACAACTCCCTTAATATTTGAGTATTGAGCCTGAGTATTGTTTCCTTTTCTTAAAGTCTTGCAATATAAGGTTGGCTTAACCTTCATGTTATAATGGCATCTGGGTATTAGTCATTCCCTTGAGTCTGCTTTCTATATGGAATCTTCAACCATCTTAGGATTTGAAAGTAGCATACCACGTATACCATTATACCAATTTGGAACTTTGCTGACTGCTTTGATGCTATTAGAAGACTTAATTCAGTACTTGCTTGTTTGTTGTGCTTGTTGATACTATTAACATTCATTATCTTGCCATATTTGTGAATATTTGTGGTATGGGAGGAATTTGGTCAATCCCAAAATGGCCAAAATGGTAACCCGATTAACTTGTTTCTCTACGGGATTTCTCAGAGAACTGAAAAGACAAAAAACAAAGTCTATTCTACTTTATTACCAACTTTGGGTCCAGATGCAAGATGAACTCTCTCAACAGCTGACCTAGTAACCCTCTAACATGCTCACTAGAATAGTTAAATTGTCTGTTTCTTCTATAAAACACACTCGCTGTTGCTCTGGGCACAGCCAGACGTCACTGTCTAACACACACAATCATTTTTGCTCCTGCCAGGAGTCTATTATCTGCTTTGTCAGTTCAAAATCTTAAATGTTAACTAAAATGTTCTTATTACCAACATTGCATAATTTACATAATGTTTCTATAAATTAGTGAAGTATAGGTGGAGGGAAAACTCTGATTATTAAAACTAAGTTGAATGCTTTAAAAAAATCACATAAATGCAATTTATTTTTTATTTACTTTTGTCCAATACACTTTGCAAGGAATACCTCAAAGGGTGACTTAAGGCAGAATAAGGAATGTAATATGTGCTCAAAAGAGTTCTAAATTTTTGTCAGTAGTCCATTCCTTAAACTAAGATTTTAAAATATCCTCAATTTAGCCATGCTTTTGTCTATGAACATGCACTAGTATAACTGAAAGGTGGTTGTTGTTGAATCATGACACTGGGATTCTTGGCCCCCAGAGGAGAAGAATTCAATCTTGGGCTTGATCACTCAGAGCTTTTGTGTAATAAAGAGTTTTATTGGGGCTGGTGCATGGGGATGATCCAGAGAGATGATATGGGGTGGGAGGTGGGAGAGGGATTCAGGATTGGGAGCTTGTATACACCCGTGGCGGAGTCATGTCAATGTATGGCAAAACCACTACAGTATTGTAAAATAAAGTAAAATAAAATTTAAAAAATAAAACATGAGATTAAAAAAAATAATAAAGTATAAAGGAGATAGAGAAAGCTTCTGACATAGGCATCAGAAGGGGGCAGAAAAAGTGCCCCCTTGCTAGTCTTCAGCTGGATGTTATATAGTGACTAGCAGTCTGTTAATGAAAGAAAGGAATGTCTTAAAACTCAAAATGGCACAAGGCTCCTCACCCATAAGATGCATTTTGGGATAATCTTGGCACCAAATTGTTCATCCTGGGCCATAAAATGATTAACTTGAATCTTGAAGAAGGGCAGATCACCATGCAAATAGCTTCATTTACATAGATTAGAGGAACAATATCTGAGTATAACATATTGGTTTNGCAATTTGATCTCTGGTTCCTCTGCCTTTTCTAAATCCAGCTTGTACATCTGGAAGTTCTTGGTTCATGCACTGTTGAAGCCTAGCTTGAAGGATTTTGAGCACTGCCTTGCTAGCGTGTGAAGTGAGCACAGTTGTGCGGTAGGTTGGGCAGTCTTTGGCATTGTCTTTCCTTGGAACTGGAATGAAAACTGGCTTTGTACAGATGAACATTATATTCACTAATATATAGCACTAAACAAATTATAGCTTCATTATTTAAACTAATTGATAAGCTAAAGTAAAGCTCAAATTCATTCACATTAATATACAGATTTCAATATGTTGTTTGTCAGTGAGAGAAAAGGAAAATCCCTTAGATTCCTTATATATATTTTAAACTGTTATAATGTTTAGAATTGTTGTAAAATAATGGTTTAAAATTTTTTTTGGTTATCTTCATGCCCAAAGTTTTTTTGCAGGTAGTGACTATCCAGGGCCTCCCAGGTCGTACTAGTGGTAAAGAACCTGCTTGCCAATGCAGGAGATATAAGAGACATGATTTCAATCCCTGGATTGGGAAGATCCCCTGGAGAAGGGTATCGTAATCCATTCCAGTATTTTTGCCTGGGAAATCTCATAGATACAGGAGCCTGGTGAGCTACGGTTCATAGGGTCATAAAGAGTTGGACATGACTGAAGCAACTTAGTACACATGCATGACTATCAATAATTTGAAGAGATAATCGTTAAAAAGTCTTGATGAATTTCATGTAGCCATTTGGAAGGTAAAGCTTGACAAAAAGCTATAAAGAAATAACCTCGCTCTCCTCAGTGAAATATCTGAAAGTATTTTATTTGAAATTTTATACAAATTTGATACTTTTTTGCATCAAAAATTATTTTTGTATTATTATTTGTAGTTTTCTCAGAACCATAATTATCTTTCTTTTTTCTTTTTCATCAAGCCCCACATGAACAACCCCAAATATCTTCCAGTTCACCCTGTTTTGTCCTCATTTTTATTTGATTTTATTTTTTGTTGGAGTATCATTGCTTTACAATGTTGTGTTAGTTTCTGATATACAATAACCTGAATCAGCTCTGTGTGCACATATATCCCCTCCCTCTAAAGCCTCCCTGCCCCCCAATCCCACCCCTCTAGGTCACTGTAGAGAACTGAGCTGAGCTCCCTGTGCCACACAGAAGTCTCCCACTAGCTATCTATCTTACACACGGTAGTGTCCACATGTCTATCCTGCTCTCCCAGTTCATCTTTTCCTAATTTTTGTATGCCACCCATGCCAGTATTCTTGCCTGGAGAATCCCAAGGATAGAAGAGCCTGGCAGGCTATAGTCCATGGGGTCGCAAAGAGTCGGACACAACTGAGTGACTATCACTCACTCATATGAAAATGTGGGAAACTGGAACAGATGACCAGATTAGAAAAAAGAAAAAGGCTCTTTGGTTGCCATCCATCACAAAGGAAAGCACACACAAAAACATTTACTAAACATTCAGAAAAGGGAGATCCTGAAAAATGTTTAGTAAACTGCTGCTGCTGCTAAGTCGCTTCAGTCGTGTCCGACTCTGTGTGACCCCATAGACGGCAGCCCACCAGGCTCCCCCATCCCTGGGATTCTCCAGGCAAGAACACTGCAGTGGGTTGCCATTTCCTTCTCCAATGCATGACAGTGAAAAGTGAAAGTGAAGTCGCTCAGTCGTGTCCAACTCTTCGCAACCCCATGGACTGCAGCCCACCAGGCTCCTCCATCCATGGGATTTTCCAGGCAAGAGTGCTGGAGTGGGGTG
>SJYV01050388.1:1728500-1834520 GCA_006410875.1 Neotragus pygmaeus
CTAGATGGACCTTAGTCTGCAAAGTAATGTCTCTGTTTTTGAATATACTATCTAGATTGGTCATAATTTTTCTTCCAAGGAGTAAGTGTCTTTTAATTTCATGGCTGCAATCACCATCTGCAGTGATTTTGGAGCCCCCAAAATAAAGTCTGACACTGTTTCCACTGTTTCCCCATCTATGTCCCACGAAGTGATGGGACCGGATGCCATGATTTTTGCTTTCTGAATGTTGAACTTTAGGCGGTAAGTGTATAGAAAACTAATGGTATGCAGTGGTAGAGAACAATGACATGGAGAAATGTGAGCATTTTTAGACAAAAGAGTCACAGGAGAAAAAAAAAGTGCCAGAGGAGGCTGCTTTAAAAATGACTATTAAAATATCCTCATTAAAAGACCGTCAATGTGGAAAAATGCAAAAGTTAATCATAATTCTGCCACTCACAAACAATAATTGTAATCAGGTATATTTTAGATTTATAGCTATATTTGTATATGTATATATGCATACATATATATATCTCAGGTTCGATCCCTAGGTTAGGAAGATCCCCTGGAGAAGGGCATGGCAACCCACATGAATATTCTTGTCTGGAGAATTCCATGGACAGAGAAGCCTGGCAGGCTAGAGTCCATGGGATCACAAAGAGTAAGACAATGACTTAGCAACTAAGACACACACACATATATTTTTGACCATACCTTGTAGGATCTTAGTTCCTTAACCAGGGACTGAACCCAGGCCACCTCATTGAAAATATCAAGTCCTAACCACTGGACAACCAGGGAATTCCCAGATATTTTAATATATATAATATATTAAATATATTTATTATATACAATATTTCATTTATAATATAAATATATTTATAAGATATAGTATGTTAAAATATAGTATAAATATATTCATTATAATAATTTATTGTATATGTGTATGTGTATATATATGTATATGTGTAATATATATATATATATATANGTAATGATAACCCTCTATGTGAGACAGTAAAAGAGACACAGATGTATAGAACGGACTTTTAGACTCTGTGGGAGAGGGCGAGGGTGGGATGATTTGGGAGAATGGCATTGAAACATGTATACTATCAGGTAAGATATGAATTGCCAGTCTATGTTTGATACAGGATACAGGATGCTTGGGGCTGGTGCATGGGGATGATCCAGAGAGATGATATGGGGTGGGAGGTGGGAGGGGGGTTCAGGATTGGGAACTCATGTACACCCATGGCTGATTCATGTCAATGTATGGCAAAAGCAATACAGTATTGTAAAGCAAAATAAAGTTAAAAAAAAAAAAACAAAAAAACCTCCCTATTCTCCCAGTCTCCTCACCCCTGGTAACCAGTATTCTGCTTTCTGGCCCTGTGGATTTGACTAATCTAGATATCTCATATAAGTGAAATTGCTGCTGCTGCTGCTAAGTCGCGTCAGTCGTGTCCGACTCTGTGTGACCCCGTAGACGGCAGCCCACCAGAGTCCCCTGTCCCTGGGATTCTCCAGGCAAGAATACTGGAGTGGGTTGCCATTTCCTTCTCCAATAAGTGAAATTAGGTTGGCTTAATTTTAAAAGGCTCAAGTAGAACAATATTTACTTATCTCAAGAAATGAACAAGCATGNAGTCCCCTGTCCCTGGGATTCTCCAGGCAAGAATACTGGAGTGGGTTGCCATTTCCTTCTCCAATAAGTGAAATTAGGTTGGCTTAATTTTAAAAGGCTCAAGTAGAACAATATTTACTTATCTCAAGAAATGAACAAGCATGGGATTTCCCTGGTGGTCCAGTGATTGGTTTTCATTGCTGAGAGAGTGGGTTTGATCCCTGGTTGGGGAACTAGATCCCACAAGCTGAGTGGTATGGCCAAAAAAGAAGAAAGAAAGAAACATCAAGCTAATTAAGTTTCTTGTTATTTATGTATGTGTCACCCTCTTTTGTTTTTTGTTTTTGGCTTGAGTATCTTTAATTCTGAACAGAAAAAAAAATCCTCAGTTTGCTCTAAAATGATTGCAAATCCATTTAGCTAAACTCACTTGTCATTCATCTCCTATCATAAACCAGATACTATGTTAGGCAGACCTGGAGGATAAAGTGGCTATCGAGACAGACAATAGTCCCCATCCTCACATACCTTATGGTGTAGTGGGAAAAACAGTTAACAGAGCATTCGAAAGGCTCTAACAAAGGTTCTGACAGGAGAAATGCAGGGTGCTTCCAGATATACAAAGCAGAAGCATCAAACTGAGCTTGGGAAAGGAAAGTTTCTGGGGAAAAGAAATTTATAAGCCGAGACACGAAAGACAAGTGAGAATTAGGAGGTGGGAAAGAGTGATTCCAGAAACAGGAAAGAGTATCTGTGAAAAGGACCTGAAAGAATTTCAATGGAGAAAGAGTCAAGCAAGTGAAAGGGACCAGAGAAAGATGAGATAAAGTGGGAACACAGCACAGAGGACCTTCTGTGCATCACGTTGATTAGCTGGCACTGTTTCCAAAGCAATGGAGAGTTGTAGGAGTCTATGCAGTATTGTGACATAATTATATTTCAGAATGCTCATTCTGACTAGAACTGAATTAGAAATGGGAGAGACTGGACCAGGTAAAACGAACCAGGACATTATGGTAGAAATCCAAAGATGACAGCAGCATGAGCTAAAGGCAATGGAGGGATTAAGTGAAATCTTCTTTATGTTGACTCTCCTTTATGTTCTCATAAGCCAGTATAAATACATATATATATATAAAGTTCCTTTGGGTTTTTCTGTAACACGTTGAGGAACTTTGCGGTCAACTCAATACATATTATACACACACACACAACATACACACACACACACACACACACACACACACACACACACATGTATTTTAAAGAACATAAACAAAAATAGTTAGATAAAATCATGGTTGTTCCTAAAGGGGCTCTAGCATTAAANATTATACACACACACACAACATACACACACACACACACACACACACACACACACACACACACATGTATTTTAAAGAACATAAACAAAAATAGTTAGATAAAATCATGGTTGTTCCTAAAGGGGCTCTAGCATTAAAGTGAAAATTTATGTGAAATTAGACAATAAAATGAAAGGGTTTTTAAAAACAGTTGGACCTTAGATTTGGAAATTCAGTAAACATTAGAAACAGATTTCCGTCTTAGAAACTCAATTCCACAATTTGGAGAAATAAAGTTTTAAATAAATGAAAGTTGTGAAAATGAGAAACTCCAAGTAGTTAAAGAGAGACTGCCAACTAAAGCTGTCCACAACCACCCCATGTGCTCAGCCTCCTCACTCTGACGATAATAGTGTGGGCTGTGTCGGAAACATTCACATTGTGGGCACGGGAAGTGCAAGGCACATGAGTCAGGGAAACTGCAGAGTGGAGCTCCAGGAAAATTAATTTATGTGCCAGGCAGTGAGATGAAATCCAATTTAAAATTATGGGAGGAGGTGTCCCCTGGTGCTCCAGTGGTTAAGAATCCACCTTGCAATGCAAGGGACACCGGTCAACCCCTGATCTGGGAAGATCCCACATGATAACAGAACAGCTAAGTCCATGCACCGCAACTACAGAGCCAGTGCTCTAGAGACCTCCAGCCACGACTACCGAGCTCACATGCTGCATTTACGGAACTCTGAGCATCTAGAATCCATGCTCCACAATAAGCAAAGCCACAGCAATGAGAAACCCGTGCGTGTCAATGAAAAATCGGCCCTGCTTGCTGCAAATAGAGAAGGCCCATGTGCAGTAATGAAGAAACACCACAGCCAATAAATAAATAAATCTTTTTTAAAAATAAATTTCAAAATTTATAGGTTTTTTTTTACAAAGTTAAAAGAATATTATTATAATTTTTCAAAATGATGAAAACATCCTATATGAAATGTAAAATTCCAGAGATTTGGAATCTTTGTGGCTATCATCTCTCATTTTTGTCTGCAACAAGTTAGTATCAAGTTTAGAGAGAGGGCACCAAACATGTTTAGAATATTTCCCAGAACTCTTAATAGTAATAGGGCAGTCCATCTTAGCATTTTTTGACTACTAATTCTACGGTTTTAATTTGTACCCTTAAATTGTTTTAGATAGATTTAGTAAGTACAAAGGATGTACAATAAATTCCAAATATTTCAAATATGCATGCTAAGTGGAGTCCAGCTTTTATTAACAGTAAGACTCCTTCCTGGGAAGTATTGTCTCCTATTCAATTTTCTGAAAGAGATTTGTAGAATTAATATTATTTCTAAATGGTTGGTAGAATATACCAGAGATGTCAACTAGGCCTGGAGTTTTCTTACAGAGAAGGTATTTGTTTACAAATTCATTTAAAAAAGTAGATACAGGGCTTGCATCTTTACTGTTTCTTCTTTGGTTTGTGTTTTTTGAAGGAATTTTCCATTTCATCTTAGTTGTCAAATTTATTGGCATGCAATAATTCATAATATTCCCTTATTATTCTTTCAATACCTATAGAACCTTTAGAGATATCACCTCTCTCATTCCTAATATTTGTAATTAGTGTCCTCTCTCCTTTTTTCCCTCTGATCAGTCTGACTAGGGCTTTATTAATTTTATTGATCTCCTCAAAGAAATAGCTTCAGATTTCTGCAATTTTGTCATTGTTTTGTCTGTTTTATATTTCATTGATTTCAACTCTGTATTTATTATCTCCTCTTTACTTTTGATTTCATTTACTTTTTTTTTTTTTTTTTTACTTTTAAAGTGGAAGTACGGGTCATTGNACCACAGGAAAAACCATAGCCTTGACTAGACAGACCTTAGTCGGCAAAGTAGTGTTTCTGCTTTTGAATTTGCTATCTAGGTTAATCATAACTTTTCTTCCAAGGAATACAGAATACAATCTGTTTATTGTCTACACCATGCTGTACCTTCAATCCCCAGACCTTCTTCATTTTAGAGCTGGAAGTTTGTGTCCTTTGACCAGCATCTCTCCATTTCCCCTATCTCCCAGCTCCAGGAAACCACCACTCTACTGTTTTTATGAGTTTGGCTTTTTCAGATTTCATGTGTAAGTGAGATCATATGGTATTTGTCTTTCTCTGTCTGACATTTTGCTTAGCATAATGCCCTCGGAATCTATCCATGTTGTTGCAAAAGGCAGAATTTCCTTTTTTTTCCGCCTGCATGGGGTCTTAGTTGCAGCACACAGGATCTTCTCTGTGTTATGTGGGATCCCCCGCTGTGGCGAATAGACTCTCCAGTTTCGGTACATGGGCTTAGTTGCTCTGAGGGATGTGGGATCCCAGTTTCCTGACCAGGGATTGAACCTGTGTCTCCTGCATTGCAAGGCAGACTTCCAACCACTGGACCAGTAGTGACCAGTAGTCCCCAGAATTTCCTTCCTTTAAAGGGCTGAGTGATATTCTAGTGTGTGTGTGTATATCACATTTTCTTTACCCATTCATCTACTGATGGATACTTGAGTTGTTTCTATATCTTGCCTGTTATAAATAATGATGCAACAAACATGGGAGTACAAATCTCTCTTTGAGAAAAGTGATTTCATTTCCCTTGGATGTATACCCAAAAGTGAGATTACTGAATAATATGGTAGTTCTATCTTTAGCTTTCTGAGAAATTTCCACACTGTTTTTCATAGTGGTTGTGTCAATTTACACCCTCATGAACAGTATACAAGGATTCTCTTCTCTCCAGTCCTCACCAACACTTGTTATCCTTGTGTTTTTTTATAATAACCATTCTGACAGGTGTGAGGTGATACTCGTTGTGGTTTTGATTTGTATTTCCCCTATGACTAGTGATGTTGAGCACCTTTTCATGCATTTGTTGGCTATTTGTGTATCCTTTTTGGAAAAATGTTTATTCAAGTGCTTTGCCCACTTTAAAGTTTATTTTTTGTTTGTTTTTTTGCTATTGAGTTATGTGAATTCCTTATATAATTTGGATATTAACCCATTGTCAAATAGATAGTTTACAAATGTTTTCTTCCCTTCCATAGGTTGCTTTTTCATTTTGTTGATTGTTTCCTTTGCTGTGGGAATCTTTTTAGTTTGATGCAATCCTTCTTGTAAATTTTTTTCTTTTTTTGCTTGTGGTTTTGATGTCATAGCCAAAAAAATTGTTTCCAAGACCAGTGTCAAGGAGTTTTTCCCTTATGTTTTCTTCTAGTAGTTTTATGTTTTCATGTCTTATATTTAAGTCTTTGATCCATGTAGAGTTAACTTTTGTGAGGGATATAAAATAGGAGGCCAGGCTATTCTTTTGCATTTATGTATCAAGCTTTTCCAATACTTTTATTTAAGAGATTGTACTTTCTCCACTGAGTGTACTTGACTCCTTTGTCAAATATTACTTGACTGTGTACTGTGAATTTATTTCTGGCTTTTCAATTCTGTTCCATGGTTCTATATATCTGTTTTTATGCAAGTACCATATTGTTTTGATTACTATAGCTTTGTAATATACTTTGAAACCAGGAGTTGTGATGCCTCCAACTTTTTTCTCTCTCAAAATTGCAAATCCACATGTTTTGAAGTAAAATTAGAAATGCTAAACTAAGGGTCACTCATCTTGAAAGCATTGCAAAGGTTTCAAAGTTTCTCTTTAGCATCTCTACAAGTTTTTACCTATATTATCCATCCAACCATCCAGTTTAGGAATGCCAGGAAATACTGAGGTTGAATTAGGTGACCATGACTTTTAATGAAGATCAAACTTGGCATATATCCTGAACTCCCACCTCAGGAACTCTCAGCATTTCTTGCATAGGTGGACAATTGAAATTGTCCTGGATTATGTTTGTCAAAACAATATAATTGAAGGACAGTAGTACCAATGACACCCCACTCCAGTACTCTTGCCTGGAAAATCCCATGGACAGAGGAGCCTGGTGGGCTGCAGTCCATGGGGTCACAAAGAGTCGGACACAACTGAGTGACTTCACTTTCACTTTTCACTTTCATGCATTGGAGAAGGCAATGGCAACCCACTCCAGTGTTCTTGCCTGGAGAATCCCAGGGATGGTGGAGCCTGGTGGGCTGCCGTCTATGGGGTCGCATAGAGTCGGACATGACTGAATTGACTTAGCAACAGCAGTAGCAGTACAAAAATAGTTGAAATGTTGGATCTTGCAATCTAAGTTGGAGAGATAAAACAGGAGCAGGCTCTGGAGATCTGGTCAAAGGATCAGTGAACTGAACATTTCAAATAAGTTGAAGAGTGGATGTGTTGGGAATAATGAAGTCTGGAAGGTTAGGTGGTAAGAGAGTGGGGATATGTGAGTTTAACATTTAAAATTGTTGCAGTTCCTGGGGATAGCATGGGTCAGCATGTGCCTGTGGGAGTGGAGGGAGAGAAATGGGTTGAGGATATACCTGGACATGAGACGAGGGAAAGAATGAACAGGATATTAAACATGGTTCCATGTGGATCTTGAAATTACTCAGAATTGAGGCTAGACTTGGGAATCAAGATCAAGACCCAGGTCCTTGGGCCACATCTTCATTTCCCAAAAGACTGGCGAATGTCAGCAACCAGGAGAGAATGATTCGATAGATCATCCATTTCATATAGTTAAATCTACTTTCCTTGAATCATGATTATTCAAGTTAAAAATAATCACTTATATTTGGTTGTTTTTATTAGTTATTGTACTAGTGAAATATGTAAGTAATTTTTCTACTTTTTCTTGCTTCACTGAAAGTTGAACTGCCTTTGGGAGACTTATTGGGGGTCTTAAATATTATTTATAATATGATTTCCTCATTTTAAAATATTTATTTATTTGACTGCACCAAGTCTTAGTTGTGACATATGGGATCTTTAATTGTAGCATGTGAATTCTTAGTTGCAGCATGTGGCGTATACTTCTGCAACCAGGGATTGAACTTGGGCCCTGTGCATTGGGAGCATGGAATCTTAGCCACTGGACCACCAGGAAAGTCCCTATAATACTATTTCAAAAGGAAATCCATTGTATTTTCCAAATCAGTGACCTACACATACAAAGGTGTAGAATGTAACTTATTTTTATTTTGGGGAATATCTAGATTCCTCTGTTCTGGGAGGCAGAGATTAGAGAATGGGAGACACACAAAGTAAGATAAACTACTTCCCATTTTTCAGCTTGTTTTGGAATGAGGCTGTGTTTCCAATGCTTTCCTTTGCATTATGGAAATTTTACTGGCCTTTAAATCCTGGATGGAAGTTAGCTTGGTAAGTATTGGTTGAACATTCATGATCTGAGGTGGATGTAGAAGAGTTAGAAAAATATATATGATCTCTGTATTCAAGGGATTTGAGATAATATATATATTTGCTTAATTATTACACAGTGTAGAATATAATGAGTAAAATTTAGAAAAGAATCGTGATATGGGCCCTAAAAGGATAAAAAGGTAAATTGCTTCATTCAAAAGCTGTGAGTATTCTTGCATGGTTTGGGCCCTGTCTTCAAGGAGCTTATAGGTTTGCAAAAGAAATCACATTGGTCAGGAAATTCCCAAAAATCTTCATGGAGGAGGTGATAACAGTGCTATAAATTCATTACTGGAGCTAGAGGGGGGCTCCACACTGCATTTTGGAGTCTGCAGAGGGGACCAGGGGCCTGGGGTGGGGTGTGTGGAACACTCAGGTGTGGTGTAAGGCAAGCTAACTAAGGTCAGCTGAGGCTGCTCGGGGGTGAGGAAATGCAATGCCGAGTAGATGCAACTTTTTCCAGCAGACTTTGGGAAACCATGGAAGGTTTCTGAACAAGGGAGTTGCATGATAACATATAAAATGACATTAAATCAACTCTAATGGAAAGTTCCAACAGTGCAGTGCAGGACGCAGCAACTGTGGTACAAGTACCGTGGGGAGAAATATATATGTACACACATATATACATACACCCTCTCTTTGTCTCTCACTCTACACACGCACGTTTTCTCCCTTCAGTAACCAAGCCAGCAGAGGGATGGTGTGTGAATTATACTCTTGGGAAGAGGCCTTGCCGCCTTCCTTTTTCTGCTGATGCAATTGTGTGTTGCATACTTACACCCAAACCCTGAACTGTGACATGTGAAGCATTTACCTCCATGTGAAAGCCCAGTTGCACCAGTTTCCCTGGTACTTACTGGGGAAGAAGGTTTCAACTTTCATTCCTTAGTTTCCCAACCTGGCCAGCCTGTCCACACTCACAAATGCTTTAGAAGTTTGCTGATATGTCTAGAAAAATAATAAGCATATGGTGGAACCACATGAAGAGCAGAAAATTCTTCATTGCCCTTGTAATACAAAAAGACTTGCAAACAGCAGATGATATTAAAACCATAATATCATATCAAAGTGATAAGAGTGAGGGTAATTGTTTGTTTGTTTTTTACCTTTCAGTGCTCTTCTCTGTTTTTTTTTCTTTAGTGAGCATGTATTTGTGTGTGTGTGTGCACTCAATTGCCTCTGACTCTGAGTATTACTTTTGTAATAAATGTGCTTTTTCAAATAGCTAAGAAAGTAATGTGCACGCTATGTATAGTTAATTAAATGTAGGGCCTGAAGCACAGTTTTACAAGGTGGCCCCTTGAAGGCACCCAGACCCAGAGGTGTGGTTCTGTGCCTTGGAGTTTTAGCAGGGTGGTGGTGGAAGAGGAGGGGCTCTAGGAGGTGAGGCTGTGAGAGAGGGTGACCATCTCCCTTTATTGACTCTTTGTCTTTTTAACTACTGCTTGAATAGCTGGACCTGTGCAAGTTCTTGGAACCGAAGTTCTTCCTCAAAATCACATGTATTTACTTTAAAAGCTGCTCCAAAGAGCAAAAGTTAAAAAACAAAACCAAACCAAAAAACCAGAAAACCCAGCACACTGGACTGAATAGAGCCGAAGTTCCTATTTCTCAAGAGATAGAAATATACTTCCTGGAGCACAAAGTCCACTCATCCTCTCCCTGTGGCCTTGCACCAGGATCTGTTGATTCAGCGGGAAACAGAAAGTGTCAGCAGTTGCACTGGGTGTGAATATGTGGGAGATTATCTTCACCTCCCCAGGCTCCATTGATACAGGGGGCTCTGCGGTCCCAGCCAGCCAAGGGTAGCTTCTCTTGGGTTTCTTTAAGCTCCGTTTGTTTGTCTGTTATTGTTCTTAAAGTTTTCTGGGTAACTATAAGCAACAGANCTGTTTTATATTTCATTGATTTCAACTCTGTATTTATTATCTCCTCTTTACTTTTGATTTCATTTACTTTTTTTTTTTTTTTTTTACTTTTAAAGTGGAAGTACGGGTCATTGATTTGAGACATTTATACTCGAACGAAATAATACTCTATTCGAGTAAGTTTCCCTCTAAATACGTGCTAGCAGCATTCCAAAAATTATTATATATTTGTCTTTATTTTCATTCAGCTTGAAATCTTCCTAATTTCTCTCTTTATTTCTCCTCAAATCATGGGTTATTTAGCAACATCTTTTTTATTTTCTAAATTATTACTAATTCAGATATGTTTATAATATGTATTTCTAAGTTAATTCCATTCTGGTCAAACAACATATATTGTATGATTTGAACTTTTTATTGACATTTGTTTTATAGTTTGGAAGATGATCTATCTTGATAGCACTCCTTTTACACTTGAAAAAATTGTGTATTCTGCTGCTGTCAGGTTGAGTGTTCTGAAAATGTCAATTAGGTCAAGTTGGTTGACACTGTTGATGGATTCCACAGCTCAGCCAACTTTGTCAAGTTTTGATGTATCTTCAAAGGAGAATATCCATAATTGTCTGAAAATACAATTTCCTTTTACAACACATATCTGTGTGAGCATAGATTTTCTTCATAAACTTATTCAAATCAAAATATTGCAACAGATTGACTGCACGGATATGAAATTTACTTGTCTTCTTTTACACCACATGTTTAAGAAATTTTAGAAACGTAAACCAATGTCATGCTTAACTATATTTTATTTGGGAAATATTGGGCTTAAATTTTTGAAATAAATAAATGTTATAAAGCCCAGTGATGACACTATGCTTTATGCAATCATACCTGTTGCAGGCTGCACACCAATGATATAGAACATGCCACCCCTTCGTTCACTCTCTCTTTAGCATCCCACTGCCCACCTAACAAGAGCCTTGAAACAGAGCTGCAGTCCAAACAAAGGTGGAGGGCATGAGAAAAGCGACCTAAGCTTTGGGTACACTTGGGCACTTGACGGCTCTGTGGTTCAGCCACTGGAATCCAACAGAACTGGGAGGAAACCCACAGTCCTGAATCCCTCCATATGTTTTATAACCTCTCTAAATCTCAGTTTCTTCATCCAAAAGTGAGGAGCTCTACAGAGTTATCATAATATGTTGTGTGTATGTTATTCACTCAGCTGTGTCCGACTCTTTGCAACCTCATGGACCCCGCCAGGCTCCTCTTTCCATGGAATTCTCCAGGCAAGAATACTGGAGTGGGTTGCCATTTCTTTCTCCAGGGTATCTTCTTGACCCAGGGATCCAACCTGGGTCTCCTGCATGGCAGGCAGATTCTTTACCATCTGAGCCACCAGAGACATTCCTATTATAATATAAAAAGTCTGCAAATTCTGGCAGATGGTAAGTGCTCATAAAATGCTAGCTGTTGTGTTTTTATTATATTTAACTATCATGCTTTCCTTAGACATCATTGTAATGGGTAACAGTGACCTTCTTTTCTAGTCCAACCTCTTTAAACAGATGTACATTGAATCAGTTAAAACAGAGAGCCTGCAAGACTGAAGTCGCAGGATGGCTTAAAAGGGACAGAGACCATATAATCTGTAGCCGAGATGGTCAAGAAGTATTTAAGAAAGAGCAATCTGGACTGATTATACAATGATGTATCATATCTCATAAAGAAGAGGTGGATGTAATGGGTAGGGAAGGGGGACAGGCCTGGTGGCAAATTTTGCCAGCTTCATAGTTTTCTCTCAAGTTGACTGAAACCAGAGCTTTGCCAAGTACATTATATACTCTTGGTTTCAAAAAGAGAGGGCAAATACCCGAATCCTCTCTTTCATTTAATTTATAATCTTCAGTTACACTCCTTCTTGGTGCTTGATAGCTGCTTAATTAAATTCATTGGTTATCAGGCTCTCACTTAATCAGGAGGTTAAAAGAGCCTCCCCCCAAAATGGCCTGAGACCACCACAGCCATAAGGATATAAAATATGTATAAAATAGCAATTTGGAGACCAAGGATACTTTTTTTATGCATTTTTTCCCAGCTGAAGTTTTTAACATAGTAGAAAAAATTATCCTCTTCTTACTACATTGCTTAAATTTTCTCATTTATCAAATTCAGGATTCCTGAAAAAAAAATAAAGACTTTTCCCAGTAAACTTCAAAGTCTTCCATGGTTATAGGAGTAAACTGTCTTTGAAAAAAATAATAGCAATAATAGAAAAGTTCAAATATTTCAAAAAGCATATGGTTAAATTGTTTAAAATTTTATATCACAAATTCTCTATTTCTTATCAGAAAACACATCTCTGGATATTAAGAAATGATAAGTTCTATCTACAGTATATGAAGCTCCTGGGATAATGTTACAAGAAAGAGAAAAAAAAAAAAAAACCCATAAAGTCTCCAGGTGGAGAGAAACTTTCTGGAAAGGTTCACATTTATGGCTTTAAAATACTACTTTTTAAAAATCTTTTGGTATATTTTAAATGCATTGGGAATAAAAGCAAACTCTGGGAGACACCTGTAAAGGTACAATTAATGTACATAGGCAATCCTTTTAAGTATGACAGCTGTTTAAGTTTGATGGGATTTTTTTTTTAATTTTCAATTGGAGGATAATTGCTTTACAATGTTGGGCTGGTGTTTGCCACACAACCCCGTGAGTCAGTCATGACTATAATATACCACTTTAATGAAAACTTTGGAAATGCTACAAGGTCTGTGTGGGCATTGACTGGCTACAAAGGCAATAAATTAGAAAAAGCCCTGGCCTGAGACTCAGGAGACAGAATTGATCTGGGATCCACTATTCACGAGTTGGGTGTCTTTGCCCAGTGCCTTTATCTTTCCTGATCTCAGCTTCTTGGTGCAAGTGTAACATCGGGAAGAAAAGTGTTAGTCTCTTAGTCACGTCTGACTCTTTGCGACCACATGGACTGTAGCCAGGCTCCTCTGTCCATGGGATTCTCCAGGCAAGAGTACTGTAATGGGTTGCCATTTCCTTCTCCAGGGGATCTTCCTGACCCAGGGATTGAACCTGGGTCTTCTGCATTGCAGGTAGATTCGTTACCATCTGAGCGAGTGTAAGGTTAGGCTAAACATCTCAGAGGTTTCTTCAAGTTCTGAAATTCTATTTGTAATTTCTTTTCTTGCATTGTGAATTTTTGCCTCATCACCCTCCTGGACTTTGCTGCATCACTGGTAAGACTGACAACAATCTCTTTCAGAAAAGTTCTTCCTTGACTTTTTTTGGGAAAACAACCTGGGGTGTCATTCCAGGGACTTCTGTCCTCAGTCGTGACCTTTAGGGTTCAGTTCCCAGAACTGTCTCTCTTTCTCTCCTTGTCGGAATAGCTGAGCACTTCCACCAATACTTCTTCAGTAACTGACAAGTCTCCATCTCCAGGCCTAATGATGTCACACTGTGCAATGAAAATGAATTGACGGAATGGATTGGGGTATCTAACAATACTTAGAGGTGTTCTGTGCAACCCACTCCAGTACTCTTGCCTGGAGAATCCCATGGACGGAGGAGCCTGGTAGGCTGTAGTCCATGGGGTCGCTAAGAGTCAGGCACGACTGAGTGACTTCACTTTCACTTTTCACTTTCATGCATTGGAGAAGGAAATGGCAACCCACTCCAGTGTTCTTGCCTGGAGAATCCCAGGGACGGGGGAGCCTGGTGGGCTGCCATCTCTGGGGTTGCACAGAGTCGGACATGACTGAAGTGACTTAGCAGCAGCAGCAGCAGCAAAGGTGTTCTGTAACTCAGGGCTTTGTAAAATAACATTATATTGAAAGCAACGTTTCCAATTACAAAAATTCAAAAAACAGACAATGAAAGGGGTCAGATTAATCACTCACCCAGATATCAAAATGACCAGGAGAGTGCCCAGTCCTAGTGCAGAGCTGATTTCAACAAACTTTCATTAAAGTACTCTTTGGAATCACTTCCAGGTGGGATATAAAAAGAGACAAGTAATCTGAGTAAGTACTCACGAGTTGGCAGTTACCTAACACTTGCTTTTCATAACTTACATAACCTTCCAAAGAGTTATTCAATTGTCCCCCTAAGCACATATTTGGTACAATCCACATATTTGCTGCAGAATAAAACAAACAAAAAGTGGTGCAGTTAGAACAACCTGGTCTCTTCAAATGGCAGCTCAGAGTCCTTCAAGAAGACCTGTTACTTTGGAGGACATCAAAGCTCATTTGAGATGGAAACAGCTTCTCCAAAATGGGTCTTCAAAGATGGCAAAGTACTGCAGAACAGCTTTAAATTTAGGCTTTACTCTCTGGTCCTGTAAGTATAACAGATGGATCTTCATAATTAGCATCACATTTGCATTTTTCTCTCCACAAAAAAAAAAAAAGAGCTAATAATCTTAGAAGGAGAATGAAAAAGCATCATTCCATCCTAGTTTTATTGATCTTACTTGTAATTTGTATGCCGAGTCCTCTTTATGGTCCCTATTATTTCCAACCCTCTCCTAGGAGATGAGCAACTGTGCAAACCAGGAAATGAGCAGGTAGTTACTCAGGACACAAACTCTGAAATGACTTGAGAACGAGAACTAACTGGAAGGCCCTGATAAAGTGGAAGAAATATGAAGATTCAGATACAACGCTAAGCCCATCAACGTGATTTCCTACAACAGAACAGCCTATTTATCTTTGTGTATATTTCTAGGAGACTCCCGTCCTCTCTGTGCCGAATAATTCCCATCACTCAGAAGCACTTTGTTTAAAGGTGCTATTAAATAAATGCAATCATTGGGCAAACTGCCCTCCCAAGCAAGCTCTCCTGGGTCTATAGCTCCAGACAAGTGGCATGGACTAGTGTGGGACAGGGAGGCTGAACAGACATCATCATCTTCAACAGCATAGCATGCANAAGGTGCTATTAAATAAATGCAATCATTGGGCAAACTGCCCTCCCAAGCAAGCTCTCCTGGGTCTATAGCTCCAGACAAGTGGCATGGACTAGTGTGGGACAGGGAGGCTGAACAGACATCATCATCTTCAACAGCATAGCATGCAGGAGTGGAAAGAGACTCTGGGACACTGAATATGGAAGAAAGGGTACCCCCAGGGAGCAAGGCCAGTGTGAATGAAGACCATATCCCATCCCATATATAACAGGTAGCACCTTGATAATCCTCATAACTTTCCTGTGAAGCTGATATCATTCTCATTTTGCAGACAAAGAAACTAAAAGGAGATAACACGTTGCCTGAAGTCCTCTAGTAAAGTGGCAAAGCTGGGATTTTCATCTAGGTCTTGTCCAATAGCAACTTAATTATCATAACTCGTGCACCAATTTTTTTTAACTTTTTATTTTGTATTGGGGTATAGCAGATTAACAATGTGATAGTTGCAGGTGAATAGTGAAGGGACTCAGCCATACATACATGCATGTATCTGTTCTTCTCCAAACTCTTCTCCCATCCAGGCTGCCACAAAACATCGATCATGGACCATTTTGACCTGCCAACTCTATTGAGTAATTTTGCTCTGGTAATGGCTTGGCTTTGATTCATTCATTCCCAGTTCTCTGTAATCAATAGTATGACTTCGCAAGTCACCTGAATAGGGATTAAGAGTGTAATCAATGACCATGAAACAGAGAAGAGAAACTGGTCCACAGGGAAACTAAACCCTTGACCCTAAGCTCTCGAGGGCAGACTTCTAACTAATTCAGTTAATTAGCCACAGGCTATTCAGTGAACAAATTAGGGCCCAAATCCTCTCAAACCACAAATCTGAGCTGACTCTTCCAGGCATACAGAGTTAATATGCACTGAGTTAATATGTCCCCTCACTGAGCATGCTACAGGCCTTCTGAGTGGCCCCAGACATATGAAACTATAATGGAAATTATAACCTTATTTTTAACGTTCTCTTATAATAATAATGCCTATGCCCTGCTACATCTTTTTGTCGTTGTTGCTGTTGTTTTGTTTTGAAGTTGATACACTTAACAATTAGTTTTTTAAAAATCAGTTTTTTCATCAAATTCATTAATCGCCTACTCTGGCCCAGAGGCAAAATCAGACCTTAAATTCTTGAGTTGGGAATATCCCAAGGAAGACTGCTTGCTGCTGCTGCTGCTAAGTCGCTTCAGTCGTGTCCGACTCTGTGCGGCCCCAGAGATGGCAGCCCACCAGGCTCCGCCATCCCTGGGATTCTCCAGGCAAGAACACTGGAGTGAGTTGCCATTTCCTTCTCCAGTGCATGAAAGTGAAAAGTGAAAGTGAAGTCGCTCAGTCATGTCTGACTCTTAGCGACCCCACGGACAGCAGCCCACCAGGCTCCTCCGCGCATGGGATTCTCCAGGCAAGGGTACTGGAGTGGGGTGCCGTTGCCTTCTCCGCCCAAGGAAGACAGTATGTCCTAAATGAAAAGCAATAGCACCACACTTAGCACACAACTGCTAAGATCTGGCAACGCAGGCCTCCCCTTCCCCAACCTGTTGCTGCTGGGCTTCAGGCCTCTTCACCAGCACATAGAGCCCGGGCGCACGACGCCCGGTGCCTCCACCACTTCTCACTTGAACCAAAGTCACGTAAGGGCTAGGTTATTGCAAAGCAGGAGAAGGAAAGAGAAGGAAACAAGAAGTTTGTATCCGTGGCCTCTACCTGATACAGTATGAAAGCCACTGCCCTCTCCTCCTTCTGTAAACTCTTTCATTCATTTTTTCAATGTCTATTTTTTGCTTATTTATTTTTGGCTGTGCTGGGTCTTCATTGCCGCAGGGGCTTTTCTCTAGTTGCAATGAGCAGGCGCTACTTGATGGATGTGGTGCACGGTCTTTTCATTGCAGTGACTTGTCTTGTTGCAGAGCACAGGCTCTAGGGTGCATGATTTACTAGTTGTGATACCTGGGCTCAGTAGTTGCAGCTCTCAGGCTTCAGAGCACAGGCTCAGGAGCTGTGGCACATGGGCATACCTGCTCCTCGGCGTGTGGTATCTTCCCAGATTAGGGATCGAACCCGTGTCTCCTGCACTGGCAGGCAGATACCTTACCACTGAGCCACCAGGGAAGCCCCGTGAACTCTTGATAATTTTGAAAGGGCTGGAAAGGGAGGAACAGAAAGGGTAAGGTGAAGGAAAAAAAGAGGAGAAGGGAACTTATCTGGGCTGCTCTTTTACTCCTCCTCCCTCCCCTTGACACCTTCCCTTTATCTTCACTGCAATTCCTCATACCACCTTCTTCCAAGCTCCTAATCTCCTCCACTGTAGCCATGTCCCAGGCCCCAGCAATCACACATCCAGACGTCTGGCTGTCTTTCGCACATCTCAGGAGTGGTAGGAAGGCACAGATCTCCAAGCTACAGAATTTCAGTCAGAACAGACTTGTTGGCTGCCTTTAATTTAGAAGTCTGTCTTTTCATAGAAACAATGTTCTCCAAGAAGACTAAGTTTGATAAAACTGTTATTCACTGCATATTTTGAATTAAATAGGCTTTCAAGGGCTGGCTTTAGATCATAAACATCATAATACAATATTCTGAGTTCCAATGCTTCCATGTAGGAGCTTTGCCTGTATTGTATTGTGAGNTTCTCCAGTGCATGAAAGTGAAAAGTGAAAGTGAAGTCGCTCAGTCATGTCTGACTCTTAGCGACCCCACGGACAGCAGCCCACCAGGCTCCTCCGCGCATGGGATTCTCCAGGCAAGGGTACTGGAGTGGGGTGCCGTTGCCTTCTCCGCCCAAGGAAGACAGTATGTCCTAAATGAAAAGCAATAGCACCACACTTAGCACACAACTGCTAAGATCTGGCAACGCAGGCCTCCCCTTCCCCAACCTGTTGCTGCTGGGCTTCAGGCCTCTTCACCAGCACATAGAGCCCGTGCGCACGACGCCCGGTGCCTCCACCACTTCTCACTTGAACCAAAGTCACGTAAGGGCTAGGTTATTGCAAAGCAGGAGAAGGAAAGAGAAGGAAACAAGAAGTTTGTATCCGTGGCCTCTACCTGATACAGTATGAAAGCCACTGCCCTCTCCTCCTTCTGTAAACTCTTTCATTCATTTTTTCAATGTCTATTTTTTGCTTATTTATTTTTGGCTGTGCTGGGTCTTCATTGCCGCAGGGGCTTTTCTCTAGTGGCAATGAGCAGGCGCTACTTGATGGATGTGGTGCACGGGCTTCTCATTGCAGTGACTTGTCTTGTTGCAGAGCACAGGCTCTAGGGTGCATGATTTACTAGTTGTGATACCTGGGCTCAGTAGTTGCAGCTCTCAGGCTTCAGAGCACAGGCTCAGGAGCTGTGGCACATGGGCATACCTGCTCCTCGGCGTGTGGTATCTTCCCAGATTAGGGATCGAACCCGTGTCTCCTGCACTGGCAGGCAGATACCTTACCACTGAGCCACCAGGGAAGCCCCGTGAACTCTTGATAATTTTGAAAGGGCTGGAAAGGGAGGAACAGAAAGGGTAAGGTGAAGGAAAAAAAGAGGAGAAGGGAACTTATCTGGGCTGCTCTTTTACTCCTCCTCCCTCCCCTTGACACCTTCCCTTTATCTTCACTGCAATTCCTCATACCACCTTCTTCCAAGCTCCTAATCTCCTCCACTGTAGCCATGTCCCAGGCCCCAGCAATCACACATCCAGACGTCTGGCTGTCTTTCGCACATCTCAGGAGTGGTAGGAAGGCACAGATCTCCAAGCTACAGAATTTCAGTCAGAACAGACTTGTTGGCTGCCTTTAATTTAGAAGTCTGTCTTTTCATAGAAACAATGTTCTCCAAGAAGACTAAGTTTGATAAAACTGTTATTCACTGCATATTTTGAATTAAATAGGCTTTCAAGGGCTGGCTTTAGATCATAAACATCATAATACAATATTCTGAGTTCCAATGCTTCCATGTAGGAGCTTTGCCTGTATTGTATTGTGAGTGCACATTTAGTCATTGCATAGATAAATGAGGACAGGTGTAAAACATAGAAGTGTTTGGGCTTCCCAGGTGGCCCTAGTGTTAATGAACCCACCTGCCAATGCAGGAGATGTGAGAGATGAGGGTTCAATCCCTGGGTCAGGAAGATCCCCTGGAGGAGGAAATGGCAACCCACTCCAGTATTCNTTTTCCCCATCCCTGTGGTTTCCACTTGCCAGTATTTCTAGACTGGTTCTCCCTCTTCAAAAATGGTTCACATCAAGGTAACTTTTCCCTAGAGACACTTTTCATTTTATGGAATATTTTTTTTCTTCCTTCCCTGATAGAACATCTGCCAACCTATAAATTGAAAGTCCAGGTTATATAAGGAAGTTTGGAAAATAGCATAATATATTCTACCTGGAAAGTTATGTTCCCATTGGATTCTTATCTTAGTCTGTTTGTGCTTCAACAACAACTGACTTTTCACAGTTCTGGAGACTGGAGTCAGAATAGCTGTGTTCTAGTGAAGTCTTTCTTCTAGGTTGCAGACAGCTCTTACTATATCCTCACCTGATGGAAGGGGTCTGTCTCTCCTACAAGGGCACAAATTCCATTCACAAGGGCTCTACCCTTGTTACCTAATCAACACCAAAAGGCCCCATCTCTTAACACTGTTACGCCAGGGAGTAGACGTCTACCCATGAATTCTTAGGGGCACAAGCAAATCAGTGTTGGTAACTAACACTATGAAATGCTCCTCCTTTCCCTGTGCCCAAGTAGGAAAAGCTCTGGCAATTGGTTTTTCTTTTATTTTCTTCTCTTTCCATAATGTCTGACATCCATTTCAAAGATGGCTATCTAAATAAATACATTGCCAGCCACAGAAATAAAGATCCAGGCTTCCCCTTCCACTCTCATCTGCTCACCAGGTCCCTTTGTTTATACATCTTTGGTTGGTTTAAAAGATTAAAGTGAAGTCGCTTGGTCATGTCCAGTTCTTCGCAACCACAAGGACTANAAAAAAACAAGACATTTAGGGAACTCCCTGATGGTCCAGTAGTCAGAACTCTGAGCGTTCACTGCTGCTGATGCAAGTCCAATCCTTGGTTGGGGGACTAAGGTCCTACAAGCTGGTGTAGTACAGCAAAAAGAAAAAACAACTTCCATTGCATTTAACTTAGTTGGATTCAACCTAATTGAAAAAGATAGAACTTTGAATTCCAAATAAACACGTAATAGATACTAATCCTGAGACAGTGATTCTCAACCTCAGCTGCCCGTGAGTACTCCCTGAGGGGACTGGCCACAGGTGCAGGGGTGGGGTAATTGGTTCAACTTAGGACAGGAGTCTGAAGCAGGGGCCACTTTAGGGAGGTGATATTGTCTAAGCCAGTCTTCCCTGATGGCTCAGTCAGTAAAGAATCTGCTTGCAACGCAGGAGAAGCAGGTTCAATCCCTGGGTTGGGAAGATCCCCTGGAGGAGGAAATGGCAACCCACTATGGTATTCTTGCCTGGAGAATCCCATGGACAGAGGAGCCTGGCAGGCCACAGTCCATAGGGTTGCAAAGAGTTGGACACGACTGAAATGACTGAGCAAGCGTGTATGCATGCACAATGTCTAAGCCGGGCTTTGCCCTATAAGCATGTCNATTCTTGCCTGGAGAATCCCATGGACAGAGGAGCCTGGCAGGCCACAGTCCATAGGGTTGCAAAGAGTTGGACACGACTGAAATGACTGAGCAAGCGTGTATGCATGCACAATGTCTAAGCCGGGCTTTGCCCTATAAGCATGTCTTTACAAGGCAGAAGAGGAAGACGAAGGAGACTTCAGTCAGAAGCAAGAGGTCCATGTTCTCTGAGGCAGGACATTCCTGTGTGAGGCAGTGGTCCAGTCCTCAGCACAGTCATCAATGCTGGGGGCTCTGAAATGTGGGAGCCATAGCCAAACATATAGATGGTCTGCACCGCTAAGGCATTTAAGTATTAGTTGCTCAGTGTATCCGACTCTTTGCAACCCCATGGACTGTAGCTCACCAGACTCCTCTGTTCATGGAATTTTCCAGGCAAGAATACTGGAGTGGAGTGCCATGCCCTCTCCAGGGGATCTTTCCGACCCAGGGATTGAACCCATGTCTCCTGCATTGCAAGCAGTTTCTTTACTGTCTGAGCCACCAGGGAAGCTCAATCTATGTAAGGGAGTTAGCAAAAGATATATCCATGTTTTCATTAAAAAAAAGTCAGTAAAGTCAGTTAAGCTACTTAAATGTTTCTTAATCAAAGACTCCTGTGACAAATTCATCCTGACTTTCAACTCATGAAACATTTATGGAAGATAGTTGTCCATATGTATTAAAGCAGAAGATGAATCCCATGAAAATCAGCTTGTTGTTCCTTGGCTTTAGTTTTGAGGAGACTCAGAGCCAGAGAGGGGCCCTAATTCAATGCCTGTCCAGACTCTGAACATGTTGCTAGAGTGGATCTCCAGATTTCAATGACTTCTGAATTTCCAGGGACCAGATTCCCCCAACACTCCTTACTTTATGGTAGAACTCCCTGAAACTGAGCAGACAACCCTCAGTGCAGCATGAGCTCTTCCAGACAGACTGGACTGCTGCAAAGCCCAGCACTGCATCCCTGCCCTGGTGCCTGCTCCATGCGAGTGGCTGACTAGTCCGTATTCCTACCCGTTCAGGCCTGTTCTGTCTAGAGATCACTTGATGTGTTGAGGCAGAAAATGTTGGCTGGTGTGGCTGGGATGAGTGAAGGGAGACAAGGGCTACATCACATAGGAGTTGCTTTTGCCTAGATGGGAAGAGAAGATAAATGCTAATTATCTTGCTGTCACAGATCGACAATCTGCTCATAACTAGATAGGAGCCATACACAATTTAGAAAGGAACTCTGATAAGCAGAATTTAATTATCACTTATATAGTGGTAAATAATTGGGAATGATTATGGGTTAAGAAAGTCCCAGGTATGATTTCAGCTCTGATAATGACTCTTTTGGTGGTGATGAGGTGTGGTCTGTGGTATGCATGGTGGTCTGACTCAGTTTCCCTATTTGAATAAATGGAGGATGTATTAGTGACTGTAAATTCCATTGAAGAATAAAATGCAGAATGTCACTTTCCTTTAGGTAACAGAGGTCATACCATTAAAACTGCTTCCTAAGTGAAAAAAAAGTATATATATATATATATATATATATACATTCATGTATATTTAATAAAAATATTACACACACACACATATATATTTATCTTGGACTTTAAAAATTTCAAATGCTTGTGCCCTCAAACTCATTGAATCAAAATCCCTGATGCTTGAGTCCAAGTGTAGGCACAACTTTAAAACTCCACAGATATTTCTAATGTGCACCCTTGACTGAGAAATCCTTTTCTAGATGATGATAAAAGTCCTCAAATAAGAATAAGAACTCAAGTAAGAATGGGGACTAGTGTCATGTTTTTTTGTGTGTGTGTGCTTTTGAAATTCCTTTCCCTAAGGATGTTACTCTTAATTTCAAAGCACTGCTTGAAAATCCTATATTTTGTATTTCTTTCCCCTCAATTCTCTTGAATAAACATCTTGAGAAAAGCATCAGCAGGAGAAAGTAGTAATGATTATTGCTTTTGGTCTCTGGAGTTTTGGCTTCACTCAAATGAGAGGCATTTCATAGTAGATTCATTTGTCATGTCACTTCACATTTTTTTATGTGAAGAAAGCTGGTTATGGGGTTTTTACTCATGCATGTTCTTCCTCTTAGGACACAGGTAATAAAACAAATCACTGCCACTGCAAATAACAATTTCATGAAGTTACAGCACAAAGGAAAATGTTGTCTTTACCTTTGCTTTCAAGCAAGCAAACTCCCATTTTATTGTCTGACTATTCTCCACTCAGAATGTAAAGAGATAATGTTCCACTTAGTCATATTCTGTAGTTGTTCCATTATGGCTCAGCTGGTAAATAATCTGCCTGCAATTCGGGAGACCTGGGTTTGATCCAGTATTCTGGCCTGGAGAATTCCACTGGGGTCGCAAAGAGTTGGACACAACTGAGCGACTTTTACTTTACTTCACTGTTCCATTAATCAACATATCAAAGAAGTTCTACAAGATTATTTTAACTCAAAGAGACAGATGTTGATGTGGCTTGGAAGGAATTTAATCTCTGATCCAGGAATTCNTCGCAAAGAGTTGGACACGACTGAGCGACTTTTACTTTACTTCACTGTTCCATTAATCAACATATCAAAGAAGTTCTACAAGATTATTTTAACTCAAAGAGACAGATGTTGATGTGGCTTGGAAGGAATTTAATCTCTGATCCAGGAATTCGACACACTGAGGTCATCCATTTGGACTCTCAATTCTCCCCATATGTGACTTATGTAAGCAGATTGTTGAGTCTCCTATACCTTTTCCAGAAGACATGGACACTGATATCCACTAGAGCAGAAATGCAGGGCAGTGTGTCTAAGACATTTGGGGTAACCTTATCCTCTTTAAGATAGGTGGAGCCATGTGACCACTTCTGGTCAATGAGCTGTGTGTGAAAGAGTGACCTGTCCCTTCTGGGCTGGGGTGAATTCTCTTTGCCTTCCGTAGGGACTGTTCCAAGGCGATGTTCCAAATGATGGAACCTCTATGAGTTTGGGTCCCTTAGTGACCATGAGCAGCAGGGCTCCCCATATATATCCATGCAATGGATATATAGCATGAAGAAAAAGTTAACCTTTATTCTGTTGAGCTTATGCAGTATTGCCCACCCAGGACGACCAATGCAGGTATTATGAGGTATCAAAAAACACCCCAAGACATGGGCTCCCTTGCTGTATTTTCTTCAGAGTGATCAGTGCTTGGAAGATCAAAATCAAACCTCTGGGAAGCCATGCAAATTTAAGCAAGCACACATTTTATTTTATAAACTTTTTGACTAGGGGACTCTGATAATTAGAGAATAACTCCTTATTCAAAACTGTTAAAACCATTAAAAAATACACACACACACACATAAAAAGTATATTCTTTCTTGGTCAGTCCTAATATTTCTTGGTGATAGCACACTTTCTTATACCCTAAGAGGTTGCTGAATGTTTCATTGACTAGTGCCTGCTAAGTTGCTTCAGTTGTGCCTGACTCTTTGCGATCCCATGGACTGTAGCCTCTGACCCTGTGATTCTCCAGGCAAAAATACTGAAGTGGGTTGCCATGCACTCCTCCAGGGGATCTTCCCAACCCAAGGATTGAACCCATGTCTCTTTATGTCTCCTGCACTGGCAGGTGGGTTCATTACCATGAGCACCACCTGGGAAGCCCCTTCATTGACTAGAACCTTCAGGAAAAATTGATCTGCTCAGTGAGGCTGCTATTTTTCTTTAGGACTTCTAGCTGTATTTCACTACTTCAGGAAACCTAGAAAGACTGAACATCTCACACCCACTTTCTTACATCTTTCCACTTAAATTTTCAGGTTCTCAGGACCACAAATTAAGATTCCTGTTAGGCTGAAAGAGGAGTTCTCTCCAGCTTTGTTCTCTTGAAAGAATGCTTCAGAGCTTCTCATATCCTAGTTTAGGACCTTTAGCTACAGAAATTAATATACAGACGTGAGGATAACAGTCACGGTAATTGCAATAACCTGGTCCATATTCCTCTGGAAGCATCAGTTTCTCTAGTTCACTTAAAAGAAAATACACATTCAATAGAAAACATACTTCACCTTTTAAATTTTGGTCTTTTCCTGGACTGGTGCAATGAAGTGTGATCCTCTGCTGGGATGCTGGGCAGAGGCAGTGTGCTCCAGCTCCCAGCCAGCCAGGCGATCACCAGGGTAAGCAACTAATATGCTCACAACTATCCTGTGCCCTTACAGCCATCCTCTTTTTCACTTTCAGTACAGTTTTCAATAGATTACATGATATGTTCAACATCCTGTGGTAAAATAGGCTTTGCGTTAGATGATTTGCCTAACTGTAGGCTTATGTAAATGTTCTGAGCACATTTAGGGTAGGCGAAGCTAAGCTATGATGTTCGTGAGGTTAGGTGTATCAAACGCACTTTCGACTTGTGGTATTTTCAACTTATGCTGGGTTTATCTGGACATAAACCCTTCACAAATTGAAGGAGACATGTATACAATTTCAACAATCACTGCCTTCAATTTTTTTATAATCTATCTGAGAATAAGAAGAGGATAACAACAAAACACATGAATAAGTATAGAGAAATAAATGAGTGGGCAAAAGAGAAAGCTATGGGAATTCTTACTAGAAAAAAAGTTGCTTCAGGCTGAGGGAAGAGTAAGATTTAACCTATGGCTAAACACATGTTAACTTTTGACAGATGGGAATGGGAATATTGGCATATGTGTGGAGTAGTGTGTACAAACTCATAGGGTGGTAATGAGGCTGGAATAAAGAGAGAAGAACTGGGAAGAGAAGCTTGCAAAGATAGATTGGGAGCAGACTGTTGAAAGTATTGGGCTGTGGGCTAAGAATACAGATCTTTAGTTTCTAGAAAATGTAGAGTTATGGTTAAAAAATCTTTTTTAATTATGGAGAGTGTCATAAACCTAGTGACATTATAGTGACACTAGTCTGACAGCCAACTGCTAGGTTCTTTGGAGAGGGAGGGACCTGGAAGTGAAAATGCTTTCCTGGTAGACCAGCAGTATGTATGCTTTCATGGTAGATCAGTAGTACGTGTGGTGGCAGCAAAAGAGGTTGTGATTTAAAAAGGGGTGCAAATCTTGAGCTGCTGAATTAGTGATAATGGTCATGATCAACATCTATTAGCTCATAGCCTGTGCCAGGCACTGTTAGAAACATTATATACATACATGTGCTCAGACCCTCAATTGTGTTATATTCTTGGTGACCCTATGGACTGTAATTCGTCAGGTTCCTCTGTCCATGAGATTTTCCTGGCAAGAATATTGAAGTAGGGTGCCATTTTCTCAAGGGGATCTTTCTGAACCAGGGATTGAACCCACATCTCTTACAGCTCCTGCATTGGCAGGTGGGTTCTTTACTACTAGTGTCCCCTGGGAAACGCATTATATACCAAGTGAGCTCATTTAATTCTCACAAAAACCTTTGAGGTAGGTATTGTCATTATTTGTGTTTTGAAGTTTTAAGAACAGAAATGAAGGTAAGTAACATGCCCCACATCTTACAAGTAGTAAGATTTGGAGTACTCTCCAGTCACTGCCGTGGGATGGAAATGGAGGTCAGCAGAATCCCAACTGTCTGATGAGCCTTTCCACTGGCTGCAGAGGGCATGCCGACATGCTGAGCTTATGACATGCTTAGGGGTGAAATATCCCTTTGGGAAGCTGGGACGTGGTCTTCTTTCATCCTCAGATTGCAGTACTGCTGTGTGGAACCCAGGGACTAAAGGGGCAGGGCCAGAAAGGTAGCTCTTAACCAGGACACCTTCCCTGAGACTGAATTCTTTAACTAGGACACCCTGAAATCTCAGTTAAATGTTCTCATAGAAAAGGAACAACATGCACTTTGGTGCAGAGATTCATCTGAGTCAGGCACTGCGTTTCTTAGCCATCCATCCGTGTGCAAGTTACGTAACCTTGATGAGGCTTCATTTCCATACTTGCAAAGTGGAGATAATTCCTTCCTCATAGGGTTGTTGTATTAAAGGGAGCGAGGAAGTAAATTGTTCAGCACCTGGCATGCACAAGCTTATTGTCAATTTTTTAAAATTGCCTGACACTATCAGCTATTTTAGTATTACCCAACTACATTTTGTTAAGCATGTATTAGATAAATCTGTACAATAAAAGGAAACTGAACATTGGAAAAACGTTAGCATAGCTACAAAAGAAAATGCTAAAAAAAAAAAAGAAAAGAAAAGAAAAAGAAAATGCTAGAGCCAGTCAAGTTACACTTGATTCCCATCTTCTTTTCATCAAATGACCTTTCAGCACAGGCTCTGTGGATAATGAAAAGCTCACTACTCTTTCCTCTTCTGGTTTGCAACCCTTTCTTTCAGGGGTTTGACAAATGGGGGAAAGTGCAAGTCGCCTTATCTAAAGCAGTGCAATAATTGGTTGTTTGAATAGCATTTTATATTTGATTTTCCCAAGGGGAGAGTTGCTGGAGCCAGACAGATGTCTGGGCCCCAAGGGCAACCCTTGGCCTTTTTGGTAGGAACGTGTTTAACGTAAGATGCACAAGTCCACACAGTGTACACGTGCAAAATGTAGCTGCAGAAGAGGTCTCTGTGCAAACTAGAAAAGCTGATTAAAAAAAAACAACCTTCTGTGCAAGGACTTTGATTCTGTCATTATTGTAAGCTGCCAGTCATGCCCTCAGTCAAAGAAGATTGAACATTATTGATCTCTGGAAACTTGTTTCAGCAGCCTCTTTCCTAGTTGGCTGGTTTTGTATTGTTTTTCACAGTTGCAGAGATGCTTTTGTTCTTTATAAAGATAGCCACTTCCTTCCTTCGGTGTTTGTGCTTCTTTATGCATCAATACAAGAGAGAAAATATTTAAAATGTTTTGTTCATATGTCTGAAAATCAGTCAGGGGCTGCCTGCTTTTTAACTTGCTCCCTGAAGTTCCAAGATGCTACCGTGGACTGGGAGCACCACCCAGTGGCAATGTGTAGCCAAAACCTTAAAAAAGGAATGATAAGTTTTCTTTGAAATGAACTAGACAAATGGTGTTTCCAAAGCGGGGATATGACCAGGTCATTGCAATCACCATGACTGATAGCCTGATCTTTTTTTTTTTCCTTCTTGCTTTTGTTCCTTTGGTCATTTCATGCTATTTTAATATATTGTTGCTGTCACATGTTTTAAAAAATAATTTGTGATGATTTGTAGTACTTATTCCTGAAACAGAGCAGGACCCTATGGGGCCTTACCAGGACAGATACTCCCGTCTCCCCTCACCCCCGCATCATGTCCTTCTGCCTTTTGTCTAGAAAAACTGTAGTCAAGGAATAAACTTAAGAGAAATGAGGAAATGCAGAAGTAAAGGAAAAGCAGCCAAACAGGACAAAATAATGATAGCGTAGTCATTTAGCAAAGTGAGGAACAGTTAGTTCCTCCTCAAGGGCTCTAGAGTATATTCTGAGCCATATCCTGTGAACTGTTCTGTAGATACTGAAACCCTCACCAGGTGGAAAAAGTTAACTATGTGATGACCAGACTGTAGCCATGGCAAAAGCTGCTGCAGTTCCAAGAGCTGGCCTCAAAGAGCTTCAAACCGACCCTGAAACTGAAGACTAATTGTGCTTGAAACAGTCCAGATGCTGCTGACCAGACCACTGAGTGACTGATTTCAAGAGACTGTCATTTAGAATACATTATTTAATTTTACTTATATTTGAACTTATAGAAATGGAAACAATGTATCCCTTTTCCCGTTGGACCTCCTTTATTCAGTCCAACATTACTAGTGAGATGCATCCTTGTGGGTGCCCAGTGGTCCACTCATGGCTGAATGGCGTTCTACTGTATGTTCATGACACATGCATTCATCAACCCTCCTGTTGATGGACATCTGAGTTGTTTCCAGTTTGGGGTTATTATAAACACTGTGCTGCAAATATTCTGGTACTTAGAACAGTGGTCCCCAAACTTTTTGGCCAGGGACCAGTTTCCTAGAAGACAATTGTTCTATGGATGGGGGTAGGGAGGATGGTTTGGGGATGATTCAAGCACACTACATTTACTGTGCACTTTATCTCTATTGTTATTACATCAGCTCCATCTCGGATCATCAGGCATGAAATTCTGGAGGCTGGGGACCCCTGTCTTAGAACACATATGCCGTTTCTTCTCTGTGGAGGGCATGAAGTGCTGTGCTCAGACGTCCTTCTAGAGAACCCACCTGGACAAGTGTGGCTGGTGATGGACAAGCCCTGTGATCACACCTCTGGGTCAACCACACCAGGCTGTGCCTCCTCTACCCAGCCTCCAGCTGGTGACTGAGCGTGGTGTAGGAAGCATAACCATCCTACAAAGAACTGCTCTAAGGAAGAATCTTAGCTCAGGGCCTTACCATCAGCCTCGCTGAAATTTCTCAGAATTGCCTTGCAGTCCAGGGCTCTTTTTAATCAACCTTTCCCTCTCCCCTGCCTGCGGCCGAAATAGGTTCTTGGCGAGTAGGTTCAGAGTTATCATGCGAAAGGCCGAGGAAAACATCTGAATCTGCTTTTTTGCCCTACTCCAGCCACTGGTCAAGATAGTAAGACACAAATCATATTGAATATCAGGGGCTGGTTCCATCTCTAAAGAAAAGATTCAGACATGGTGGTCCCTACGTCCACTGGATTTGTGGGTCTGATTGTCATGTGTGTGCAAGCAGAAAACAGACAGCAGCTATGTTTGGGATGATCTTGAAAAATCTTCCCAAGGGGGAATTTTTTCCTTTTTGTGTCTTAGATCTTTCATCTGATGTAGTTTTCTTTCTCAGTAAAGTACAAACTTTAGCATTTTCCTTAATGAGCAGTCATGAGTGCCAGTTTCTCAGTTTTTGTTTGTCTGAAATGTCTTATTTTGCCCTAATTCTTAGAAGTATTTTCTTTCTTCTTTCGCTCTGCTCCCCCCTCCCTTTCTCCATTCTCCCTCCTTCCTTTGTTCCTTCCATCCTTCCTTCCTTTCATTCTTGTGTTGGATGTTCTAGGTTACTTGTCAGTTTTGATCCACATATTTGAAGAAATTATTTCACTGATTCTTGGCTTCTATGGTTGCTGTTGGTAAGTCGGCTTTTAAAATTCTAGCTGCTTAGGCTGCTTTTAAGTTCTGTAATTTCAATGCAGTGCATCTATCTGTGTGTAGTTTTTGTTTATTTTTTAAGTTCTTGGGATTTGTTGGTTTCTTAAATCTGTGGATTGCTGTATTCACTCAGTTTTGAAATCTTTGAATATTACTCGTGCCCCATATGTCTTTCCTCTTGACAACCTGGGGGACTGAATCAGCATAGACAGCCAGTGTTCAGATTTCAGAGAACTTACTTCTCTGAGAAATATTTTTATTTTTTTTAGAAATACTTTTATTTTGATGGAAAAATGTATAAGTTTTTGAATACGTCTTCTAGTTCCCTGATAGCTCAGTTGGTAAAGAATCTGCCTGCAATGCAGAGGACCCCAATTTGATTCCCGGATCGGGAAGATCCCCTGGAGAAGGGATAGACTACCCACACCAGTATTCTTGGGCTTCCATGGTGACTCAGCTGGTAAAATATCTACCTGCAGTGCGGGACACCTGGGTTCAATCCCTGGGTTGGGAAGATTCCCTGGAGAAGGGAAAGGCTACCCCCTTCAGTATTCTGGCCTGGAAAATTCCATGGACTGTATTGTCCATGGGGTCACAAAGAGTTGGACACGACTGAGTGACTTTTACTTTCACTTCAGTTTTTAAATATAAGGCATGGACCACTATATTACCATTTCTTGCAGTGGGGAGCAGGAACTGGCTTTTAAAAACTGAGCAGAGAAGAGTCTGAGTCTGTTAAATATTCAGAACTTTGCAAGCTGATTGTTAAACTATTAGTAGCTTGAAATCAGCCATAGTGGTAGTAGCATTTACACTAGAAGTCAGCAAATGCTAAAATTAAGGCTTTTTGTTTGGGTTAGTTTGATGGGGGGGAGGGTGGTTTGTTGTTGTTTGTTTGTTTTGGTTTCTGGTTTTCGGGGCCTTTGCGTCTATTTGGCTTTTGAGAACCAGCCTAGCAGCAGCCCACTGGCTATCATGCTTTAGTACATCCTCCATGCTGAGTGAACTTTAATTAATGATCCATCCGTTGGGTTGTTTCTTGTTCATGACTTTCTTTAACCTCTAGGTGGGTGGCTCTATATTTTTTAGCCTGAAGTAGAAGCACCAGGAGTGACTTTTGCCAGGGTTTTACCCCTTCTAGAGTCTCCATCAGTCTTTTCCCTTATTTAAGTCTGAAACTTGATATTTGCTCATTGACACACAAAGCCACTCTACTCCCCTTACAAGAGGATGGCCAGGTGGTCTTTTCTGGCTCAAGTCCCTCACTCCTCCATTTCCATCTTCCACAGAAACTGTATTCCACTTGCTAGAGTTTTGCATAAAAGAGCAAGTGAATATAGAAAAGAGCAGGAGTTTCTTCTCTGAGCAAGTGCATAAGCTATAGTAGATGATCTATGGTATGAGACTCAATGACATATGGATAGGGCTTTCCTGGTAGCTCAGCCGATAAAGAATCCTGCAATGCAGGAGTTCAGTTCAGTTCAGTCACTCAGTCATGTCCTACTCTTTGTGACCCCATGAATCGTAGCATGCCAGGCCTCCCTGTCTATCACCAACTCCCAGAGTTCACCCAGACTCATGTCCATCGAGTCAGTGATGGCATCTAGCCATCTCATCCTCTGTTGTCCCCTTCTCCTCCTGCCCCTAATCCCTCCCAGCATCAAAGTCTTTTCCAATGAGTCAGCTCTGTGTGAGGTGGCCAAAGTACTGGAGTTTCAGCTTCATCATTCCCTCCAAAGAAACCCCAGGGCTAATCTCCTTCAGAATGGACTGGTTGGATCTCCTTGCAGTCCAAGGGACTCTCCAGAGTCTTCTCCAACACCACAGTTCAAAAGCATCAATTCCTCAGTGCACAGCTTTCTTCACAGTCCAACGCTCACATCCATACATGACCACAAGAAAAACCATAGCCTTGACTGGTGCAATTCTTGTGTCAGGAAAATCTGCTGGAGAGGCTACCCACTCCAGTATTCATGGGCTTCCTTTGTGGCTAAGCGGTAAAGAATCCACCTGCAATGTGGGAAACCTGGGTTTGATCCCTGGGTTGGGAAGATGCCCTGGAGAAGGGAAAAACTACCTGCTCCAGCATTCTGGCCTGCAGAATTCAATATATGGGTATTGGCTGCTAGGTGACTTTTTAATCTCCTCCTTCTTAGCAGTGTTCGGAGTATCTGATGTATTACTTGGTCCTGAATTGCTGTTTTTTGCTTCTCCTGTCTATGTTTAGCCCACCCTGGAAAAGTGTCACCACAGGTTGAACCTGTTATTTCCTCTGCTGTATGACACTAACTTCTGCAAGGAATAGTAGACATCAGCTTGACATTATGGGGAGAATGTCGGAAGCCTGGTGGTCTGAAAACGATAGGTGCTCTGCCAAAAGCCAGGGCCTTAACCTCAGCCTCCAGGGTCCTGACGTTTTCAGTCATCTAGGCATATGCATGGTGTAATCCCAGAGAGGCCTGGTGAATATGAGCCTGGTGGCCTGTGAACCATATACAAGTTATGTTTTACTGAGATAAACCCAAAGGATACATATCCCACAAAGGACACCAGTGGATAACATGGACATTTGGTGAGTCTTTTTCATCAGAGTTAATATCAGAAAGGTTTTAATGATAGAAAAGGCACAGGCACCAGCCCAGTAGGGCAGCTTCTAGATGTGCTGTCACAGCTGTTAATTCTTCAGTTTTTAGGTTTTAAAGTGACAGGCAGGGGATCAGAACAAAGGGCTAGGGCTGCTTTTAATTCCTTCCAGGACAAAGCTACCAGATTCACAGTAGCAAGGATTTACGAAGTATGTACCTGGGGGGACTTCCCTGTTTGTCCAGTGGCTAAGACTCCACGCTTCTCACGCAAGGCGCCCAGGTTTGATCCCTGATTAGATCCCACATGCCACAATTAAGAGTTTGCAGGCCGCAACTTAGAGCTGGTGCAGCCGAATAAATGAATGTGAAAAAAATACATACAAGAGATGGGGGAGAAGAGCTGGGCAGAGGGGCCTACCAGCCATTCCAGAATTGTGCCTATCATACCACTAGAATTGCTTTGAGGATTTGCTGAGTAATGGCTAGAAAATACTCAGCACAGTGCCTGAAACAAATGTTATCTGTTATTATTATTAGGTTATTAATTTCTTTGAGCCTTAATTTTCTCATTTGTGAAACAGAGATAAAAAGAACAGAGACATTCTAGGAATTAAANAGGATTTGCTGAGTAATGGCTAGAAAATACTCAGCACAGTGCCTGAAACAAATGTTATCTGTTATTATTATTAGGTTATTAATTTCTTTGAGCCTTAATTTTCTCATTTGTGAAACAGAGATAAAAAGAACAGAGACATTCTAGGAATTAAATGCAGTACTGTAGGTGAATGAACTTTTTAAATTATAAAGAGTTACACAAATTTAATTATATTAATCTTCATGCAAGGAGGAGGATGAGTGGAGGAGGAAACACAGAGTCTTTAAGGACCCTTAGGGGAACTGATATTTCTATACAATGTGAGTTTAACTTGCACTGAGTGGGCCCAGGTTAAGCAGAGGAGATGTGGGAAGGGTTAGAAATGCCTTAGCTGACATTTGAACTTATTGACTGCCATGTCCTAAATAGCAAAAGAGTGATTCTTTATGTCTGTGTCTCTATTTCTGCTTTGCAACTAAGATCATCTCTAACATTTTTCTAGATTCCACATATATGCATTATATACATATATCTGACTTACTTCACTCTGTAAGCGAACAAATGCATGGATACTGGGAGGGGGACATATGGGGGTGGGATGAATTGGGAGATTGAGGTTGACATATATACACTATTGTACTATGTGTAAAATAGGTAACTATTGAGAATCAATTGTAGAGCATAGAGAAATCTACTCAATGCTCTGTTGCTGCTGCTGCTGCTAAGTCGCTTCAGTTGCTTCCAACTCTTCGCGACCCTATGGACTGCAGCCCACCAGGCTCCTCTGTCCACAGGATTCTCTAGGCAAGAGTACTGGAGTGGGTTGCTGTTGCCTTCTCTGACTCAATGCTCTGTAGTGAACTAAATGGGAAGGAAATCCAAAAAGAGGGGATATATGTAAACATATACCTGTTTCACTTAGTTGTACAGCAGACACTAATACAAATTTGTATAGCAACTAGACTACAATAAAAAAAATAGCAACACACACACACACAAAAGAGTGATTCTTGTATCCTGAGTCAAATGGATGAGAATTAAGATTTATTTAAGAAAGATTCAGTGCCAAGTATTGTGCTAATACTGATAATTCTCATAATAGCAATGATAGTATTGAAAAATAAAGATAACATTTTGAGTACTTTGTAGCAGATATTTCATGTATATCATGCATTATAATTTTCTTAAAATCCCTGTGGTGAAACAGAAAAACCACAGTTTGCTATAGAGGAAGCTAAGCCTAAGACAGCTGTTGAATCCAGGTCTGAATTTTTCTTCTCATTTGTTTCTGTGTTCAGTGCTTCTCATCCTCAGCACACAGCCAGATAGCAAACCCAACCTCAAAAGTTCACAAAGTTTTTTTGTTTGCTGGTTTTTGTTTTTTTGTTCAGCAAAATCTATTGGTAGATGTTGCAAACAATCGAATTCATGCTGAATTCAATTTTGTGTGTGTGTGTTAGTCGCTCAGTCATGTCTGACTCTTTGCGACCCCATGGACTGTAGCCCACCAAGTTCCTCTGTCCATGGAGTTCTGCAGGCAAGAATACTGGAGTGGGTTGCCATTCCCTTCTCCAAGGGATCTTCCCTACTCAGGCATTGAGTCTGGGTATCCTGCATTGCAGGCATATTCTTTACCCTCTGAGCCACCAAGGAACGGATCATCATGTAGGTAGTAAATATCTCTTTCTCTACACGATGTTTCCATTTAATTTTAATAGGACAGAAGCATTACTGCAAGTGCTTCCGAAGTGCTAAAAAATTGGATATGTTTATTCATTTATTGGCATTAATAGGAATAAAAAAATTTTTTTAAAACTAGTAGGAATCACCAAAGATAGTCATATATTGAGACAAGAGCAATAAGCAATACAAATTTCAATTCTCCTTGGTCAAAGAGAACTTTGACTTAAAAGCTCTGGAAACTTATAAGCACTGGAAATGTGAATTTCATTTAGATGGACTGCTAGCTGTGATAGCAAGAAGAGATCCGGCATGAACAATCATGCCTAGCAAGGTCAGAATCCTGCCTGCCTCTTGCTTGTGCTCCCTGAAAATTTTAGATAACATATATCTGGATAATTTGTTTTCAATGGTGGGTGTTTGAAAAACAGTTTGGAATTATGAATAAGCTATATTAACTTTTCACTCAGTCTTATTTTAGGAAAAATTGCTTTGTTTATAAAATAGTTCTCTTTAGGATAATACCTTTTGAATGAAGTAGGTGAATTAGATGCCAACCAATATGTATCCATGTTCTCTTTTCAATATGAAAAAGACCTGAGAGTCTTAGCATCAATTGCTTTGTGATAGTATCTCAGTTGTGATGACAGATTACTTTTTTTGAATCTCATTTTCTTTTTATGGTCCCTGTCAGCATGCTTGAGCAAGATACTGGCTGGCAATGGTGTCCATGGTGATGATGCTAAAAGGTCAGAAATGTAGAAAAGTGTAGCTGGAAAACATTTTAGATAGTATCTGTTTAGGGTTTCTCAAACTGAATTAAAGCCAAGGGCTCCTTGAAAGGCCAAATTCTTTGCACTTTCAGTGTTGACTTAAACTCTATTATGATAATAGAGAAGTATGTACATTTATAAAACTGAGATGAAGACTAATTATCAATTTAGTATGACAAATTACTTTGTTGAGAAAAAATTTATAACATTGAATTTAATATAAAAATGTTTAAATTTTAGATGTCATTTGTGGATTGGATTCCTTTGATTTTCAAGGTAGTGGAACATCATTGGAGTCCTTACTGTTATTGATATTGATGCCCTTTCAGAACATGTATTCATTTCAAATGGACCTATACTTTTATAGTATATTCCAATATTGGAGATTTAGAAAGTTTTTTTTCAACCAAAAGACTTCTCTGAGTTTTTGTTGCTTCATTTATTCTAACAGTGTATACATGTAAGGAACATGTTTCTTGGCAAAGTGCATTTGACTCTGATGCCACAGTGTTATTTATTTCTTTTTTGTTGTTTGTTTTGTTTTTAGTTCAGTTCAATCTGCTTTGTGATACCTGAATTCTAGGAACTCTATTCTCTATTCAAATCACTTTGTTTCCCAGTGCCACTGGAGTACCATAAAACCTACCTTGCTATACATTGAATCATTTATACATCACATTTCTATCTATTTTCTTCCCACTAGCCCAAGGGACACATTTTGATGGTGCTTCCCCAGTGACTCAGCTGTAAAGAATTCACCCGCAATGCCAAAGTGCAGAAGACACGGTTTTGATTCCTGGGTCAGGAAGATCTCCTGGAGGAGGAAACATCAACCAGCTTCAGTATTCTTGCCTGGAGAATCCCATGGACAGAGGAGCCTGGCAGGCTACAGACCATGGGGTTGTGAAAAGTTAGACTCAACGGAGCAACTGAGCATGTATGTACATCATGATGCTTTACTATATTTCTTATATCATTAAATCAATTTCAGCTTAATAAGTAAATTAAGGAAATAAAGTCTTATTTTATTGAAAATATCTTTAAATTGTAAAGGAAAAAAATGTTTTCATCTACAACTGGTAAACAAAACCAAGTTAGTCTTTTGATGTTAGAATATGCATATTCTATGCTTGTTACCCACCACATGTGTAAGATAAAGACCATGGTTACAGGTGGTCCTTAGGCACCATAGGATTGTAAAGTGTTCAACACTTTAGTCGTACCCAACTCTTTGTGACCCCAAGGACTGTGGTCCACCAGGCTCCTTTGTCCATGGGATTCTTTAGGCAAGAATACTGGAGTATGTTGCTATCCCCTTCTTCAGGGGATCTCCCCAACCTAGGAATCGAACCCCGATNGTAAGATAAAGACCATGGTTACAGGTGGTCCTTAGGCACCATAGGATTGTAAAGTGTTCAACACTTTAGTAGTACCCAACTCTTTGTGACCCCAAGGACTGTGGTCCGCCAGGCTCCTTTGTCCATGGGATTCTTTAGGCAAGAATACTGGAGTGTGTTGCTATCCCCTTCTTCAGGGGATCTCCCCAACCTAGGAATCGAACCCCGATCTCCCACATTGCAGGCAGATTCTTTTACCATCTGAGCCACCAGGAAAGGCAAACACAAAGGCAAGCACTGAATTATAGGGCAGTCTTGGTAATGAGAAAGTAATCCAGATGACTCAAAACGTACTTTTTAAAAAAGATCATTGCTAAAATTGAAAGCTAATGTGAACTTTCTTATAGTAAAATGGAGCAGGATCCTATGATCCTATGATCCTTCACCACCCGTGTCCTCCATCTGCCTTTAGCCAAAGAGTAAGTTTAATCAGAGAAGTGAGAAAATGCAGAAGCAAAGGAACACAGTCAAACAGGACAAAATAATATTAGTTTAGCCATTAAGCAGAGTCAAGGACTTTTAGTTCCTCCTCAAGGGCTGTGGATAATATTCCGAGCCACATCCTGTGAACTGTCTTATAAATACTGAAAGCCCCAGCAGGTGGAAAGAGTTAACTACATGATAACCAGCTACTTGTTGCTCTAAAGTCAATAAAGAGGCCAGGTTGGTGGAAAGGAAAGTGTGCTTTATTTTGAATGCTGGCAACCTGGGGAGGTGGGAGGGGGACTCCTGTCCAAAGGCCAACTCCCCCACACTGGGCATCAGTGGATAAGAGCTTTCATAGGCAGAGGGAGGAAACATGCAGAAACAGCACAGTCAGATGACAGTCAAATTGAAATTGATCATGTGGTGGTCTGGTCAGCATCAGTTGTTTTAAGCACAGTTAGTCTTCAGTTCTGGAGAAGGCACTGGCGACCCACTCCAGTACTCTTGCCTGGAAAATCCCATGGATGGAGGAGCCTGGGAGGCTGCAGTCCACGGGGTCGCTGAGTTGGATACGACTGAGCGACTTCACTTTCCCTTTTCACTTTCATGCATCGGAGAAGGAAATGGCAGCCCACTCCAGTGTTATTGCCTGGAGAATCCCAGGGACGGGGGAGCCTGGTGGGCTGCCGTCTACGGGGTCGCACAGAGTCGGACACGACTGACGTGACTTAGCAGCAGCAGCAGCCTTCAGTTCTGGGGTCAGTTTGTTCCCTTTTTTGAGGTCAGTTCTCAGAACTGTGGCAGCTTGTGCTGTGGTTGCAGCCTGGTCATCATGTGAGTGGGTGGGAATGTTTACTCTGAATTTTAGATGTGTTTAAATCTGTAATCAAGCAACTCTATGTGAGACAAGATTGGTGTAGTTTTGAAAATCTAATTTAATTCTACTTTTTGTAAAAGAAATAGTGTAAATCCTTCACGATGGCTTGAAGAATGAGATGCTTCAAGAGAATTCACAATTGTTTCTTTATTCACCAAGTCCACTGAACTGGAACTGTGAATATTCTCTCTTACAATAGTTTCTTCTGCTTCTTTTTCTTCCAGGTTTCATTTCCATCTAATATGCAATTCTCACATAAATATACTTTCTAACAAAAGCTGCTATATTTGAGTTGTATTATTTCCCTGGGCTATTATTTCTCCTGCCACTGATTTTTTAAATATAAAAATCAAATTTGAAAACCAAGCTTATAAAGGACAGCTGGTGCTTTGATGAAAATGTTATAAGGTAGAGCCATCTGTTGTAGGTGACATTTTTTTCTCCTTTCATGCCTAACTAGAAACTTTCAAGTATTATTTAAGTGGGAGTTAGGACTCTGGACTAGAATTAATATTATTTTACTTTACCATTTAGCACAGTCATCAGTTGAGATCTTGATTTTATCTTTGTAAAAGATAATACATTTTTCATTTAAGGAGACCATTTGTCATCTCGACTCCTGTTATTCTGTTAGTATGTTGACTCAGTGAGGGTAACCTTTGCTAGTTAGTGTTAGAAGGTGAGATACATAACTACTTATTCAAAAAAACACCTATGGAGAACCACAAAGTGTTTAATATGAGACGAAGATGCCTTTTGGCTCTTGTTAATTGGAAAAATGAAAAAAATCAAGATAAAGAAACAGAATGATCTCTTGCTAATTGATAATGAAAAAATAAAACTTACAAATAAAATTACAGTTAACAATCCAAATGTAAATATAGCACCAATTGTAATGAATTTATCACTTCTTTTTTAAGAGGCTACTCACAAGTTTGTGCTATTTAGATTTTTAAATCTTCTCTTATGTCATACATATGACCAAAGTTTCTCTTCCTGAGGTCACCAGTGACCTCCATATGGCTAAATTCACTGGACAGTTCTAAATCTTCATCTCATCTCATCATCAGTACTTGGCAGAGTTTATTAACTCATCCTTCTAGAAACATTCTTCATTTGGCTTACAGGAGTCCATATTCTCCTGCGTTTTCTTCTTACTTCACTAGCCATTTTTCCTCCATTTTCTTTTGCTGGTTCCTCCAATCTTCATCTTTTCACTTTGGTACTATCTTTGGGTTTCTTCTCTTCATTATCTCCACATTGATTACTATAGAACCTTGAAAAGTACAGTTCAGCAGCTGGCACTACTTAGCAATACAGCTATTTCACTGCTGCCTTTATGCTTGCTTCTGGATATCCTGAGCTTGAAATAAAGATACTGTACTACTGTACTCTGTACAGTAAAGTACACAAAAGCGCAACCGCTTGTAGCGGATGCACACATGTGACAATGTATGCCAGACACATGACTGGACATGTGAATGCATGTTTGAATATTTGAAAGTCTGCAGCTTGATGGTTCATATGTAGGGGGTTTACTGTACCTTAGCTCAGGGAGAAATGATGAATTATTGAATAAATGTTGCTGGTACAACTGGCTGTGTAAAAAATCAACTTGTATGCCCACCTTTATCTGCATCTTAAAGGAAAAAATTTCAAATCAGTTAAAAATTTAATGCAAAAATATCAGTATCTTACAATAAAATCCTGGTGCTTATATGAAAAATCTAGGGGCTGGAGATACCTTACCCATGATTGCAAATCCAGGGACTGTTAAAGAAAAGATAGGATATTCGATTATATAAATATGGCAAAAGATACTATAAACTAAGTCAAAATGCAAATGAAAGCCATGGGAACATATCTGCAATACAGAGAACAGACAAATGTTTAATATTTATAATATTCAAAGACTTCCCACAAATTGAGACAAGTTGCCAAAAGACCTCAATAGAGATATAATCAAAAAGCATGAACAAACAATTAATTGAAAAGTCAGATAGGTTCTAGCCATATGAAGATCCTAAAACTCACTAATGATTCAGAGATGCAAATTTAAGTAACATCAAGATGTTATTTTATAACTCAGACAGATGGAAATTGAAAGCCCAATAATACCTACTGCTGGTGGGAATGCAGGGCAAAGTCTTCTCTCATTCACTGCAGGTGAAAATATGCATTGTTATAGCCTTTTAGTAATATAACATCTGGCAACAGTATTAAAATAATAAATACAAATACGCTCTGACCCAGAAATTTCACTCTAGGGAATCTATCTTGTATAAATAAGATGGGGGAATTTTATGCAGCCTGTACAAAGAATCTACCTATTAGAACCTACTTATTAGTTGATTCAGCAGGATTAGTTATCAAGGAGTTATGACTGTGAAAAGCAAGATGTCAAAGAGTGCATAAAAATCCAGTTTTTATAAAATAATTACAAATTCACACGTCTATATGATTAATAGTTTTTTTATACGCTTGTATGATAAGGAAGAGAATAATGGTAGACTGTTAACATGGGCTCCCTAAGGCAAAAAGGAGGGGGTAGGTGAGGAAGGGGGAGCCAGCAAAGAAGAAAAGCATTAATATACAATAAAAGTTTGTCAAGACAGGGACTTCCCTGGTGGTCCAGCGGCTGAGAATCTGCCTTCCAATGCAGTGGGTTCAATCCCTGTTGGCAAACTAAGATTCCACATGTTACTGGGCAACTAAGTCCGCATGTCACAACTAAAGAAGCCCAAGGGCCACAAAGACTGAGACTGGATGTCGCAATGAAGGTGAAGACTCCCTGCGGCCAAAATAAAAAATAATATTAACAATTAAAAGACAGAAATAAAATTAAAATTTAAAAACTATGCTGATACAGTCACATTTGTGCTTTTAAGCACATTTCTATAGATTTTAAGGTGAAATGAAATGAAATCAAATATGATGAATAAAATAAGGCAAAATTTAGGGAATTATTCCTCCCACATCCTTCCCTCTTCTCCTACCAATTATCTTTATTTTAATTTGTTTATATAAGTAACAATTCTATTTTATAGCCTGGTAGTTGCCCAGCCCAGAAGTCGGAGTGGGTAGGTGTGATGCTGGGTGTGGGACTGGGGGCACTCATTTGTCACATGTGACTGAGACCAGCTTTATGAATACAGCACAGTCTGTGCTGGTTTAGACTAAGGGCTACATGGTAGGTTTTTCCTCAGTGGGCTGGGCCTACAACTGGGTCTGAATGATGAGCAAAAATAAGCATAAATTGTGCGCTTATTGAACCCAGGTCTTTCCCCTGAGTCCTGTTGAAGAATTCTATCCTATCACACACCATGAAACTTCCATTATGTACTCACATTTCATTCAGATAGTTCATACAGAGTTTCTAGTGCCTACTCTGTTAAACACTGGCTAATCACTATGATTCATATATAGGTAAATGATGCCTGCAGGTGGTTCTCAATGAGACTGTGGCTTGAGGTGAGAGATGAGCATTTAACATTGGGAATGGCAACCCACTCCAGTACCCTTGCCTGGAAAATCTTGTGGACGGAGGAACCTGATAGGCTGCTGTCCATGGGGTTGCTAAGAGTCAGACATGACTGAGCAACTTCACTTTCCCTTTTCACTTTCATGCATTGGAGAAGGAAATGGCAGCCCACTCCAGTGTTCNACTGGCTGTGTAAAAAATCAACTTGTATGCCCACCTTTATCTGCATCTTAAAGGAAAAAATTTCAAATCAGTTAAAAATTTAATGCAAAAATATCAGTATCTTACAATAAAATCCTGGTGCTTATATGAAAAATCTACGGGCTGGAGATACCTTACCCATGATTGCAAATCCAGGGACTGTTAAAGAAAAGATAGGATATTCGATTATATAAATATGGCAAAAGATACTATAAACTAAGTCAAAATGCAAATGAAAGCCATGGGAACATATCTGCAATACAGAGAACAGACAAATGTTTAATATTTATAATATTCAAAGACTTCCCACAAATTGAGACAAGTTGCCAAAAGACCTCAATAGAGATATAATCAAAAAGCATGAACAAACAATTAATTGAAAAGTCAGATAGGTTCTAGCCATATGAAGATCCTAAAACTCACTAATGATTCAGAGATGCAAATTTAAGTAACATCAAGATGTTATTTTATAACTCAGACAGATGGAAATTGAAAGCCCAATAATACCTACTGCTGGTGGGAATGCAGGGCAAAGTCTTCTCTCATTCACTGCAGGTGAAAATATGCATTGTTATAGCCTTTTAGTAATATAACATCTGGCAACAGTATTAAAATAATAAATACAAATACGCTCTGACCCAGAAATTTCACTCTAGGGAATCTATCTTGTATAAATAAGATGGGGGAATTTTATGCAGCCTGTACAAAGAATCTACCTATTAGAACCTACTTATTAGTTGATTCAGCAGGATTAGTTATCAAGGAGTTATGACTGTGAAAAGCAAGATGTCAAAGAGTGCATAAAAATCCAGTTTTTATAAAATAATTACAAATTCACACGTCTATATGATTAATAGTTTTTTTATACGCTTGTATGATAAGGAAGAGAATAATGGTAGACTGTTAACATGGGCTCCCTAAGGCAAAAAGGAGGGGGTAGGTGAGGAAGGGGGAGCCAGCAAAGAAGAAAAGCATTAATATACAATAAAAGTTTGTCAAGACAGGGACTTCCCTGGTGGTCCAGCGGCTGAGAATCTGCCTTCCAATGCAGTGGGTTCAATCCCTGTTGGCAAACTAAGATTCCACATGTTACTGGGCAACTAAGTCCGCATGTCACAACTAAAGAAGCCCAAGGGCCACAAAGACTGAGACTGGATGTCGCAATGAAGGTGAAGACTCCCTGCGGCCAAAATAAAAAATAATATTAACAATTAAAAGACAGAAATAAAATTAAAATTTAAAAACTATGCTGATACAGTCACATTTGTGCTTTTAAGCACATTTCTATAGATTTTAAGGTGAAATGAAATGAAATCAAATATGATGAATAAAATAAGGCAAAATTTAGGGAATTATTCCTCCCACATCCTTCCCTCTTCTCCTACCAATTATCTTTATTTTAATTTGTTTATATAAGTAACAATTCTATTTTATAGCCTGGTAGTTGCCCAGCCCAGAAGTCGGAGTGGGTAGGTGTGATGCTGGGTGTGGGACTGGGGGCACTCATTTGTCACATGTGACTGAGACCAGCTTTATGAATACAGCACAGTCTGTGCTGGTTTAGACTAAGGGCTACATGGTAGGTTTTTCCTCAGTGGGCTGGGCCTACAACTGGGTCTGAATGATGAGCAAAAATAAGCATAAATTGTGCGCTTATTGAACCCAGGTCTTTCCCCTGAGTCCTGTTGAAGAATTCTATCCTATCACACACCATGAAACTTCCATTATGTACTCACATTTCATTCAGATAGTTCATACAGAGTTTCTAGTGCCTACTCTGTTAAACACTGGCTAATCACTATGATTCATATATAGGTAAATGATGCCTGCAGGTGGTTCTCAATGAGACTGTGGCTTGAGGTGAGAGATGAGCATTTAACATTGGGAATGGCAACCCACTCCAGTATCCTTGCCTGGAAAATCTTGTGGACGGAGGAACCTGATAGGCTGCTGTCCATGGGGTTGCTAAGAGTCAGACATGACTGAGCAACTTCACTTTCCCTTTTCACTTTCATGCATTGGAGAAGGAAATGGCAGCCCACTCCAGTGTTCTTGCCTGGAGAATCCCAGGGACGGGGAAGCCTGGTGTGCCATCTACGGGGTCGCACAGAATCGGACACGACTGAATCAACATAGCAGCAGCAGCAGCAACAGCTGCTGCTATAAAGCACAGGGAGCTAGGTTTGGTGCTCTGTGATGACCTAGCAGAGTGGGATGGGAATGGGGAGGGAAGAAGGCTCAAGAGGATGGGGATATATGTATGTATATAGCTGATTCATTTCACTGTACATCAGAAACTAACACAACATTATAAAGCAATTATATTCCAATTAAAAAAAAGATTAAATGGGTTCAGTTCGGTTCAGTTCACTCAGTTGTGTCCAACTCTTTGCGACCCCATGAACCACAGCACGCCAGGCTTCCCTGTCCTTCACCAACTCCCAGAGTCCACCCAAACCCGTGTCCATTGAGTCGGTGATGCCATCCAACCTTCTCATCCTCTGTCGTCCCCTTCTCCTCCCGCCCTCAATCTTTCCCAGCATCAGGGTCTTTTCAAATGAGTCATCTCTTTGCATCAGGTGGCCAAACTATTGGAGTTTCAGCTTCAAAATCTGTCCTACCAATGAACACCCAGGACTGGTCTCCTTTAGGATGGACTGGTTGGATCTCGTTGCAGTCCAAGGGACTCTCAAGAGTCTTCTCCAACACCACAGTTCAAAAGGATCAATTCTTCAGCGCTCAGCTTTCTTTATTAGATGAAAAATTCCTGCCCTCGGAAGCTTGCATGGAGCTGCTGCTGCTGCTAAGTCGCTTCAGTTGTGTCCGACTCTGTGCGACCCCATAGACAGCAGCCCACCAGGCTCCCCCGTCCCTGGGATTCTCCAGGCAAGAACACTGGAGTGGGTTGCCATTTCCTTCTCCAATCTTGCATGGAGAGATAAGCAATAAACAAAATATGTAAGCAACACATATGTTTTAGAAGTTGTAATTGTTATGGAGAAGAGTAAGGCAGGGAGAGGGAACAGGGAATGCAGGAGTCTGACGTATTTTGTGTTGCAGTTTTAAAGGGGGTGGTCCGAAAGTTCTCACTGACATTAGATAAAGACATGAAGGAGGCAAGGAAGCCAGCCATGGATATGAAGGGAAACAGTGTTTCAAACAGAGAAAAAGCAGCAGATGTAAAGGCCTGGAGGTGGGAGTGTGCTTGGCATCTTCAAAAGATAACAGCAAGCCTAGTCTAGGCCATTGTCATGAATTTGAAAAGACGCAAGTAAACCTATGGATAAATAAAGGTGTTAAACACAGTGATGGAACAAACTTCCTGGAATTTGAGGGAAATGTGAGCTGGTTATATAGATGCAGGACCAACTCCAAGACATGATGGCTGAAGCCAAGACAATAAGGAGAGAGGAAAAGAAAGGCCAGTGAAGGACAGATAAATAGAGGAGTGAAAGGACTTTCTGTGGTCCCAGTTGTAAGAGGTGAGCAGAGGTAGAGAAACCAGGGAAGGATGCTGAGTAGCTGGAGAGGGCTGGGATGTTGCCATGAAGACTTTGTATGTAGTTCCACATTTAAATTTCTTTACTTAATGAATTTATAAGCAATGATGGTTAAAAATAATAGCGTATTCAAAATATTCTGCAAAATATTCTATCCTATAGGATGGGATCTTAGCTAATTAGAGAAAGCTTTGCCAAAATGTTAAGTCTGGCACTGGCAAAGATTCCATCTCCCTGCAATTTCTTTCAGTTCTGTATGTTTTCCTTTTGAGTCTCATATTGTTGGCTTTGGAAATAGGAGAATTAGGTTATTATGAGCAGTTACTAGGTAAGCACAGATGGTTTTGTGTGGTTGCTGGGTGGCTAGCCCTGTGGCACAGATCTATACTCATAAATTGAGTTTGTCAAAAGCGGGGAGAATATCCACCTCTTTACAGGAGCTGTATTTCACCAACCTGATTTTCTTTTCTCTCCCTCAACTACAACGAAGCACCTGAGTGAACTCTCACGTGTCATAATCAATAATCTCTTACTTGCTCCTGGGAACAACATATTATTTTTTGTTTGTTCCTGACCATTTTTCATATGCAATAAGCCCAGCTGACATATGTACCCATTAATTAAGAGTGTCAAAGTTTAATGACTGAAGGAAGATAAGGAAAGTCTCGCTAGGGGTCAGGTCTAATAAATTGCGTGGGTTTATTTGTAGTGCCAATCAACTGTTTTTGGTCTCTCTTTTTTCAGCCAAGTTAAGTGTGAGTTACAGTGCTCACTACTGTAGCACATACACTAAAATCAAAATGATACAAAGAAGATTAACATGCAATCTGACCTTTGATGTGTAAATTTGTGAAGCATTTCATTTTTTTTTTAAGTGAGTTACAGCCACAAAACCTAGAATCTTCTAGTTTCCTCACTGCTANGATATACACCTGTCTCTTATACACATCTCTAAAATCAAAATGATACAAAGAAGATTAACATGCAATCTGACCTTTGATGTGTAAATTTGTGAAGCATTTCATTTTTTTTTTAAGTGAGTTACAGCCACAAAACCTAGAATCTTCTAGTTTCCTCACTGCTACTTCTTTCGTTAAGAGGAATTTACTGGCTGAGAATGTGGTCATTGACAAAACCCATCTTTGGTCTTCATTATTTGTAAACTGCATGATCACTGGCAAGTTATCTTTCTTCTTACCCTCAATTTTTTCATCTGTCTCGAAAGAGTTGTTTGTGAAGCTTAAGTGAGATAAAGCATGCAACACATAATATGGGTCAATAGTGATTAAAATTTTGGAAAAACTTATACTTTCTGTCATAAACTCATCTCCACCAAAAAGAAAGCCCCACAGAGTCACTTTAAAGTCAACCTAACTACTGGATTCTGAATAAAGAGGTTATCATTATTTCTTACTTGTTAAGTATCCTGAAGGATTGTGTTTGCATATGTATATAATGGAAACTTCCCAGGTGGTCCTAGTGGCGAAGCATCTGCCTGCCAGGGCAGCAGACACAAGAGCCGAGAGTTTGATCCCTGTATCAGGAAGATCCCCTGGAGCAGGAAGATCCCCTGGAGCAGCAAGATCCAATATTCTTGCTTGGAAAATCCCCTGGACAGAGAAGCCTGGTGGGCTACAGTCCACGGAGTTACAAAGAGCTGGACAGGACTGAGTGCACACACACCCTATAATGTAAGCTACAGAAACCCCAGGTTGCACAGATGGGGTCTCCTCTTTTTCCTCTAGCTCTGAAATATTTTTCTGTCATGAAGGAGGTTCTTTGGATTGTTTATTTTTATCATGTGAGCCCAAGCCCGTGATCACATGAGACCCAGTTTCAAATGGCAGGAAGTTACAGTGTTTCAACCTACAAAGGCTAGAGTATAATTTTTAACAAACTTCTTCCTGCAAGTGTCAGTATTGGTTTCTAATAATCATGAATTAGTGTTAGTCTGTCCTCCCTTCAGTTCAGTTCAGTTCAGTTGCTCAGTCGCTCAGTTGTATCCGACTCTTTGCGACCCCATGAATCGCAGCACGCCAGGCCTCCCTGTCCATCACCAACTCCCAGAGTTCACTCAAACTCACATCCATCNAAAAAAAAAAAAAAAAGAAAAAAGAAACTGGAAAGAAAAGCTGTATGGCACAGCCAGAGGGGGTGGAATGGATCTTGAAATTCAGAGAAGAGCAGCTCCATAAAAATGAGTAAAAGTAGTCTTTCTTCAAGGAGGTGGGACTTGAGGTGAAGCTTACAGGGAATAGAAATTTTCAGAATAAAAGTGACTAAGAAATTGAGATCCTAAATTATACAGTGGAGTACAAAGCATGGAGAATATCTCTATTTTCTAGATCCTGCTTGTAGCATTCACTCTGAAGTGTTAAGATTTTAAAGCACCAAAGACAGAAGGGGGAAGCCAACCCTGCAAGCCAGGGGCAAACTGGTATGGGATGCCCATGAGCCAGAGAAGAGTAGTCTGACTGAAGTCGGGGTTCTACTGAAACTAGTTGGAACCAGTGCTGGGTACATAAACAGAACTGGATTAAGGAGGGCCTTGACTATCCAGAGGAGGATCCTGAGTGTGATATTTATGTATTAGGGACTCAGAAATGTTTGAAAAGAAACATAGGGACTTCCCCAGTGGTACCAGTGGTTAAAAGTTCACCTTCCCATTCGGGGGTGTGAGTTCAGTCCCTGGTCAGATAGCTAAGATCCCACATGCCTTGCAGCCGAGAAACCAAAACATAATAGGAGCAATATTATAACAAATTCAATAAAGACTTAAAAACAGCCCATATCAAATAATCTTTTTAAAGAAATAATTGCTTCCTTAAAAAGAAAAGCAATGTATTTAATGTCTTTAAAGATTAAAGCATTGAACTTATAGTTATTTGACTGCAGTTGGCAATGAGTGCCTGAAGAGAAAGCCCACTAAATTGCTTTTATGATCAGTTAAGGGTAATTAGAAATCGGTTCACTTACTTATATATCACTGGCAAACATTAAATTTATTCTCTATTAGTTCCCCAATTCTACAGTCTTGTTAAGACTTGCAGATGCCCCAATTATTCTTCTTGTATATGTGGTACCAGTGAAAGCTTCAGATGCCCCCAGTTCAGACAGCACCAAATTCGAATAAGTCATATCTCAGTCAATAAAGCATTCCTTATGGATATCTCAGACCGCTGAAGAGCTAGAAATTCTGCATTTTGATCTCATGCTGTATTAACATGAACCAGGGTGTTGCTATTGCAGTAAAGGTAAAGATATAGACTGAATTGTGCTTCCTTCTCCAAATCCATATGTTGAAGCCCTCACCCTCAATGTGACTGTATTTTGGAGGGTCTTTAGGGTGACAGATAAAATTAAATGAGGTTGTAAGGGTGGCACCCTGTTTTGATAGGATTGATGTCTTTCTAAGAAGAAAAAGAATTTAATACAACTCACTCTGCATGAGCAAAGAAGAAAGCCATTGAGGACACAGTGAGAAGGCGGCCATTTACAAGTCAGGGAGCAAGACCCCACCAGAAACTGAATTTTCCAGCTCCTGGTCTTGGATTTCTAGCCTTCAGAACTGTGAGAAAATACATTTCTGTTGTTTAGGCCACCTAGTCTGTGGCTCTTTGTCATGGCAAACGGAGCAGACTATTATAGGTAGTAACCCTAAAAATGACAGCTGCCTCATTTGTCTTATTGTCCATAATTGAGTTCGAGGCAGCCAGGGTTGCAGGTTTCCATCTGAATTACTTTAAAGAATGTGAGGTTCTAGATCTTGACTGAAAACAGTTATTTATTTGTTTGGCGGCTTCAGGCCTTAGTTGTGGCAAGCGGAATCTTCGCTGTGTCGCGTGAGTTCACTGCAGCCCCAGGGCTGCCCCGTGGCATGTAGAACCTTAACTCCTCAACCAGGGGTGGAACCTGTGTCCCCTGCATTGCAAGGCAGATTCTTAACCACCGGACCACCCGGGAAGTCCTACCAGATCTTGACTTTGTCATCCTTGTATACATACTGCTCTCAAGTGTCAGGGGATAACTTCTTGACAAAACCTTAGCAAGGGCTATTGTAAATTTTGATCATGGGTGAGAAATTCATGAGAAAATTTCCCTGAGGACTTATGCACCTTTGTGCAGATGAGAGCAGTGTTTTTGCTAAAACAGAGTATTGATTCATGAACTCTAATTTAAATTGGTGAGTGACTGATCTCTTGACAACACAGGGACTGACAGATCTCTTTGTGTAACGTGCAGATTGTCTTTTGGCTGATGGACATTATTTGATATTTTGCCAATAAGCCCTTTCTCCTGAACAGAACTGGTTGTGCTTTTTTTTTGTATTGGCTGCACCATGCAGCTTGCAATATTTCAGTTGCCTGACCAGGGATCAAACCCTGACCCTTGGCAGTGAGAGTTCTGAATTCTGACCACCAGGGAATTTCCTAAAACAAAATTTTTTAAAAATCTGAAAACAAGACATCTTAATAGGCTCTGCTTGAATTAATAGATTTTTTTCTATTATAAAGAGATTAAAACAGGTAGCATTTTGGAAGAGAGAGAGATACTACTACTATTATTATTATGCCTGTCGTCCAGCAGACCAGCTTTAACCTTAGAGTCACACAAAATGATTTTTTAAGGGAATGGAAAAAACTTCTAAGAAACATAGCTAAAACTAATCTTTCAAAATCATATTGATTCTGCCTGGAAACCACTGTTAGTCTCTCAGTCGTGTCTGACTCTTTGTGACCCCATGGACTGTAGCCCACCAGGCTCTTTTGTCCATGGAATTCTCCAGGTAAGAGTACTAGAGTGAAGTCCCATTTTCTTCTCCACCCAGGGTTTGAACCTGTGTCCCCAGTGTCTCCTGCATTGCAGGTGGATTCTTCATCTGTCAAGCCATTGGGGAAGCCCTATGGTCTTGGTAGAGAAGGTTAAATTAAAGTGAGGGAATTAGGATGGACTCTAATCCAGTTGGACTGTGTCTTTACAAGAAGAGGACAATTTTTAAAATTAATTTTTATCATAGTGTAGTTGCTTCACAATGTTGTGTTGGTTTCTACAGTATGGCAAAACGAAGCAGCTATATATAACTATGTCCCCTCTTATTTTGGATTTTCTTCCCATTTAGGTCACCACAGACCATTGAGTAGAGTTTCCTGTGCTGTAAAGTAGGTTCTCATTAATTGTCTCTTTTATATATAGTATTAACAGTGTGGGTTTCTCAGGTGGCGTCAGTGGTAAAGAACCTGCCTGCCAATGAGGAGACACAAGAGACAGGTTCGATCCAGAAGAGGAAATTCAGACACACCCAGAGACACCAGGGGAAAGGCCATATAAGGATGCAGCAATAAGGTATCCATCTGTAACCCAAGGAGGGGGAGGGAGGACAGGAAAGGCCAAATCCTCTGACACCTTGGTCTCAGACTTGCAGCTTCCAGCACTATGAGAAGATAAATTTCCGTAGTCTAAGCCACTGTGGTATTTTCTTCTGGAAGCCCTAGAAACAAATAGTCATTGAGCTGGGTTGTGGGGGACAGGAGAATAAGGGTGGGAGGTAAGAACCAAAGAGGAGGCTGGGACCAGGAGTTGGGGGTGCACAGACGCAGGAAGAGTTGGGAGCAGAAGCTCAGGTCTGACTGGCAGCAAAAGATGCCCCAGGGAGTGACACAGCTCCCCTTAGCATATGCAACCAGACTGGGGCAGGTGGTCAAAAATAGTTGTTTTGGAGGTACAACTAGAGCCTGGTGGGTCTTAATGTGGGAAATGTATTGATAGATTTATCTCTGGGGGATAGGGGAAGGAAGACAGAGGTCCTACAAGTGATGAGTGGTGGTGATGGGAGTGGATCATCAGTGATGTGACTGGTTACGGCACAATTTGGCTTATTATTGGGAGTTCTGATTTTTCTCTGGGTCAAAAAGATGGTTTTATGCTGTGCAGGGTATGCATGTCTGTGTATACAAAACTGTATATTTAAAGAATATATTCTAGTTATTTTAGCATTATGGCTATCTGAATGGATGGGGCATTCACTCATGTTTTTCTGTTGTCTGCACTTCTTAACAATATTTCTCAGCATTTGATAACTGAATTTTAACAATTCTGTTTATCTGTCTCAAATTCAGTAATGCATCATTTAATAGACCATCCTTATAGACGGTTATAGCACAGTTGGAAATTTTTATATTGAGAACAAAAATGATAGCTTAGTTATTACATTTCGTAGATCAAACAGTAGGTGAAACTTGTGGATGTCATAATTGTCTAAGTTAAGTTAAGTCGCTCAGTCGTGTGTCTAACACCCCCCAAATTTATTCCAGTAATGCTTTGTTTGGGGTTTATTTCATTACCTAATTTTTAAATGTATTCTTATAGTTTCATATTCCTTTATTTACTTAGTTGTCCCAAAGTTCACTTTTCTAATGTTCTGGCGTATTATTAAATAGATTAATAGACCACACAGAAATAATACATATTGAACACTGGATAGTAACATTGTGACCAGTAGAGGGCATCAAGGAATCATCACAAGCACAGGTTTGGAAGAGACAGAAATGCTAGTTTTAACTGTGGGACAATTTTAACCAAAGCATTAGTGCTGAAATAATTCCACGATATAAATGTGTTTAAATCGTCATGGTAACATTGCCGAGCCATCATTTCGTGTCTCGGTCATTGCAGACGTACCTTAGTCACACATTTCAAAAACAAAAGTAGCTCTTAATTATGTTGAAATGGAAATTTTTGAATTTTGACATTCTTAGGAAAAATATACAGTGCTAAATATTAAAAGGTGGCGTGATTTCTAACTTCTGAAATATGTATACACAGTCTCCAAGTGTCTGTGTCTACTCATCTCTTAAGTGTGGAAGATTGAAGAAGTGCTCTCTGAGGTCTTTTCTAGTAACACAGTATGTGGCCAACGAGGCTTTTCACCTGGAACTACCACTACGAAGAGAATCCTTTTTATCAGCCCCTGGAGGGCTCCCTTAATCAAACCAGAACTTGGACTGAAGGTGCCATGTGGTTTCTGGACCTTGCATCTCTGATTTCTCAGCATTATTTATCAGAATAGAACCCCTATTTGCATTGCATTGTGTTACATAGTTTTAGAGATTTTCTGATTTCACTTCCTTCCCCCTCCAATCTCTTCTCTCTCTGGCTTTGTAGTTCACCAAGGCATCTTTTTGAGTTATTGTTGTTGTTCAGTTGCTCGGTCGTGTCTCTTTGTGACCCTATGGACAGCAGCATGCCAGGCTTTGGCTTCCCTGTCCTTCACCATCTCCTGGAGCTTGCTCAGACTCATGTCCATTGAGTTGTTGATGCCATCCAACCACCTCATCCTCTGTTGTCCCCTTTTCCTACTGCCTTCAAATCTTTCCCAGCATCAGGGTCTTTTGAAATTAATCAGCTCTTTGCATCAGGTGCCCAAAATATTGGAGCTTCAGCTTCAGCATCAGTCTTTCCAGTGAATATTGAGTTGAATTCCTTTAGGATTGACTGGTTTGATCTCTTTGCTGTCCAAGGGACTCTCAAGAGTCCTCTCCAGCACCACAGTTCGAAAGCATCAGTTGTTCGGTCGCTAGGAGTAGGACGCGACTGAGCGACTTCACTTTTACTTTTCACTTTCATGCATGGGAGAAGGAAATGGCAACCCACTCCAGTGTTCTTGCCTGGAGAATCCCAGGGATGGGGGAGCCTGGTGGGCTGCCATCTATGGGGTCACACAGAGTTGGACATGACTGAAGTGACTTAGCAGCAGGAGCAACCCTTTTTTATTGTCCAGCTCGCACATCCATACATGACTACTGGAAAAATCATAGCTTTGACTAGATGAACTTTTGTTAGCAAAGTAATGTCTCTGCTTTTTAATATGCTGTCTAGGTTTGTCATTACTTTCCTCCCAAGGAGCAAGGGTATTTTTGAGTATTACATCATTTTACTCTCACAACAGTCTGGGGAATAAATTTTTTTTTTAATGGATGAAGAAATGGAGGCTTTGAGAGATTGAGCAACTGTCCCTGAGTTCATGGAATAATTTTGGAGTGGGAAATTTTGGGGGGCATGCAGTGTGTTGTGTGGCATGCAGGATCTTAATTCCCAGACCAGAGACTGAAATTGTGCCCCCTGCTTTGGGAGCACATAATCTTAACCACCGCACCATGAGGGAAATCCTGTCTCTGGAATGGGATTTAAGTCTAAGTTGTTATTCCACATTCAGCATTCTTTTCAGTCCACTGGAGTAAGTCTTGACTTAATTCCCAGTATGTTACTTGAGAGGAATAATTTATTAAGCTGTAATTATTATTTTCTTGGGCTCCAAAATCACTGCAGATGGTGACTGCAGCCATGAAATTAAAAGACATTTGCTCCTTGGAAGAAAAGTTATGACCAACCTAGGCAGCATATTAAAAAGCAGAGACATTTCTTTGGCAAAAAAGGTCTACCCAGTCAAAGCTATGGTTTTTCCAGTACTCATGTATGGATGTGAGTGTTGGACTATAAAGAAGGCTGAGTGCTAAAGAATTGATGCTATGAACTGTGGTGTTGGAGAAGACTCTTGAGAGTCCCTTGGACTACAAGGAGATCCAACCAGTCTATCCTAAAGGAAATCAGTCCTGAATATTCATTGGAAGGACTGGTGCTGAAGTTGAAACTCCAATACTTTGGCCACCTGATGCGAAGGACTGACTCATTGGAAAAGACCCTGATGTTGGGAAAGATTAAAGGCAGGAGGAGAAGGGGACGACAGAGGATGAGATGGTTGGATGGTATCACTGACTCAAAGGACATGAGTTTGAACAAGCTCTGGGAATTGATGATGGACAGGGAAGCCTGGCATGCTGCAGTCCATGGGGTCGCAAAGAGTTGGACATGACTGAACTGAACTGAATTGCTTATGGATATATTTTCAAGAATCATAAGCCATTAGAGGTGGGAAAATTAGCTGTTCTAATTGCACATTAGCAAAAACACTTACAGCTTTTTCCAGATCTCCAACTCTCATTTCTTCTTGTCTCTTGTATTGGTCTCATTGGCTCAGGCCCCTTCAGAAAGCAGAGCATATGGTCACTGGGCTCCTATTTTTCCAGTTCCCTAGGGACCGTGCAGGAATCCCAGGGAAGGACTTTGACCTGGCCTTGGTCACGTGCCTGCCCCTCTCCGGAGGTGGTATTAAAGAGCTTGCTGTAGTTGAAAATGTCCCTGGAGCCACAGGAAATGGGTTTGGGGGAAATTGTCCAAGCTACTGAGGGAGCTGTTTCAAAAGATAGATAAAATAGTTTCTGAGCACAGACTGCTGGCCCAGGGTAGGTGTTTCAGGGAAGGTCTGTGGGCAGCTGGGGGATAGGAGGACCTCAGTGTATGATGGTTATCAAAGGAGTGAGGAACACAGAAAATTAACTTCACTTCTCTAACTCCTTTCCTGGGAGTCAGGCAATGAATGTAATCAAGAGCGAGTGTAGGAAAGAACCAAAGGGTGTTAAGTCAATTTTCAGAAATATCTTATAAGATACTTTTTGGCTACCAATATAACAAAAGCCAAGCAAAACTAAGATTTTTAACTTTTCTGGACAGTGTAGGGCCAGTCCTGCCAGTAAGGAGGTGTTGCAGAGAGGAGCCAATTCTGACTCCATGCTGGATCTGTTTCTTTGACTTTGACCTTTGCTGTTCCTTGTTTTTGCTATTATAATCATACATAATGACCTGCCTCAGAGCACTCAGACCCTGTTGCCTGACTGTAAAACTAAAGTGCCTCTGTTCAGCTCAAAGAGATCCCACCAATTGTGAATGGCTGCAAGAAAGAAATACGTGCTAGGTCCCTTCAGTTCAGCTCTTTGCGATCTGTCCATGGGATTCTCCAAGCTGACTTAGGCGCTGATTTAAGTATCTTTTGTTAATGATACAGGTGTCAGTTTTGGAACTTAAGAACACTTAGTAGATTCTTCACACTGTATTAAAACGCAAAGTAGGAAGCATTTCCTTAGGAAGTTATCCTTTTTTCTCCATGAATACATTGGGTTTAGAAACATGCAGGTTAAGAAGTAACAGAACTGAACTGGTTCAAAATTGGGAAAGGAGTACGTCAGCACTGTATATTGTCACCCTGCTTATTTAACTTGTAGGCAGAGTACATCATGTGAAATGCTTAGCGGGATGAAGCTCAAGCTGGAATCAAGATTGCTGGGAGAAATGTCAATAACCTCAGATATGCAGATGACACCACCCTTATGGCAGAAAGTGAAGAGGAACTAAAGAGCCTCTTGTTGAAGATGAAAGAGCAGAGTGGAAAAGCTGGCTTCAAGCTCAACATCCAAAATATAAGATCAATCCACCACTTCATGGCAAATAGATGGGGAAAAAATGGAAATAGTGACAAGATCTCTTGGGCTCCAAAATCACTGTGGATGGTGACTGCAGCCATGAAATTAAAAGATGCTTGCTCCTTGGAAGGAAAGCTATAACAAACCTAGACTGTGTATTAAAAAGCAGAGACATCATTTTGCAGACAAAGTTCTGTCTAGTCAAAGCTATGGTTTCCAGTAGTCATGTATGGATGTGAGAGTTGGACCATAAAGAAAAGTGAGGACTGAAGAACTGATGCTTTCAAACTGTGGTGTTGGAGAAGTCTTGAGAGTCCTTTGGACAGCAAGGAGATCAGACCAGTCCATCCTAAAGGAAATCAACCCTGAATATTCACTGGAAGGACTGATGCTGAAGCTGAAGTTCCAATATTTTGGGCACCTGATGTGAAGAGCTAACTCATTGGAAAAGACCCTGATGTTGGGAAAGATTGAAGGCAATAGGAAAAGGGGACGACAGAGGATGAGATAGTTGGATGGCATCACCGACTCAATGGACATGAGTTTGAGCAAATTCCTGGAGGTGGTGAAGGACAGGGAGGACTGGTGTGCTGCCGTCTGTGGGGTCGCAAATAGTCAGACACTGCTTAGTGACTAAACAAAAACAACACATTCCTCTGCACTGTGCTGTGGAAAAAAAGTGAGAGCCTGAGCGACTACGTGAGTGCTCTGTCCTGGCCCTTGTTCTCTAAACATTCATGGCTCTGTTTTCACATCTGCTTAAGGTCCCCTGTGTGGACACTCAGCTTCACTGCCTTTCTCTTTCCACTTACTCAAGGATAAACTCAGATTTTCTGCTTCAGTGTCATCAGAATTTTGCAAGTATGCTTGTATGGTGCTTATTATTTCTTTTTCTATTATTACTTGCCATTGCTCTAAGTGGGCTTCTCAGGTGGCGCTAGTGGTAAAGAATCCACCTGCCAGTGTGGGGATGCCACAGATGCAGTTTCAATCCCTGGGTTGGAAGATCCCCTGGCAACCCACTACAGTATTCTTGCCTGAAAAATCTCATGGACAGAAGAGCATGGTGGGCTACAGTCCAAGGAGTTGCAGAGTTGGACATAATTGAGCACAACTGGCATTGCTCAAAGTTTGAAATGTGAAGATTTCATCCTTCTGCAAATTTCTCATCAAATGGCTTTGGATGAGAATGTTCTGGACTGATTTACATGATTTTATGTTCTGCAGAGGGTGGTTCCCAGACTAGTGACATCAGCATCACTTGGGAGTATGTTAGCAATGTAGAATCTCCAGACTCTCTTCAGACTTACCAAAGCAGAAGTATGAGAAATAATGGCCTTTTATTGCCATTTTGGAGAAGGAAATGGCAACCTACTCCAGTATTCTTGCCTGGAGAATCCCACGGATGGAGAATCTTGGTGGACTACAGTCCATGGGTCGCAAAGAGTCGGACACGACTGAGCGACTTAAATTCACTTCACTTCACTATTGCATTTTAACTCACAGTATTGAAAATATTTGTGAAGCTCTTTCTTCCTTTCATTAGAATAAAATTTCAGTTTGGGAAGGAATCTGTATTGTCTAGCTTTCCACTGACTATCCAGGACCTAGCATAGTTCTTGGCAGATGGTAGGTGCTCAGTAAATGTTTGTTGAATGATAAATGAATGGATATCTGCAGAGTAAGTCTTGTTTGCTTAACCTAGTTGTTAAGTAACCAATGTGTTTAGAAGGGCTCAATGAAAGAATAATGCTAACAGTGCAGACAAATGAGGTGTGTAATTAACACCTCTGGTCCTATTGTTTCCTAGAAGAGATTTTCTGCCCAGCTGACTGTGATTAAGCTAGGGTTGACAGTCTCCAAAGTGGGAAAAGGATTGGCCTGTCTGGCAAAGAAGATGACTCTTGCTCTCTTCTACTACTGTATCCTCAAATTATGAGACTGGTGATCCACTCCTTGGCAAACTGAAACTTTGCAGTATTTTGATTTCAAAAGGTCATATTCTAGTTAAATATACTGATTTGTCTGTCCTCCTATTTTACCTCTGAAGTTGAACATCTCCCTACCTTCCCTTCCCCCTCACTTTTTTTCTTCTTTGGTGCATACTCCCCCTCACCACTTTCTGACTATTCCAATACCTGTCTACCTAGTCTCCATTCTTCCATTCTCTTTCACTCAAAGAGGCTTTCCAAACTGTGGGTCTGGTCATGTTCTCGTTTGGTTAAAATCCTCAGGCATTTTCCTGCTGCTTGTAGGATTAAACCCAGCATCCTTAGTGAGGCATTTGAGGCTCTTCATGGACATGGCAGTCTGACCAGCTTCCTCTCCTGTCACTCTCCTTCCTAACCTGCACTCTGACCACCACTTGCCACTTCTCTAAGCTATGTCTGACTTTTGAGACCCCATGGACCATAGCCCATCACGCTCCTCTGTCCATGGGATTTCCCAGGCAAGAATACTGAGTGCATTGTCATTTTCTTCTCCAGGGCATCTTCCCAGCCCAGGGATCAAACCTGCATCTCCTTCGTTGGCATGCAGATTCTTTACCACTGAGCCACCAGGGAAGCCCTGACTGTAATGGTAACTGCTGTTAAAAGAGAGACAGGAGTCTCTGGAACATTCTTAAAGCTAAACCTTAAGGATCTGGAGTACAGTTTGGGGACCAGAAGGCTGTCAGGAATTGTACGAGGCAGCTCTCGGTGACAGACAACACTGCTGGTTCCTTGGCAGCAGGAATTAATTAAGCTTCATTCTTGTCCTTTGCCATGGATGCCAGTTGCCTACTTGTTTTTTTTAAGCCTCCCTTTACTTATCTTTCTACTCCTGCTTCCCCTAACAGTGCACCATCTCTTCATACATTTTTCATTCAAATTCTTCAGAGGTTCGACTGTCATCATTGCAACTGATTGCTTTCTGTTTGGGGGGAGTTTCTATACCAGGCCACCCTATTGAACATAGCCAGGTGGTAGATGTAGCTGCTCTTGGGCCAGGTGTTGGCTGGCTGGATCAATCAGTGGATGACTGATAGGGGTTAGGGTATCACGTGGTACCATGTGGTAGACTGTGGTTCAAGAACCACCTACAACAGCTTTTCTTAGCAGGGTCTGTGTTTTATAACTCACTTAGAAGGAATTTGTGGGCAAGGTAGGCATTCTAAGGCAAGATATCTTCCACATAGACGTATTTTGAAAATTCTGATCATGATTTCTCCTAGGCATTCCCAGTGAGGTGGATATTCTCATAGCCTCCTTTTCCAGTTTGTATTGTCATACATGAAGTGCTATGTGCGTAAATGCTGTGCCTGACATTGCAGTATTATTTTGCCTCTTAAAATAGTTTACTGAAGTTCCAGTTTCAGCTTTTCAGGGTTGTAGGACACATTCAGGATCGCTCAGTAATAGCTTCAGTCTACTTGCCTTTGTGATCCTTCATTTATTCATTTATCCATCAAACATTTCTGGAGTACCTATGCTAGGGAGTGGTTGTACAGAGAGAAATAAGACACAGTACCCACCTTCAAGGATCTTACAAACTACCTAGGGAGTCTGACAAAGAAACTAAATTAATATGGGTATTAACAGCTTGTTATAGGGATTTGTTGAATACAAAGGGACAAACTATCAATGTTTTTAAAATCATTTCTCAAAATACAGTGCTGCTCTGTCTTCCCCCAATCTCCCACGCTCAGCTCATCCCATCCCATCCTCTCTTCTCTCATATATGACGTGGTGTTTCTAACCAGACTCTTGTAACTATTCAACCAATAACACATGCCTGTATCAAACAAACCTCTGCTTTCCTTACTGGGGCTGAGGACATTGTTTTTCTTTCTGTGGGTATGCATGTATGATTAGAAAGGGAAGTCAGGCCTCAGTTCTTCCCCATTGAGAAACCGATATATAAGAAGAATTCAAGTAAAGTTGCCAGGCAAGAGGACATACGCTGCCTCAGAGGTTTTAGAGTCCACGTCAAAACCATTTACCCTATGGATGTTCTCCTTGTTCTCTATGAAACAACTCTTGCTGCCCCTACCTGCAAAGTCTAGCTAGAGAGGATGCTTTAGCTTGCAGCTTCAGCTCTTTTGTATCACTGTTTCATACCTCTGAATGTGTATTTTATATATTCCCTGAGTTGTTCTCCTTTGCCATCCAAATACCAACTCAGGCTTGATTGCTTAACTGAGTAACTGATTTATTCATTTGCTGATTCCTTACTGAGTGCTTAACCATGAACTAGAAACACTTGGGATCACTGGTCTGCTCATTATGAGGCTGCTCAGGAGTCTAATGATAAGAGAACAGACTCTATATGATTTCAACACATTGAGACTACGAAATTTTTGCACCTTGTTTTAAGTCCCTGGATATGTTCCACTGTTTCCTAGTTTATGGGAACTTGAATAGAATTTCTGTCCTGCTGTTGTGTGAAAATTGTATAAATCTTAATTATGTTGAATTGGTTCATAGTGCCTTTCAGGTCTACTATATCCTTCTACTTTTTATATATTCATTCTGCTAATTTTTGATAGTTTGATATTGAAACTCCAACTAAAATTTTTAATTTATCAAGTTAAAAAATAATCGCAGTATATGGTAGAACTTTATGCCAGTTCAGTTCAGTTGCTCAGTCATGTCGGACTCTTTGTGACCCCATGAGTTGCAGCATGCCAGGCCTCCCTGTCCATCACCAACACCTGGAGTTCACTCAAACTCATGTCCATCGAGTCGGTGATGCCATCCACCCATCTCATCCTCTGTCGTCCCCTTCTCCTCCTGCCCCAATCCCTCCCAGCATCAGAGTCTTTTCCAATGAGTCAACTCTTCACATGAGGTGGCCAAAGTACTGGAGTTTCAGCTTTTCATTCCTTCCAAAACACACCCAGGGCTGATCTCCTTTAGAATGGACTGGTTGGATCTCTTTGCAGTCCAAGGGACTCTCAAGAGTGTTCTCCAACACCACAGTTCAAAAACATCAATTCTTTGGTGCTCAGCTTTCTTCACAGTCCAACTCTCACATCCATACATGACCACTGGAAAAACCATAGCCTTGACTAGACAGACCTTTGTTGGCAAAGTAATGTCTCTGCTTTTGAATATGCTATCTAGGTTGGTCATAACTTTCCTTCCAAGGAGTAAGCGTCTTTTAATTTCATGGCTGCAGTCACCATCTGCAGTGATTTTGGAGCCCCCCAAAATAAAGTCTGACACTGTTTCCACTGTTTCCCCATCTATTTCCCATGAAGTGATGGGACCGGATGCCATGATCTTCGTTTTCTGAATGTTGAGCTTTAAGCCAACTTTTTCACTCTCCTCTTTCACTTTCATCAAGAGGCTTTTTAGTTCCTCTTCACTTTCTGCCATAAGGGTGGTGTCATCTGCATATCTGAGGTTATTGATATTTCTCCCGGCAATCTTGATTCCAGCTTGTGTTTCTTCCAGTCCAGCGTTTCTCATGATGTACTCTGCATAGAAGTTAAATAAGCAGGGTGACAATATACAGCCTTGACGTACTCCTTTTCCTATTTGGAACCAGTCTGTTGTTCCATGTCCAGTTCTAACTGTTGCTTCCTGACCTGCATACAGATTTCTCAAGAGGCAGGTCAGGTGGTCTGGTATTCCCATCTCTTTCAGAATTTTCCACAGTTTATTGTGATCCACACAGTCAAAGGCTTTGGCATAGTCAATAAAGCAGAAATAGATGTTTTTCTGGAACTCTCTTGCTTTTTCCATGATCCAGCGGATGTTGGCAATTTGATCTCTGGTTCCTCTGCCTTTTCTAAAACCAGCTTGAACATCAGGGAGTTCACGGTTCACGTATTGCTGAAGCCTGGCTTGGAGAATTTTGAGCATTACTTTACTAGCATGTGAGATGAGTGCAATTGTGCGGTAGTTTGAGCATTCTTTGGCATTGCCTTTCTTTGGGATTGGAATGAAAACTGACCTTTTCCAGTCCTGTGGCCACTGCTGAGTTTTCCAAATTTGCTGGCATATTGAGTGCAGCACTTTCACAGCATCATCTTTCAGGATTTGAAATAGCTCAACTGGAATTCCATCACCTCCACTAGCTTTGTTCGTAGTGATGCTTTCTAAGGCCCACTTGACTTCACATTCCAAGATGTCTGGCTCTAGATTAGTGATCACATCATCATGATTATCTGGGTCATGAAGATCTTTTTTGTACAGTTCTTCCGTGTATTCTTGCCACCTCTTCTTAATATCTTCTGCTTCTGTTAGGTCCATACCATTTCTGTCCTTTATCGAGCCCATCTTTGCATGAAATGTTCCCTTGGTATCTCTAATTTTCTTGAAGAGATCTCTAGTCTTTCCCACTTTGTTCTACATTTTCTAGGTCTCCTGTAAATATGTTATCAAATTTTAATAATTTAAAAAATAAAAAAGAGAAAAAGTACAATCTGATATGCAGTAGGTACAGATTTTTTCAAATATCATTTGATTCTGCTTATATGAGTTACCTAGAACAGACAAATTCATAGAGTCAGAAAGTACATTGGTAGATGTCAGAGATGAGGGAATAGGATGGGGAGGAGAAATGGGGAGTTGGTGTTTAATGGGGACAGTTTCAGTTTAGGAAGGTAAAAAATTCAGGAGATGGATAATGGTGAGAGTGGCACAACAATGTTAATGTACTTAGTGCCACTGAACTGCACAGTTAAATATGATTAAAATAGTATGTTTTATATTATGTGACTTTCAACACACACACACACAAAAACTTTAAAGAAAAAGCCCAGGGTCTCCTAGTTTTCCACCTGGATCATCTTCCCTCTTCCCCTTCTGTTTTCCTCTTACAGAGCTCCCAGTGCTTAGGTAGATGTCACATTCATGCCAGATTCTCACTTGGTGTTCGTGGACCCAAAACCAACACCAATATTTTCTTCTGACGTCTGCTCTTTCTATCGCTGTAGTCTTACTTTCTTCATATCACTGCTGTTGTCCCTTTTTCTTTTTCAATTAAAAGTTTCCATTATCTACTCACACTCATGTCAGGTGGTCAGTCAATATTTTTGATTACCTAAGACTCTGCTGATATTATTTCCCAGCTTCTCTTGTCACTGTTCCTTTTGTAGCATCAGTGTCCTGATGCCTTCTTTTTTAAAGTGCATGTTTGACAATTCCACTTTCTCATGAGAAGGTCCTCTCCTTATCCATGACATAGTTATGTTTCTAAATTTCTTGAAGTCTGTAATCAAGGTGTTTACTTCAATTAAATTCAACAGGTATATAAATTATATAAATTGAATGCTACTATGCACCACCCTCGGTGCTAGGTGCTGGAAGCTTCCAGAGAGGCAGCAGATTACTTACTTTCCTGAAGCAAAGGGAGTCTCAGAGTGATTCCCTTCTATTCTGAAGGGAGCAATTTCAAACCCACCCCTCACCACCCCACATATTTTTTAGCAAGACTGAAACCTGCTGTGTACTTTCTGGGGTTTATGGAGAGAAAGGAGGATGATTTAAGGACCTTGTATGATTTAAGTGTCCCAGGAACATCCAGTATCTTCCTTCCTACAATTTAAAATTAGCCCCTCCTACTGACAGGTGTCTGAAACCCTCTTTTAACTTTTTTGTCCACACCATGCAGCATGGAGGATCTTTGTTCCTGGACTAGGGATCCAACCTGCACCCCAAGCAGTGGAAGTGTGGAGTCTTAACCACTGGACCACTAGGGAAGTCCTCTAAATCTGGGGTTCTTAGGTGAGTCTATATTTAATCTTCAAAAACCTTTTCATCAGATAAAGATATGAGCCAGTTCTGTCAAGTAACAATACCTCCTCTGTGATTATAGACATTTTATTGGGTCCCTCTTCTTGATGATCTCTATCTCTGTCATGGGAAGCTCTTTACCCATTGTGTCTGTACTTGTTGGCCTGACCCTCACTTTGATATTGAAAAAGTGAAAATGAAAATGTTAGTTTCTCAGTCATATCCAACTCTTTGTGACCCCATGGACTGTAGCCCGCCAGGCTCCTCTGTCCTTGAAATTTTCTAGAGCAAGAATACTGTTGTGGGTAGCCAATTCTTTCTCCAGGGGACCTTCCTGACCCAGGGATCGAACCCAGGTCTCCTGCATTGCAGGTGGATTCTTTACCATCTGAAACACCAGGGAAGTCCCACCACTTTGTTATTGGGTGGATTTAAATTGGCCTTAGCCTTTGAAACTCTCTATGACTTATAATAAAATTCATAAGCAACACTTTCATGAGGTGTAGTCTTTAGGTTCTCAAATATCCCCAAGCCAACAGCTAATTAGGCTCCTGAGTATCCTGCATTCCTGCTGGTATACCTGGGGTTTCCAGGAGGTGGTGATAATGGTATTCTGGGTGCCACAATCCTTTACTGAATGGGACTGTTTTTTGTTTTTAATCGCAGGATTTAGCCTCTTTTATCTCCTACCATAAAATGTCACTGGTGTTCTCTGCTGAGATTACTACATGTGCTCACAAACATTCCCAGATACCTCTTAGAACTACTGTGCAATGCTGGGACATCTCATTAATCATTTCTCCTTATTTCCTGATAATTATAGTTGACAATTTAGGCATAGGGCCTTTTCACCTGTTGCTTATAGTGTCCCTTACAAACTTCCCATATCCAATGACTGTCATTGTCTCAGCAATTTTAATTTAAAAGTTACCATTATTTGTATTTCTATTGTAGTCATATACTTCTTCTTGCTATTTTTTTCTAGTGTTCTCACTGTTTTTGCAAATATTTACAGAATGAAGTTATCTGTAGGAGATCTTAAAAATTTAGCAAACACTACAAACACACGAGTCGATTAAGACCAATGTGATAGCTGAAACTATTAACAAATGACATGTGCTGGTAATCTGCACAGTTGCTGGGTGTTGCTCTGAGTATATAAGCATCAGTCTGCAAACTGAAGTTCATAAGTGTGGGATGCCTCTCAGTTCAGTTCAGTTCAGTCGCTCAGTCGTGTCTGACTCTATAGAGTTATCCAAAGCCGATAGTTTCAAGCAAAGCATCTATCAGGTCTCCAGTGGAGTGCTATGTCCAAGAATTCTTTTACTAAGTACACAAGCCCCGAAGTCTTAATTTATTAGTTAATGGAGTTGATTGAAATGTGACTCCTGGGGTTTACTTTTAATCTGCTAATGTTTATCCTAGAAGCACCGACCCTATCAGAAGTTACTATTATTTCACTCAAGCTTTAATTTAAGGGGGCAACAATGGTCAGTAGCAACTCACACTATCAGTTAAAGGAGTAAATTGAACAGCAGACTGTTTTCAGCAGGTTTGATTTATGCTACGAAACATACATGGACTCTTTTTTGCTAAGAACAGAGGTAGGTATGAGAAAGCGTATTTAGTTAGGATCTATCTGGTAAGCTGGAAATGAGTTAGTAAGTGAAAATTAGTTATGCATATATTTTTTGTGTTTTTATTTACTTAGACTTGTGAAAGTTTTAAACTCGTAATTGCCAAGAATTTTCAATGAAGACTTACGGAGTGTGATGAAAAAGCAAGCGAGTTGCCCATAGAGTTTCTAGATATTACAGACATTACAGTCATGATAAATACTAGATTTTCAGCATAGGCACACTCTTAGTTAAATCACCATAAATTGAACCTCAACATGGTACGTAGGTCACCATTGGCTGGACAGCCATCTGCCTTGCCCTGTAATATTTGAGCTGGACATGCAGAAACCAATATTCTCTTGTAGAAGTGACGGCTCATTGGCCCCTGGTATCCATTCTCTCCTTCTTCCTTTTATTTCAAAGTGCTCATTTTTGGCAAGGCACATGGTTGCCCAACAAGAAATTCACTCTCTTAATTCTCTTTTACAGTTTGGTGTGTCCATGTGACTAGTGAAAGTGAAAGTTGCTCAGTCATGTCCGACTCTTTGTGACCTCATGGACTACACAGCCCATGGAATTCTCCAGGCCGGAATACTGGAGTGAGTAGCCATTCCCTTCTCCAGGGGATCTTCCCAACCCAGGGATTGAACCCAGATCTCCCTTATTGCAAGTGAATTCTTTACCAGCTGATCCACCAGAGAAGCCCATGTGACCAAGTTATTGCCAATGGAATCCAAGGAAAAGTGATGTGTATAATTTCCATGTGACTTACTTAAAAGGAAATTGCTTGGTCTCCATTTCTCTCTCCCCTTCTCTATGGACTGGAATGTGGATGTGATGCAGAGTCACCTTTGGCCATTCAGAAAAGGACAAGACTTGAGAGTATGGCAGAGCCACAAAACGTAAAGACCCAAGTCCTCGGAGAACACAGAGCTTCCTGCTCACTCTGGGCTCCCTCCTACCTCCTGACTGTCATGTAAAGGAGGATCTGGCTTGCTTGAACTGTTATATTTGGGGGTCTCTTCTTTGGGAGCAGCTTAGCCTGAATCCTAACCAATAAAGGACATTCATTTATGTTCAGTGGCATGAGAAGTTCATTTTATTCTCATGTGGAAGCATTCCTAGCAGTTTTTAAACAAAGCTGGGATGAGAGGGTAAATATTAAAGAAACAGGAAGTATGTATTGCATCATGAGATTTTAAAAGTTTGGTTTTCTCACTTAGAGAACATGGCACACTTACATTGTTTTCTGGGGACATAATTTCATTCACATTAAGAGATTTATTGAGTGCCTACTGTGTGTAAAAAGTGTAGGTGTTCTTAGGGATACAGAGATAAAACAGAGACAGTTCCTGTCCTCAAGGAGCTCACAGTCTACTGGGGACAGACAGCAGAAATACACAAACAAACGCCCAACAAGATAGGAAGCACTTATAATAACAGAGGTCCCCGTGAGGTTCCAGGGAGCACAGACCCCAGAGAGAGGATGTCTATGGTGATAGACAGTCTTCTCAGGAAGACTTTGCAGAAGAGATTGTGTTTGCTGCACTCCATGATGAAGGACTGGAGGAAGAAAGATGGGAACTTATGGGGTCAGGTTTCTGAAGCAGTGGGGGCAAAATGTTAGGAAGGCTCAGAAAACACAGGGAATATCCAGAGTTTTCTGGAATATGATGGGAGTGAGAAGAAGTGCTGAGACTTAGCTTTGGAAAAGGTGGCTTGGGGCCACATGGTGAAGAAGCCTTGAACATTATATTTAGGAATTTTAATTTATCTTATACCGATGGAAAAATTGTAGGGGATTTNGGGAGGGAGATGGAAAGGAAGTTCAAAAGGGAAGGGATATATATATATATATATGGCTGGCTCATGTTGAGGTTTGACAGAAAACAACAAAACTCTGTAAAGCAATTATCTTTCAGTTAAAAAATAAATAGATTTTTTTTTTTTTACAAAAAGAGCAAACAATGCAGTCCCTGAAAACTACAATGTTTTTACTCACTTAACTAGAAATTAAATTTAATTTAACGTTAAAAAGACAAATCAGGTATACATCTTACCCTCCAGAAATGTATAGTTTGCTGGGGGGAGAGGGGGTTGAAAAATAAATTACAAAATAAGGCGCAAATGGTGTTGCCAAAGAAATGAGAGTTGGGACTTATGGAAACTCAGATAAATAGAGCAGCTTTTAAATGTTTGATTAAGCTGAATTAGTTTTGACTTTTTTATTGCACACTTGCAAAATTAATGCATTTCCTAATTACCTCTGTAATCAGGTTGAAATTTCTTTTCTATTGCTTGTTCATGCTCCCAATCTTATAATTGGAAAGAAAAACCTTTTTCTTGGTCTATCTCACAGACCTCAAGAACCCAAGAAACATATATCTAAGGATAAATATTTGAAGAAAAAAAAATAATTTCATTTCATTTTATTTAAGAGGAAGGGGTCAAAATGTAGAGATTAACACATGGGACACTGGGAGAAATGTAGAGAGGTTTCCCTAAGCAGCTAGTAGATGGCTCATCTGGGATCTGAACCCAGGTCTGTCAAATTCCAGAGTCCATACTCTTTCANCTTGAGAGTATGGCAGAGCCACAAAACGTAAAGACCCAAGTCCTCGGAGAACACAGAGCTTCCTGCTCACTCTGGGCTCCCTCCTACCTCCTGACTGTCATGTAAAGGAGGATCTGGCTTGCTTGAACTGTTATATTTGGGGGTCTCTTCTTTGGGAGCAGCTTAGCCTGAATCCTAACCAATAAAGGACATTCATTTATGTTCAGTGGCATGAGAAGTTCATTTTATTCTCATGTGGAAGCATTCCTAGCAGTTTTTAAACAAAGCTGGGATGAGAGGGTAAATATTAAAGAAACAGGAAGTATGTATTGCATCATGAGATTTTAAAAGTTTGGTTTTCTCACTTAGAGAACATGGCACACTTACATTGTTTTCTGGGGACATAATTTCATTCACATTAAGAGATTTATTGAGTGCCTACTGTGTGTAAAAAGTGTAGGTGTTCTTAGGGATACAGAGATAAAACAGAGACAGTTCCTGTCCTCAAGGAGCTCACAGTCTACTGGGGACAGACAGCAGAAATACACAAACAAACGCCCAACAAGATAGGAAGCACTTATAATAACAGAGGTCCCCGTGAGGTTCCAGGGAGCACAGACCCCAGAGAGAGGATGTCTATGGTGATAGACAGTCTTCTCAGGAAGACTTTGCAGAAGAGATTGTGTTTGCTGCACTCCATGATGAAGGACTGGAGGAAGAAAGATGGGAACTTATGGGGTCAGGTTTCTGAAGCAGTGGGGGCAAAATGTTAGGAAGGCTCAGAAAACACAGGGAATATCCAGAGTTTTCTGGAATATGATGGGAGTGAGAAGAAGTGCTGAGACTTAGCTTTGGAAAAGGTGGCTTGGGGCCACATGGTGAAGAAGCCTTGAACATTATATTTAGGAATTTTAATTTATCTTATACCGATGGAAAAATTGTAGGGGATTTTGAGTGCTGTTATTAAAAATCAGCAGGACATTCTAAGAGAGTGATTATTAAATGTTAGCACGCACCAGAATCTCCTGGAAGGCTTGTTAAGACAGAGATAGATGCCCCTTGCCTTGAAATTTCTGACTTGGTACGTTTTCAGTGGGGCCCTAGACTTTGCTTTTCTAACAAGTTCCCAAGTGAAACTAATACTGCTGGTCTGGAGATGTTGCTTTGAGAACTACTGCTCTAGGAAGATGTATCTGGAAGGTGAGCAGGGGCAAAGTTGCAGATGAGGAGTCTAGACGTAGATGGATCAGATAAGAAGATTGGTCCAGGGGAGAGGACCAAGTTATTGATGAAGGAGGGTGCATATACAAGCATTTCTACAGAGGTAAATGGATAATAAGGCTTTTATACTATATGGATGTGAAAGACAAACCACAAAGAGAGAGAATCTCATTTATCTAATGTGAATGATAAAACGCATGGTAATCCTGTTGTTTGGGACTTCCACAGTAGTCTAGTGGTTAAGAATGTGCCTACCAATGCAGGAGAAATGGGTTTAATTCCTGGTCTGGGAAGATCCCGTGGAGCGATTATGCCCATAGACCACAACTACTGAGCCTGTGCTCTAGAACCTGGGAGCTGCAGCTACTGAGCCCATGGGCCACGACTGAAGCCCACACACCCTAAAGCCCATGCTCTGCAACAAGAGAAGCCATGGCAATGAGAAATCCACACACCACCACTAGAGGGTAGCTTCCTTTGCCACAACTAGAGAAAGCCCACATACAGCAATGAAGACTCAGCACAACTCCCTCCACCCCGAAAAAGAAAACAAAAACAAAAAACAAATGAAGAATCTACCTTCCAATGCAGGGGATGCAGATCTGATCTCTGGTCAGGGAACCAAGACCCCACATGCCTGGGAGCAAGTAAGTCCGTGAACTGCATCTGGAGAAAGCCCATGTGTTGTAATAAAGACCTAGTGGAGCCCCCCAAATAAATAAAACAAAATTCTGTTGTCTGAGACTGAGAAAGTAGAAAGGAGAAGGTTTGAGTGCAGGAAAATGATCATGAGTTCAGTTTAGAAGGGCTGTATCTGAGGCACTGACAGTGTTCACAAGGAGCTGTCCACCAGACTTAATTCATGGGTCTATGGTGTGAGAACGAGACAGATCACAATCAGAGACACATATTTTAGAGCCTCAGGCATGGAAATATTTGTGGAAATGATGGAGGTTGGAATGGGGTATGAATATACAGACAGTGAGAACTGATGGTAAACTCCCAGAATGAAGAAAAGGAGGCAAAGAATGAGAAGGTAACTAAGGAAGTGAGAAAGTAAAGGATCCTAGAAGGCATGGACTTAAACATGAAAGGGATGGCTCACTGTTTGAACTGATGAGAACAGGAAGTTAGATAAGGACAGAGGGAAGGTCACTAGATTTACCTTTTGGCAAGTCCCCAGTAACCTTTGGGAGATCAGTTTTGGGGGAATGGGGACAGGCATACCCAGATGGCAAAAGAGAGAATAGGCAGTGGAAGGTGAGAACTGGAGGCAGAACAAATGGGTGGATAACTGGAGACTCAGGTGGGAGAACGACGAGAGAGATGGAGAAGGAGCCTGAGGAGGTACTATAGCCAGAGAATTCCGTCCTAGTGCAAAAAAAGACTTGAGCAAATTGATGGCTGAGAGTAAAGAAGAGTGGGGAGAGGAAGCGATGATGGGAAGGAGATTGAAAGGGAGAGGGAGAGAATGAGAAAGAAAGGGGCAAGATTATAGAAAAGTTGAGAGGGGATAGAAATAAGGACTAAAACGTGGAGATGGAGATGGTCAAGAAACCAATGTCTTCTCAACAAAGAAGAGACACGATATCTGCGGAAAGTGAAGAAGTGGAAGAGATCGTGGATGAGAGGTGAGGAGCCTAGCTCTACAACAGTCGCTTACTGAGGAATGTGCAAGAATTTACACCCTTTCAGTCCCTTCTGTCAGCACTCTTGACTTAGCGGGGAGCTCCTCCAAGGGACTGGAGCCATTGGTCCTGGTCAGCCACATACTGTGTGGCCTTGGGTCCTGCCCGCAGCCTCCTGGACCCAGGCAGCAGTCTGGCACGGAAGCCACAGGGATTCCAGGAGACACAATTTCATACTCACTTCCTGGTGTGTGGTTTCTGCTATAAACATAGATTTTCAGTGTTTATTTTTTTTCCACCACGTGCACAACTGGTAATTTAATGAGTAACTTTCTCCAAACAAAGTTCTTCAGGTAATGTATTCTCTCATCTGATCAATACATCCCTTAATGGGTACAGTAGCTTAATGTTGCTTTAAAAGTTCTCCAGTTTGGCATGTACTCCCACTTTAATCTTGCTAGAATGGGAGAGTGTATTTGAAGTTTTGCTGTGATGCTTCTGAGAACTAGAGGAGGCCCAATGTGTCAACAACAAAGTGACCAGTTTTGATAATTGTTTCATAATATTATTTGCTTATGTTTCACATTCATAGTCAAAGGCCTAGGAAAGTATTAGTACATTCATTCTAGGTTCTTTTTAGAGAATGAAGATGCTTATTTAACTGTGAACTAAGAGCCCTAAAAGCCAGCTATACTGTTTGTGCCAGAAAGGTGCAGGCCATATAGTCATAAGGAATGACTTCAGGTCAGATTTGCAAGCAGTAGATGATAGTGCACCACTTAAAAAAAAAATCCTTTATGTTATCATGCAATACCCAATGGAAGTTTTAAGCATGTGGATGCATAACCTCAGAATTAATGCCACACACCAGGGCAGGTCATCATGTATTCGATACATAAGTAATAAAGAATTCTGCACATGAAGATTTATTTTGGCATTCTTTAATTGCTGGGTTAACTGAAATGGCTAAAGAAATAAAAAGTATTTACTATTTCACCTTATTATTACTGCTATGAAATTTCTGTTTTTGTTTGATAGTGTTTATTTGAAATTATGTACCACAAATAAGACCAGAGGTAGAAAACAGCACACAAAATAACAAAACAGAAAAACAAAAAAAGACAAAACAAGACCACATGTACTTACAAACTCTCCTGAACCAACTATGTTCAAGAATTAATAAGCTGCATCCCTTACTCCTGTGCACTCACGAGGCTGCTAAAAGTCACACCCTCTGAGTTTGCACAATCTAAGTGTGTTCTCGGCACCGAATAAGCTTTTTAAAAGCCAACTTAAAGTCTTCATTGAAACTTGTGTAGAGCAGAGGGTTGATCAGAGAATTCACATAACCAAGCCAGGTCAAAAAATCAGCCACTTCGGAGGATACAGCATAGGTGCTCAGACCTACTATCAACTCTTTGATGAAGAATGGCAGCCAGGACAAGATGAACGCACCCAAAATCAGACCCAGGATTCGTGCTGCTTTGCGCTCCCTGGTGCTGGAGATTTGTTGGCGTTCTCCTGGGTGATCTAGGTCATTGTCAAAGGGAGGAATCCTAATGGAGGTGTGGATCTTCTCAAACTCTGTGGTAGGGTCTGAGGTGGAGAAGTCAGACACACAGAACGTCTGTGTCAGTTTACAACTGCCGAACGAATTTTGGCTATCCGTGCTCCTGTTGCTTAAATGCCGGCTTGAACCTCTTTTCTGGTAAAGGCTCTTGGCTGCATGGTAAATCCGGTAATAGAGAATCAGTATCAGAGTCAAGGGAATATAGAATGCCCCAAGCGTGGAGTAGACGGTGTAGATGACGTGGTCGTGCTGGATGGTGCACTGACTAGTGGGTGGGCTGAGTTGGCGGTGGCTCCTCCAGAACAGAGGCGGCATGGAGATGAAGACGGAGATGGTCCAGACCGTGAGGATCATCAGCCCGGCCCTCTTGGCGGTCCTCTTCCTGGCGTACTCGATAGCATTGGTGATGGCCCAGTACCTGTCCAGGGCGATCACACAGAGATGAAGGATGGAGCAGGTGCAGCAGGTCATATCCACACTCAGCCACACCTCGCAGATGAAGTACCCCAGCTTCCAGCTGTCCATGACAATGTACATGATGCTCAAGGGCATGACAAGCACGGCCACCAGGAGATCCGTCACGGCTAGCGAACAGATCAGGTAGTTGGCAGGCTGGTGGAGCTTCTTGGTGGTGCAAATAGCCATGATCACGGCAGAGTTTAGCAGCATAGTCAGGGTGGTGATGATCGCCAGAGTCAGGGAAATGAGCATCTTCTCTGTGATGGTCTTGGGTCTCACAGCCACACTGGCTTCCGGGGTACAGTTAGTGATGTTCATTTTCCCCTGTTCTAATCTACGCTGTGGAGAAACCGGTGGTTATTTGTTTCAGCTGAAAACTATGCAGACTTGAATGTCTTTCATTGGTAAAGACTCTGTAATTTCCTCAGCTGTGTCGTCTCTTGAGTTCCATTTTGTGTGGGTAAATGGAAAAACCACAGAACTGCATGCTATAGTCTGAATGAAAAAGCCATGTTCTTTCACCTGGAAGACAAATGACAGTATTTCAGTATTCATAAAATCTTTACATGTTTTTGATATATAGTTTTTCTTCTCGAATGTAAACTCCATCTTTTTGAAAAAGGGAAGTATAGTTGATACATAATATTATATGTTACAAATGTACAATATGGTGATTCACATTTTTAAAGGTTATACTCTATGTACAGTTATTAAAAAGTATTGGCTGTATTCCCTGTGCCGTACAATATATCCATGCAGCATTAAGAAAATTTTATTTATTTATTTATTTATTTATTTTTGGCTCTGCTGGGTCTTCATTGCTGCACAGACTTTTCCCCTACTTTTGGTGACAGGGGCTACTTTCTAGTTGCAGTGCATGGGCTTTGCATTGCTGTGGCTTCTTGAGTTGCAGAGCACGGGCTCTAGGTGTGTGGGCATCTGTAGTTGTGGCTCCTGGGCTCTAGAGCACAGGCTCAGTAGTTGTGGTGCACGGGCTTAGCTGCCCTGTGGCATGTGGGATCTTCCTGGACCAGGGCTTGAACCAATGTCTCCTGCACTGGTAGGTGGATTCTTTACTGCTAAACCACTGGGAAGCCCCCTGTAGCTTTTTTAAAAAAAGGATTAAAAAAAATATGGACCATTTTAAAACTATTGAATTTGTTACAACATTGCTTCTGTTGTATGTTTTGGTTTTTTGGCCACAAATCATGTGGGATCTTACCTCCTTGACCAGGGATCGAACCCTCACCCTTGCCTACATTGGACGGTGAGGTCTTAACCTCTGGACTGCCAGGGAAGTCCCTCTCCTTGTAGCTCATCTTATATATAATAGTTTGTTTGGTGTCTCTTAATCCTCTACCCCTACATTGCCCCTCCTTTCTTCCTTCTCCCCACTGGTAACTGCTAGTTCTCTGTATCTGTGAGTCTGTTTCTTTTTTGTTATGTTCACCATTAAACTGCATCCCTACATTATTATTCAAATGCTACTTTTTTAAGTTCCCAAACCCTTTCTGAGGGCGACATCACCAAATTTGAAGTCTATCTTGCCACCCAAATGACGTTCTCATTTATCTTTATACATCTTTTCATACTTCAACCATATATTCACATAATACCATGCTTTAAAAATTCTGGGACTGTTACCTTTAAAGAAAAAATGTAGTGTTTGTAATAAGCATCTTTCAAACCAGATTTTAAGGTTTCACAGGAAATATTCAACTCCGGAGATATTTTAGTATCACAATGGGATTGTGCAATTTTGTCTAATTATTTCTGACATCTTACATATCCCACTGTGCATTTCTTTGGAGAAAAGAGAGAAAAAACATATAACATTCCTTTGATGTTTATGGCTATTCTCAGAGTAATACAGTAAATCTGCTGTGAAACAGCATTATCACCAAGCCCAGAGATGTCTATATTTAAAAAGATGTGTTTACTTTTGGTTAACATTTTTGTTCTCTATCTATCTCTTTGCCTCTCTGTCATCTGTCTACTGGATAGCTGTCATTAAGCTGGGCAGTCAACAAGATAGTGACATTTATTGAAAACATAGCTGAAAAGTTAAATATAAATTTATACTCGTGACAACAAGTCAATCAAAATCTGCATAGGAATATTCACAACTGATGACTACTGGTTAGAACAAAAATAAAATCCTCTGATATGACTCTATATGACATTCAGGTCAGTCGCTCAGTCGTGTCTGACTCTTTGCGACCCCATGAATCGCAGCACGCCAAGCCTCCCTGTCCATCACCAACTCCTGGAGTTCACTCAGACTCACGTCCATCGAGTCGATGATGCCATCCAGCCATCTCATCCTCTGTCTTCCCCTTTTCCTCTTAGGTCCAAGAAAAACTGGTGTTTCAGCAGCTTTAAGAAGAGTTGAAGATGGATGTGGATTAGATCCAACAGACAATGATTTTAGCAGAGGATGAGGGCAAGAGCCAGTAAAGAGTGATGATGAAGGTCTTTGGATGAAGTGGGAGTTGAAAGGCAGAGAACAGGAATCTAAATCTCCAGTTTGGATAAGATTTAGCTCTAAATTTACCTTCTGCTTATAGCACAAAAACCAAGAAGAGAGGAAATGAGCATCATTTATATTTTAAATACAGAAAATAAAAGGAAATGATGATAATGTCACAAACAATCAAATGGGGCAATTATTCTTAAGATAGTCTGTATCTTCCTTCTTTTTCTCTATTTCTGTAATGTTTCATAGTGTTACTGTGGATGTACCTATTTTTTCTTTTGGCTGAGCCACATGGCATGTGGATCTTAGTTTCCCTGACCAGAAATCAAACCCACGTCCCCTGCAGTGGGACTGTGGAGTCTTAACCACTGGACCACCAGGAAAGTCCATGGATGTGCTCACTTTTGAATGTCTTGTATTTCTCTAGTTCTTCCAGGGCACTTGTGCCATCAACAGCTCCCTCTTTTTTGTAAATCAAATGTTTTCTTACCCATGGGTACCTTTTCCTCTTTTTATAATGTTTAAATATGAATTTATATTTGAGACCAGGCTATAATACTGAAAGAGTATGGACTCTGGAATTTGACAGACCTGGGTTCAGATCCCAGATGAGCCATCTACTAGCTGCTTAGGGAAACCTCTCTACATTTCTCCCAGTGTCCCATGTGTTAATCTCTACATTTTGACCCCTTCCTCTTAAATAAAATGAAATGAAATTATTTTTTTTTCTTCAAATATTTATCCTTAGATATATGTTTCTTGGGTTCTTGAGGTCTGTGAGATAGACCAAGAAAAAGGTTTTTCTTTCCAATTATAAGATTGGGAGCATGAACAAGCAATAGAAAAGAAATTTCAACCTGATTACAGAGGTAATTAGGAAATGCATTAATTTTGCAAGTGTGCAATAAAAAAGTCAAAACTAATTCAGCTTAATCAAACATTTAAAAGCTGCTCTATTTATCTGAGTTTCCATAAGTCCCAACTCTCATTTCTTTGGCAACACCATTTGCGCCTTATTTTGTAATTTATTTTTCAACCCCCTCTCCCCCCAGCAAACTATACATTTCTGGAGGGTAAGATGTATACCTGATTTGTCTTTTTAACGTTAAATTAAATTTAATTTCTAGTTAAGTGAGTAAAAACATTGTAGTTTTCAGGGACTGCATTGTTTGCTCTTTTTGTAAAAAAAAAAAAATCTATTTATTTTTTAACTGAAAGATAATTGCTTTACAGAGTTTTGTTGTTTTCTGTCAAACCTCAACATGAGCCAGCCATATATATATATATATATATATCCCTTCCCTTTTGAACTTCCTTTCCATCTCCCTCCCATCTCCCTCCCCATCCCACCCTCTAGATTGATACAGAGCCCTGTTTGAGATTCCTGACCCATACAGCAAATTCTCGTTGGCTGTCTATTTTACATATGGTAATTAAATTCCCATGTTATTCTTTCCATACATCTCACTCTCTCCTCCCCTCTCCCCGTGAACATAAGTTGGTTCTCCTATGTCTGTTTCTCCATTGCTGCCCTGTAAATAAATTCTTCAGTACCATTTCTCTAGATTCTGTATATACATGTTAGAATACGATATTTATCTTTCTCTTTTTGACTTACTTCACTCTGTATAATAGGCTCTGTGGTACATATACACAGTGGAATATTACTCAGCCATAAAAAGAAACACATTTGAGTCAGTTCTAACGAGGTGGATGAACATACTCAGCTCTTTAATGTGACTCCCTGGCTTATTCGTGCCCAAACCTTTCAGAGTAGAAGTCAAATTCTCCACCCCTGTGTCATCAGTCACCCCAAACTGCTGCACACATCTAACTTGCCATCTTTCATGTATTTTCATTTAACAATATATCTCTGGAGTTTGTTCCATAACAGCGTGTGTAACATATTCTTTCAAATGGAAAGGGAAGACCATCTGAGGAGTGATGCTAGATTGGACAAGCGTGGAGAAGTGGGCTTTGGAGCTCTTCATTGTTTAAAAATCAGACAGGTCAGGAGACACCTGCAAATTGGAGGACAAGAAAAGCTCCCAAGGTGGAGAACAAGGAGAGAGAATTCTATGCCACGACCTTGTAAAGAAAATGTATTAAGTAAGAGAGTGTGATCTAAGTACTGGCTGGGCAATCTGGGTGACATCTGTGACCTTGACAACAGGCGTTTAGGTGCAGAGGTGGAGATCAAAGGCAGAATGCAGCAGTTTCAAGAGGAAATGGGAAGAGAGGAAATTGAGACAGCCAATAAAAGCAATTTTTTCCCAGAGTTTTACTGAAAAGGGGAGCAGAAAATTAAGGTGGTGACTATGGAGGGGAATGTGGAGTCAGGGTTGTTCTCTCTTTAAGATGAGAGGTTGTCTTTTTAAACTGGGCTGTTTATAGTTTCCTTTACTGCTACACTCAATAACTTTCATACTGGGACAGGGAGTGTTTGTGAACTGAGTGGAGTGTAAAAGAGGAGGCAGGAAGGCAGTCATGGAGGAGGGCGAGTTAGTGGGGCCTGGGGACATGGGTAAGTAGCAATTTAAGAGATAATGTTGGGGGTGGCGAAGAGGCTAGAGCCTTACTCAGGAAATGATCCAGCCTCAATTGTCTTGGCTTCCTTTACCTTCTTAAGAAAAATAACACCTGTTTTAGAATCACTACCAACTCCATCCTGGAGAAGGAAATGGCAACCCACTCCAGTACTCTTGCCTAGAAAATCCCATGGACAGAGCAGCCTGGTGGGCTATCATCTATGGGGTTGCAAAGAGTCGGACACAACTGAGCAACTGAACACTGAATCCATAGTAGGTAGAATGATTTCTAATTAGAACAGAGCTGGTTAAATAGCATCTGAAAATCTATTAAGTACCTTCAGCTTCACACCTAGTAGGGGAGGAGGGGCCATAGTAACACTTAACCCAAAACACATTCTGCAGAACCAGTGCAAATACTAATAGCAACACACCAAACTTGTATTAGTCTTCTGGAATGGAAAATTGACTGCAATAATCATAACTAAAAACAGACGTCTCAGGAGTTGAGGCAGGAACATCTTGGGGGTGGTTTTGTAACTTTGTTTCTGCTCTAATCATGGCATCGAAAATACCAGTGCAGTGCAAATCCATATCTATTAATAAATGATTTTTCATTAGGATTACCAGTAGAAAAGAATCAGTCTATACCAACTGGCTTAGTGCATGATGCTCCCATTCCCGTTTACCAAGATGCTTCAGAGCCTCTGGTTTATATTATCCCAGTGATGGTCAGAGCACCAGGCACCAGATGAGGTTATGAGCATACTCAAATGTTTTTTAATTTCACCATCTTATCTAGTATCCTATTGGTTTTCATAACTATTAATCATTTGCCATAAATACAGTAAGTCTGCTACATACAAACAAACCTTCAAGTTGTGAACTTTCAAAGATGAGAACATGTGTTCACACATCCAATCATGTAAGTTAGTTCACATATCTATAAGTTACTGTACTGTAAGATTAAAAATGTTTAATGTTTATTAAAAATGTTTAATGTTTTATTTTTTATGTTGGTTCTTTATGTAATTTTTTGTGACAAGTATTATAAACCTATTACACTATATATAGTAACATGTAGCCAATTGTGTTAGTTGGGTACCTAGGTTAAGTCTGTTTGACTTATGGACAAATTGGACTTATGAACAAACTGGACTTAAGAACATACTTTCAGAACAGAACTCATTTTATGTAGGGGACTTACTGTATTCTTTAATCTCTTCTTTGTTTTCATTTTGCCCAAGTTTTTCTGAGTTGTTTTAAAAATATGTGCCAATTTCTTCTTTTCATTATTTCAGGAGTGGCAGCTTGCCCTCGTATTACTAATTTTATCTCCCTAGTTATTTGTTAAATCCACTTCCTCAGTCTTCATAAAGACTGTCCTTTGTCTGTTGAGGGGAAAGAAAGGGTGACTAGCAGTGTGTTTCTCAATTTGACTTTTAGTGGGAGCAGAGGTAGATGTAGAGGAGATAGTAGAGTGTGGGGTTCTTCATTCTCATTTTCTTATTTGTTGACTAATTGATTGAAATTGTGATTGGGATATGAAATGTGGTCATTATGAGGTTACTAATATTCATAATAACAGGACAATATTATCATTGTAAAAATTCAAACAAAACAGTGCATATTTTCAGGAGATGTTTATATACTCTACTCACAAGTCTTCTGTCAGAACAACGTTTTGTGAACAATTTCTTCCACTCTGTGGTTTGCCTTTGTATTTAAAAAAAAGATTTTTTTTTGGCCACACCACTTGGCATGTGGGATCTTAAGTTCCCTGACCAGGGATCAAACCTGTGTCTCCTGCAGTGGAACCACAGACTCCTAACCACTGGACCACCAGGGAATTCCTTGCCTTTGTCTGAAGCCTTTCGATAAAGCAGAAAACTTTAATTTTGAAAAAGTGTAAGTGATCCATGTTTTCTTTGTGATTAGATCTTCTTGTGTCCTAAGAAGACTTTTTTTTTTAAAATAATCTCAAAGTCACCAGGGTACTTTTCTATATTTTCTTTTACAAGCTTAATAATTTTAGGTTTTACGTTCATCTTAGGGGAGGTCACCGAGAGGGCATGACAGCCAGTTGACCCATGAGCTGGACCAGGGCAAAGGGAGGCTTCTCCATCCCTCTCTGGTCTTTAGAACATATGTTCTGCTCACAGTTCCCATGTTGGGAGCTGTTTTCAAGGATGCAGGCTTGAGAAATTAAAGTATTATTGAGATCATCTGGACAGTATATGTGCATCCAGTTAAGGCCTCTACATAAACTTTAAAGATTCTGGTGGATGGATGCAAAGATCTATTCATCTGGTGGCAGCTTAAGACTAGCCTCAGATACAGGTTCCCTTGCTCAGTTAGCCTTCCACCTACCCATCTGGAGAGGTCTGCCTCTTTCTTTGGTCTCTGTTTGCTTTCTGCATTTGAGGGCCAATTTCAGATTTCACCCTGGAAATTCCTGAATTTGAAAACCAAAAAAGTTAGGAGATTGGAGAAGTGGGTTTTGGGAAAGAGATGTCCGTGGGAGAAATCCTGAGTTGGCTATTGACTTTTATGTGAGGGAAGGGTGACCTATGTATTAAATGCTCGTAGACCTCTATATGTGTCTGTGGACACCCTGGAACCCTGGCTGGCTTAGTGAGCTTGTTTGAGGAGCTGTATGTGGTGCACTGCAGCAAAGAAGGGAAGTGAAGGGCTGGCAGTGGGCTAGTCTCTAGTGTGGGCAGGTGGGAACTCAAGTTAGAAATTGTAAGAAGAGCTGAGGTTGGAGAAGGATGTGTGGTTGTCCGTGGCTCTTCCAGTTTGTGGGCTGACAGACAAGGTGGGAGAGCAGGGTAAGAAGTTAGAGACCTTGGTGCACTAGTTTGCAAAGCTAGAAGGCCACAGGCTATTGAGGATTAAGGTCTAAGTGGTGGAACAAAGCCTGATTGGGCTGCTAGGACATGGAATCCCTGGGAAAGAGATTCAAATGAAGAAGAGGATGTTATGGTTGACAATTAAATGGATGAAATGCTCTGTGTTGTTTGACCCTGAATGAAAAAAGAAAACAACAACACCAGAGAGTGGGTCNAAGCCTGATTGGGCTGCTAGGACATGGAATCCCTGGGAAAGAGATTCAAATGAAGAAGAGGATGTTATGGTTGACAATTAAATGGATGAAATGCTCTGTGTTGTTTGACCCTGAATGAAAAAAGAAAACAACAACACCAGAGAGTGGGTCAGCCCCCCATTCAGGAAACACAGTGAGAGAATGTACTCCTGCTGAGCTTACTGATAAAGCTGCCAAGTTCCAACAAAAGGCCAGGGAAAATATCTCCACCTGGTTGGTGTGGCTGCGAGACCCAGGGAGTGACGGTGGTTCTCTGAACGGTCAGGAAGTGGAGAAAATGAGCAACGGGATCACACACCACCCCCTTCCCCCCAGCAGTGCCTGCATAACACTTAGGGGTTCAGGGTACTTATTCCCTTACAGATTGGATTATTCTATCCTGCAGGGAGACCTGACCCATTGAAGGGGTTCTCCTTGGGGATGTGGATCTAGGCAGTAGGTAAGTAAATTCTTAGGGAGTTTGGTAAAATAGGCCACCTACGTCCCTGTCTTTGAGTCTCGAATGGGCCACATTCACTGCAGGAATGAAAGCCAAGACACCCCAGTCCTCCCCTAGCACCTGATATGAGATGCTGATATCCATGCTAAACCTGGTCATAAAATAAGACATTCATGATGTTGGGCAACTCACTATTGATTGGAGGAAACTGACAAATCCCAGATACAGGTTTGGGCTATAAGAAAGCCCTGAGACAGGCCTTCCCTGGTGGCTTCGTGGTAAAGAATCTGCCTGCCAATGTAGGAGACATGGGTTCCATCCCTGATCTGAGAAGATTCCACCTGCTGTGGAACAGCTAAGCCTGGACTATAGCTATAGCACACTATAGCTATTGAGCCCGTGCTTGTGAGCCTGGGAGCAGCCCATGTGTCTCAACTTCTGAAGCCTGTGCATCTGAGAGCCAGTGGTTCGCAGCAAGAGTAGCCCACACACTGCAGCCTGAGAGCAGCCCCCACTTACAACAACTAGAGAAAAGCCTGACCCAGCAGAGCCAAAAACAAATGAATAAATAAATTAAAATTATTGAAAAATAAAGTCCGGAGACAGAGAGGAAGGTCAGAAAGCCGAAAGACTATCTTAGCTGGCTGTGAAAGTTACCTAGTAAAAGTAACCTGTAAACGTGGCTTTACCTCCTTGCTGCCAAGACCCCATCTAAAAGGATAGAATAGCAACCCAATGCTCCACTGGCTGGGCTATGGAAAGCCTTAAAATCGGAACAGCAGTTCAGACCTGCCCCACCTGCCCCAACCAGCCCTGATGCCCCGCCAGCTCCAGTAGAGGCCTCAGGGATGCAGTCCTATTCGGAATGGTGCTTCACTCCCAGGGTATAGCATGCAGGCAAGATCATATCCAGATCAGGGCCACTGTAGGCTTCCTGTTCTGCTCACTATTCACCGGTCCCCCCACAATGAACTAAAGGTGACAGTTCTAGTTGATACTGGAGCCAACTGTATTTTAGTATACATGGGCACCCTCAGAAGTTTTCTGGCACCACCTTGGCACCACTCATGGTGGCAGAGGGCAAATAATTATAGTCAGAAAGTTTCCATTGATGTTTAAAATTGGGTCTTCTCCCCACATCAATAAAATGGGCCCATTACATTACATTCATGACTGAAGCAGCTAAGCCTAGAGCAACACACTGATGATATAATGTTAACATGTGAGGATTTGCCTCACTGCAGGACACTCTGTAGACTTCTCTGGAACCTCTGAGAAGAGGATAGATCAATGAACCCACAGAAAATTCAAGACCAAGGCACTGTCATAAAACTTTTGGGAGACATTTATTTGGGTAAAATGTATACTGTCCCAGAAGCTTTGACTGATAATGTATAAACCTAGGCGATCCCTAAGAACATGAAAAGCATTCAAGTCTCCCTGGGGACTTGGGCGTTCTGGAGGACTTTTACTCCCCACCTGGCACAATGTGCCAACCCTTATACTGCCTGATAAGGAAAGGGCATGCATGGGACATGGCTTCTCAAAGTCCAAGCCACCATTGAGAAGGCAAAAATGAAAGTGAAGCTGATTAAAGGTCTGGGTACATCTCAAACAGACCTACCACTGGAGTTAGACATGCATACAAGTCTGGAAGGTAGAGGCTCGGCACTGTGGCAAAGACAACAGAAGGAAAAATACCCCTAATATATTTGTCCCAGTTCTAAAAGGGGGCAGAAACCTGACATAGCTCCATAGACCAAGGGGTCCTAGCAATATACTCATTTCTCCAGGTAGAATCTCTTGGCACACATGATAAGAACTTCTCTTCCTATCAAGGGGTGGGTTAGGATATTGTGTTCCTTCTCACATAATCCTGCAGAACTGACTCTTGCAAAGAAGGGTGCTGAGAAGAAGAGCTGGACAACCATCAATGAGGTGGTGACCAAAGAATACACCATCAACATTCACAAGTACATCCATGGAATGGGTTCCAAGAACCGTGCCTCTCAGGGCATTCAGAGAAATCCTGAAATTTACCAAGAGGGAACCCCAGATGTATATACATTGACACCAGGATCAGCAAAGCTGTCTGGGCCAAAGGAAAAGGAATGTTCCATGCTGGATCCATGTTCTTCCCGGGTGGCACAGTGATAAAGAATCTGCCTGCCAAATGCAGGAGATGCAACAGAGGTGGGTTCTATCCCTGGGTGGGGAAGATCCCCTGGAGGAGGGCATGGCAACCCACTTCAGAATTCTTGCCTGGGAAATCCCATGGACAGAAGAGCCTGGCGGGCTATAGTCCATGGTGTCACAAAGAGTTGGACAGGATTGAGCAACTGAACACACACACACACACACACACACACACACACACACACACACACACTTCTATCTATGTGCAGTTGTGCAGGAAATGTAATAAAGATTAACCAAACAAGCTCTAAATGCTGGTGACCTGTGTACCTGTTGGTGACCTGTGGACCTGTCACCCCTTTCAAATCTCCAGACAGTTAACGTGAAGGAGAACTAACTGCAGATTGTCAAATAAAGTTATAGAAACACCTTTACATCTTAATTTTTCTTTTCTAATTGCAGCATAATAGGTTTGTCTGTGTTAAAGCAGTTCCCAATTATAGGATTGTTTGGAGAGCATTTCCTAAATACCATGCCTGGGAGCCTTCTTCCCAGTCCCTGGAATTTCTGAATATTTGGACAGGGCCTAGGCAGATGTTCTAAGGTGGTTCTGAAGTGCATCCTGGCTTGAGAGTGACTATTTTGGTAGTTGGGACACTGAGGGTTTAATGTTAATGCTTTTACATACATGTTTTGTTAATTCTAAGATAAATATTTTCCCTGAAACTGGAAAAAAGAGAGGGGAATTATTTTTCCCCCATATGGATGTTTAGTTATTTCAGCACCTTTTGTTGGGCAGACTTCCTTTGCCCTCTGAAACGCTTTGGTGCCTTTGTCCAAAAACACAGTTGACTGTGTATGTGTCAAGACTATGTGTTTGAGACTCTTCGGGTCCACTGAGCTACATTTGTGCCAATATGAATGAGATGGCTNTTTTGTTGGGCAGACTTCCTTTGCCCTCTGAAACGCTTTGGTGCCTTTGTCCAAAAACACAGTTGACTGTGTATGTGTCAAGACTATGTGTTTGAGACTCTTCGGGTCCACTGAGCTACATTTGTGCCAATATGAATGAGATGGCTGGATGGCATCACTGACCCAATGGACATGAGTTTGGGTGAACTCCGGGAGTTGGTGATGGACAGGGAGGCCTGGCGTGCTGTGATTCATGGGGTCGCAAAGAGTCGGACACGACTGAGCGACTGAACTGAACTGGTACTACTGTAGATTTATAGAAGTCTTCAGATCAGGTGGTATGAGTCCATCTTTTTTCTTTTTTTCAAGACAATTTTGACTATTCTAGGTTCTATGATTTTCTATATAAATTTTAGAATCAAATTTTAAATTTCTACAAAAACCTTGCTGGAATTTTAATTGTGATTGTATAGAAATTATAGACTAATTTAAGGATAATTTAAATTTATCAACATTGCATATCCTTCAATCTGTGAAGAAAGTAGCATTCTCCATTTAATTTGATATTTAATTTCTCTTGTATTATTTGCAATTTTCAGTATAGAGGTTTGTACATATTTAACTTGATTTCTATGTATTCTAATATGCTTTTACAAATAGTATTTGTAATTCAATTTCCATTTTTATTGCTTATATAGAGAAATACAATGAATTTTTGGATGTTAATTTTGAATCTGTTGTCTNTCTTGTATTATTTGCAATTTTCAGTATAGAGGTTTGTACATATTTAACTTGATTTCTATGTATTCTAATATGCTTTTACAAATAGTATTTGTAATTCAATTTCCATTTTTATTGCTTATATAGAGAAATACAATGAATTTTTGGATGTTAATTTTGAATCTGTTGTCTTGCTAAATACTCATAAATTTTGTAGCTATTTTATAGATTCTTATGATTTTTTTTCTAAGAAAACAATCATGTCATTTGCAGAGACGGTATTCTTTTCCAATTTTCTTGTTCAATTAAAAAAATCACTATATAATAAGCCTATCTGTATTAGCATTTTTTGCACCAATTCCCCAAGCTCAAGAGTGATGCACATGTAGTGAGTGTATTATAAGTTGCATACTGAACTAGGGAGCCCAAATCTTTTATAATGGACAGTAAGCATGCTGCCCCTTACTCTGAAAGGAGGCATACTAGAGTAAACATGGTTTCCTTTTCCAGTCTCTATCATCCAAGGCTATTTTCTATACAACCATTCTTGGGATGATAGTCTGGAACAAAGGCAATCCCAAGACTTTCATCAAGTGAGAAACCATATACCACCCACAGCAAGTGACCTAGTGGGAGAAAATCAGTCAATTAAAGATAGGACTAGGTATCAACCTGAGAGTCAAAGCAAGGGATAAATGTGTATATGTGACAGAAAAAGTATGTGTTCAAAGTTAAAAATAGAAAATTGAGATCAGAAAATAAATTTGAAAAATAATAGTGTCATGTAAACGTCAAGAATCCTTGGGGTTTTTATTGGGCATCAATAATACATTTATAAACATAATTTCCCTCAGACTAGAGGCTATTTCTCTTGGAACTGAAACATAAACATATGCACATAGCCTTCTTCCGGCCACCATAAAATTGTAGCTTAAAACTCTAGAATGTTAGACCTAATAGATGCTTAAAATAACTAAATAATAATTACAGAGACAGGGAAGTGGATATGGAAGTGTTTGTCGCTCAATCATGTCCAGCTCTTTGAGACCACATGGACTGTAGCCTGACAGACTCCTCTCTCCATGGGATTTTCCAGATAAGAATACAGAAGTGGGTAGCCATTCCCTTCTTCAGGGGATCTCCCAGACCCAGGGATCAAACCCAGGGTTTTCTGCTTTGCAGGCAGATTCTTTACCATCTGAGCCATGAGGGAAGCCCCACAGATAGGGTAGGGAACCTGAGACCCAAAGGCGTGGAGCATCTTTTCAGGGCCATACAATCAACCTTTGATAGATCTGGGGTACATTCACAGGACCTAGGCAACATACTATTTCTTGCTTCTCAACCTAAAGAACTGGGTTGGCCAAAAGGCTTGAGTTTTTTTCCCATACTACCTTACAGAAAAACTAGAATGAACTTTTGGCCAACCCAATAGGTTGAGCGAAAAACAAAAACAAAATCCAACATGGGTACCTACCAGTGTCCCCCTTATAAACATGCCCTTGGGGGCAGCTGGAGAGGAGCCAAGTGGTCTGAGACAGCAATACTTCTCAAGGTAGAAGCCCAGTAGGAAACCTTAGCTCCGCGGGGCAGCTTAAATTCTCATTTCCTTGAGTCTGGTACAAAAGCAATTGTGCTGCAGAAGATTTAAAATAAAAATATGGGCACAGAACAGGAAGGAGCCCGGATCGTCTCTGATGAATTGAGTACTTCAGTTGTGTCATTAAGCTGGGTCAAAAAAAGTCATGTCACTTCAAAAAAAATATGCTAATACAACCTCAAGCACCAGCTAGCTTAAATGACAGGCACTTCATTTTTATTCTCAGCTGAAAAGCAAATAACACTTCTACAGGTGCCCTTCATATTAAAAGGCTTTATTTGCCTACAATATAAGCTATTAACTAAAACCTTATCTATACTTCACAAGACAGATGGTTTTTCCCTAACATCTTTCAAAGAGATGTATCCAGTCCATAGAGGACAAGGGAAAATAGTCTGATAAAAGAGATGATTCAAGAGACATTAACTGAAAGAGCTCCTAATGAGAATGGCTGCAAGAGCTGGGACAATTTGAGCAGTAAAACAAATAGCATAGCATTGGATTATAATCAAGAGAAGAAAAACATTCAGGAGTCCATACTGATATAAATAAATAACATATATAAGCATCAGTAGCATTTTAAAAAATTGGAGTATTTTTTATCACATATATTTATTATATATAATATTTATTTTATCTAAAAATTGAAGTATGATTTCTTTACAATGTTGTATTCATTTCTGCTGTATAACAGAGTAAATCAGCTTATATATACATATATCCCTTCCCTCTCATCCCCGTTTCCACCCCTGTAGGTCATCACAGAGCACTGAGCTGAGCTCCCTGTGCTATACAGCAACTTCCCACTAGCTGTCTATTTCATGAATGCTGCTCCTGCTGCTAAGTCGCTTCAGTCGTGTCCGACTCCGTGTGACCCCATAGATGGCAGCCCACCAGGCTCCCCTGTCCCTGGGATTCTCCAGGCAAGGGCACTGGAGTGGGTTGCCATTTCCTTCTCCAATGCATGAAAGTGAAAAGTGAAAGCGAAGTTGCTCAGTCGTGCCCGACTCTTCGCGACCCCATGGACTGCAGCCCACCAGGCTCCTCAGCCCTGGGATTCTCCAGCAGGTGCTGGCGTGGGGTGCCATCGCCTTCTAGTGTCTATATGCCAGTGCTACTCTCCCAGTTTGTCCCACCCTCTCCTTCCCACCGTGTGCCCACAGGTCGTTCTCTACATCTGTATCAAGGTAATTTCCCCCAAATGAAAGGCTACCGTCCCCTTAGGACTGACTTATGAGTATATACACATATAAATTGTTGAATAAGTGAATAAATAGTTGAGAAGAGACAAATCTTCCTTAGAGAAGAATTCCAAATAATATATATACATATTCTCCCCCTCCAGGAAGTGGAGCTTAATTCCCCACCCTTGAGGGTAGACTATACTTAATGACTCATTTCCAAAAATAGAGTAGAGAAAGGGAAAAATATTACTTTGCAGAGAATAATCCTGACAAGCACTACCTTAACCAAGTGATGAAGGTTTATTCCCAGTGATATTATGTAATTATGATATGCTCTGATATGATGTCATGAGAAGGGCACTTCCTCATTGTATTCTTTCCCCAAACCCATAACCCTAGTTTAATTATGAGAAAAGCATCAGACAATAAGGTTGTGGTGGAAGGGTACTTCCCTGGTGGTCCAGTGGCTAGAACTCCATACTCCCAATGCATGGGGCCCAGGTTCAATCCCTAGTCAGGGAACTACAGCCCACATACCACAACAAAGATCACAGATCTCTTGTGCTGCCACTAAGACTGGGAACAGCCAAATAAATAAAGAAATGAAAGCAAACAAATTGGGGTTATTCTGAAGTATACCTAGTCAGAACTCCTCAAGAACATCAAGGTCATGAAAAAGAAGAAAGTGGTGAGAAATCGTCACAGGCCAGAGGAGATGGGAAATGTGACAACTAAATACAATGTGATGTCCTGGGTTGAAATGGAAAGAGGATATTAATGGGAAAAATGGTCAAATCCAAATAAAATCTGGAGTTGGCAACAGAGGCAAGACTGGGGTGGCAACTAAGCCTCACCTCATGTACCAGTGGTTGCATTTTAAGGCTGCACCCTGGCTCGGTGTGCTAGCGCTGTGAATGGGAAGTGATATTTGCTGTGGGTTGGGGGGAGGGGCTAGAGAGCATGTATCCTATGTATTTGCCTTTTTTGGGTCTTATATTTGTTTGTTTACTATGTATTTGACTATCTTGCCTCAAAAAGGAAATGCGTTTTGATTTTCCTATAGTTATATTGTCTGACTCTCAAATTGATAATATTTGTCAATTTTTGCCTGCTTTCTTTATTCCTTCATCAATATTATGGCTATTAAGGGGCCAAGGGAACTTTGTATGTTTCTTTTTATCCCTGATGAACCCTCTTAGTTGCTAAGCTATTATCTGCCACAGTCCCTTCTAGAACATAGTTAATTAGATTTTGCTATTTTCCGGCAGTGTTGAAATTGTTTATAGGGATTAGTAGCACTAATTAGAATTTAAAAGGGCAGAATATCCCTGCAAATATTATAGGATTATATATTTTATTTTTAAACTGTTATAGGTGAGGTACTTCAGAGTTAATAGGAAAAGCAAATAGTTTCACCTCATATAAACTCCAACTCATGGGTCCTGGCTATGGGAGTGCTGGGCTGAAGATTCAGAGGTTGTATCTAGACTCAGCAAAAGAAGGTTATGACTGATTAGTGATCAGTCACTAGTAACTAGTCCAGATTGATATCTGAAATGCTAAGATTTCCCCCCCTAGAATTAAAAAAATAGTCACTGTCCTTCCAAATGGCAGCAAATGTCTTGAGGACCATCATTTTGAGTCAATCTAATTTTGATCCCAGTTCCACCTAGAAAAAAATAATTTCTTCTAACTGCCATGTTCGTGAATTCCAGTTTTTATGAGAAAAGAGATAGGAATGTGACCCTCCATGCTACTTTAAAAAAATTGTTTACAAGAAATACAGCAAGGTAGTGATCAAACTTTCCCCCCTTCTACAACTGCATAAATAACGAATAATAGCCTTCTAGATGTTACAGATAATAATCATGAACAGAATTTCTTCTACAGCATGTGAAGAATGTCACCATGAATTTTTAACTAACAGTTTTCCCAATACTTCAGATGTTTAGGATGAATAGAATAGGTAATGGTAGTTTTCTGGGATGAAGATTAAGTGACAAAGCAGATCTAATATTTACTGCACAAAGAAAGAAGTGATGGCAGAAGGTGAAATGTACAAAGAAAATATTCCAGTTAATATAATTTGTGATACAAGTAAGAAGCATTCCAATCCTAGACACATAAGAGCACTCACTTTCTTCCCATCTTGATCCAACAATACATGTTTTTTAAATTACTTTCTTGTATTACTTAAAAAATTATGTATTTATTTATTTTTGGCTATGCTGGGTCATTTGCTGCTGCTCATTGGCTTTCTCTAGTTGCAGAAAGCAGGGGCTATTCTCCAGTTGCAATGCAGGCTTTCACTGTGGTGGCTTCTCTGGTTGCAGAGAATGGGCTCTAGACCCAAGGACTTCAGTATTTGTGGTGCACCAGCTTTCTCTCATCGTGGTGAGCAGGGGCTATTCTCTAGTTGTGCGTGGGCTTAGCAGGGGCTATTCTCTAGTTGCTGTGCGCGGGCTTTCATTGTGTTGCAGAGCACAGGCTCTAGGCACGTGGCTTCAGTAGTTGTGATACATGGGCTTAGTTTCCCCAGGGCACGTAGAATATTCCCGGACCAGGGACTGAACCTGTGTCCCCTGTGTGGGAGGTGGATTCTGAACCACTGGACCACCAGGGAAGTCCTCAATCTGACAGTACATGGTTTTCAAAGTCAAGATGATTAAAGTCTCCTGGTATATGTATACCATAGATATGTATAGTTAGGTCATCTATACCATATACAAGTGGATGCACATATTCAATTGTATTTAATTCTCCCAAGCTGGGTAGACACTTAAAAACTGGATGGATACTACTGGAGCTAAAGGCTGACTATGGTTCTTGCCTTCAGATGCTCACAGTTCACCAGGAAAGATAGACCTGATTTCTCTAAATCATAGCCTGAGTGAGCCTAGATTAAGACAACCTTTCCTCCCCTCATGTTAATTGATCATTCCCAGGCATAATGGCACCCCCTTAAAGCCCATCTCCTGACCAACACTATTCAAGTCCCTTTGGCCTGCAACACCTTGCCTTGTTCGTCTACTTTCCTCCTTTTTCTAAGGACCCAAATCCTATCCCATTTGTGAGGTCTTTTCTAAAGTGATTTGTTTAAATATTCAAGACTAAGTTGGTATTTTAGAGGGCTCAGGCATTATCAGACCTAGTGAAGGTGATGGAATTCCAGTTGAGCTATTTCAAATTCTAAAAGCTGATGCCGTGAAAGTGCTGCACTTAATATGCCAGCAAATTTGGAAAACTCAGCAGTGGCCACAGGACTGGAAAAGGTCAGTTTTCATTCCAATCCCAGAGAAAGGCAAGCCAAGGAATGTTCAAACTACTGCACAATAGCACTCATCTTACACGCTAGTAAAGTAATGCTCAAAATTCTTCAAGCCAAGCTTCAATAGTATGTGAACTGTGAACTTCCAGATGTTCAAGCTGGATTTAGAAAAGGTAGATGAATCACAGATCAAATTCCCAACATCTGTTGGATCATTGAAAAATAAAGAGAGTTCCAGAAAAAACATCTACCTCTGCTTTATTGACTATGCCAAAGCCTTTGACTGAGTGCTGCTGCTGCTGCTGCTAAGTCGCTTCAGTCATGTCCGACTCTGTGTGACCCCATGGACGGCAGCCCAGTAGGCTCCCCCATCCCTGGGATCCTCCAGGCAAGAACACTGGAGTGGGTTGCCATTTCCTTCTCCAAGGCATGAAAGTGAAAAGTGAAAGTGAAGTCGATCAGTTGTGTCCGACTCTTCGTGACCCCATGGACTGCAGCCCACCAGGCTCCTCCATCCATGGGATTTTCCAGGTAAGAGTGCTGGTGTGGGGTGCCATTGCCTTCTCCAGTTTGACTGAGTGGATCACAAGAAACTGAGGAAAATTCTTCAACAGATGGGACTACCAGACCACCTGACCTGCCTCCTGAGAAATCTGTATGCTGGTCAGAAAGCAACAGTTAGAACTGGACATGGAACAACAGACTGGTTCCAAATAGGAAAAGGAGTATTTCAAGGCTGTATATTGTCATCCTGCTTATTTAACTTATATGCAGAGTACATCATGCAAAATGCCAGGCTGGATGAAGCCCAAGCTGGAATCAAGTTTGTCAGGAGAAATATCAATAACTCAGATATGCTGATGACACCACCCCTATGGCAGAAAGCGAAGAACTTTCTGATGAGCCTCTTGATGAAATTATCTCAAAAGCTTTCTTTTAGAGAAAAAGGAAATGGAGAAGTCTGTTTTCTCATGTTTCTGCAATGGAACTCTAAAAATGTACTTGATTTCCTTTGGGGGTATTCTAGAACTGTTCACCCCTATCTCCTACACAGGATTGGGAACACTGCCCTATTTCCCTAGTTCACAGCCTAGCAAGTAGCACAGAGTAGAAGTTCATCTTTTTCCCTTTTTATTTATTTTATTTTTATTTTATGTTGGAGTATAGTTGATTTATAGTGATGTGTTAGTTTCAGGTTTACAGCAAAGTGATAGTTATACATATATTGGTTCTTTTTCATATTCTTTTCCTATATAAGTTATTACAGACTACTGAGTAGAATTCCCTGTGCTGATCAGGGAATTCTGATTCCTTGTTGATTATCTGTTTTATATATAGTAGGGTGTGTATGCAGAGAAGGCAATGGCACTCCACTCTAGTACTCTTGCCTGGAAAATCCCATGGATGGAAGAGCCTGGTAGGGTGCAGTCTATGGGGGTCGCGAAGAGTTGGACACAACTGAGCAACTTCACTTTCACTTTTCACTTTCATGCATTGGAGAAGGAAATGGCAACCCACTCCAGTGTTCTTGCCTGGAGGATCCCAGGGACAGGGGAGCCTGGTGGGCTGCCATCTATGGGGTCGCACAGAGTCGGGTATGACTAAAGTGACTTAGCAGCAGCAGCAGCAGCAGCAGCAGGGTGTGTATGTTCATCCCAACCTCCTTATTCATCCTCCTAAAAAAGAGGTTCTGTAAGAATTTGTTGAATGACTGAGTGAATAGATTGTAGTTATTGTCACTTCACATATGTTAATTATTAACATGATACATTTGTGCTAAATCCCTTCAGTCATGTCTGACTCTGCAACCCTATGGACTGTAGCCCTTCAGGCTCCTCTCTCCATGGAATTCTCCAGGCACGAATATTGGAGTGGGTTGCCATGCCCGCCTCCAGGGGGTCTTTTTGACCCAAGATATTAATGTAGTATCCAGTACAAAACAGGTGTTAGTCAGTTGTTGTTCAATGATGCTTGTGGTGGTAATGATCAGCTATACATCAAATTTATGTTTCTTGTTCTTTAGGTTTATCACTGGCAAGTTGTCATCTAATCAAAGACTATATGTTCATCCCTACCCCTTCCCCTGCTCCTGGGTTCAACTTTGTGATAATTTTTCATCACTGAAATGTGAGCAAAGGTGATGTGTATTACTTTCTGGGCCATGCTTTAAAGAAGCAGGGGTGTTTCTCATGCTTTCTTTTGTCATTGGGTGATTGTAGAAAATTATGAGACCTTGAATGGCTGGACCAAAAGACACAAGAGGCTGTCTAAAATCATCACACAAAGGAGGGCTACCACTCAATCAGGGGTTCCTGAGTTGGACCACTATCTGAGAACGAACTCAATTTCTGCTGCGTCAAGCCACTGACATGTCAGGAATGATATGCTGTACTTGAGGTTACCCTAACTTGTAAAGACATGTAATTAAGTACTTAAAACTAGTGTCCCTGTAATTTCTTGGTGGCTCACTCTTGCCATCGGTTAAGGGCACAGTGTCAAAGTTCAAGTCATGGGTGAACTCCTTGTGAAGGCCACATAATTGCTCTAAACACTGAAACTCAGGGTACTGTGGTTCGGTTTGAAGGAAGACTGGTTGAGAGACTGTGGATTGATCAAATTCATTTCTCCACTTTGTGAAAAACATCTCAGAGCCCTGGATTTCCCGGTGAGAGCAGAATTATAGACCCTTTACCTTGGAAGACAGTTTTATATTTTACACACTTGTATACTGAAACTGGGCTTCTCCCATAGTGGTGACAGTGATAAAGAATCCACCTGCCACTGCAGGAGACACAAGAGATGTGTGTTCAATCCCTGAGTTGGGAAGATCCCTTGAGAAGGGAATGCAAATAACTCCAGTATTCTTGCCTAGAGAATCCCATGGACAGAGGAGCCTGGCGGGCTACAAGCCATGGGTCACAGAGTTGGACATGACTGAGCAACTAACACACACACACACACACACACACACACACACACACACACACACTGAAACCACCTCTGCTTTTGTTTCTTAAGTCTAAAGATGTAGCCTTTGAGTCTTAAAGACATTTGCCTGGGGCTTCCCTGATAGCTCAGTTGGTAAAGAATCTGCCTGCAATGCAGGAGACCCTGGTTTGATTCCTGGGTTGGGAAGATCCGCTGGAGAAGGGATAGGCTACCCACTCCAGTATTCTTGGGCTTCCCTTGTGGCTCAGCTGGTAAAGAATCCACCTGCATTGTGGGAGACCTGGGTTTGATCCCTGAGTTGGGAAGATCCTCTGGGGAAGGGAAAGGCAACCCACTCTAGTATTCTGGGCTGGAGAAGTCCATGGGGTCACAAAGAGTTGGTACAACTGAGTGACTTTAGTTTTCAGACATAGGATGTATTAGGGAAGTGAGGCTTTACCTTAACAGCTAAAGCCACTGAAGCAAAGGTTGCAGCAACCAAGATTCAATTACCCCCAGGAAATGGATCAAATTGGAATTTCTTACAGCAATAGGAAGGATGGACTATGTTAATAAGCCCAATTTGGAAAATTTTTTATAGTCCTTTCAAAAAAAAAAAAAAGAGCACAGGCCAATATAAAATTGAATTTAATCAGGGAGATGGATCAGGAAAAAACATTCGTTAAGTAAAAGTTAAATAACTCTAGAAGTATATATATTTAAACAACTATATTTTTGATACAATTAAAGGTATGATCTCTGACTTTTAAAAAGTTTTATTATTGGTTATTTTTGAAAGTTAATTACTTGGTGGGATGAANATTTGTTAAGTAAAAGTTAAATAACTCTAGAAGTATATATATTTAAACAACTATATTTTTGATACAATTAAAGGTGTGATCTCTGACTTTTAAAAAGTTTTATTATTGGTTATTTTTGAAAGTTAATTACTTGGTGGGATGAATAGATTTATTCAATCAGAAACAGAGAAAAAATTTCATTAGAAACATTTTTCATACTACTGAAATGCATTTCTTTGATGAATTCTAAGCTTTTACTACACCGGTTATATTGTCATGGGCAGGGAAATGATTTAGAACTATATGACTCCAGCAGCAGGTACAACAGTAAAACTAAACAAACTCACTGAAACCAAAATTAAGGTGGGTGAGCAGAAAGNTCCCTGGGATCCTCCAGGCAAGAACACTGGAGTGGGTTGCCATTTCCTTCTCCAAGGCATGAAAGTGAAAAGTGAAAGTGAAGTCGATCAGTTGTGTCCGACTCTTCGTGACCCCATGGACTGCAGCCCACCAGGCTCCTCCATCCATGGGATTTTCCAGGTAAGAGTGCTGGTGTGGGGTGCCATTGCCTTCTCCAGTTTGACTGAGTGGATCACAAGAAACTGAGGAAAATTCTTCAACAGATGGGACTACCAGACCACCTGACCTGCCTCCTGAGAAATCTGTATGCTGGTCAGAAAGCAACAGTTAGAACTGGACATGGAACAACAGACTGGTTCCAAATAGGAAAAGGAGTATTTCAAGGCTGTATATTGTCATCCTGCTTATTTAACTTATATGCAGAGTACATCATGCAAAATGCCAGGCTGGATGAAGCCCAAGCTGGAATCAAGTTTGTCAGGAGAAATATCAATAACTCAGATATGCTGATGACACCACCCCTATGGCAGAAAGCGAAGAACTTTCTGATGAGCCTCTTGATGAAATTATCTCAAAAGCTTTCTTTTAGAGAAAAAGGAAATGGAGAAGTCTGTTTTCTCATGTTTCTGCAATGGAACTCTAAAAATGTACTTGATTTCCTTTGGGGGTATTCTAGAACTGTTCACCCCTATCTCCTACACAGGATTGGGAACACTGCCCTATTTCCCTAGTTCACAGCCTAGCAAGTAGCACAGAGTAGAAGTTCATCTTTTTCCCTTTTTATTTATTTTATTTTTATTTTATGTTGGAGTATAGTTGATTTATAGTGATGTGTTAGTTTCAGGTTTACAGCAAAGTGATAGTTATACATATATTGGTTCTTTTTCATATTCTTTTCCTATATAAGTTATTACAGACTACTGAGTAGAATTCCCTGTGCTGATCAGGGAATTCTGATTCCTTGTTGATTATCTGTTTTATATATAGTAGGGTGTGTATGCAGAGAAGGCAATGGCACTCCACTCTAGTACTCTTGCCTGGAAAATCCCATGGATGGAAGAGCCTGGTAGGGTGCAGTCTATGGGGGTCGCGAAGAGTTGGACACAACTGAGCAACTTCACTTTCACTTTTCACTTTCATGCATTGGAGAAGGAAATGGCAACCCACTCCAGTGTTCTTGCCTGGAGGATCCCAGGGACAGGGGAGCCTGGTGGGCTGCCATCTATGGGGTCGCACAGAGTCGGGTATGACTAAAGTGACTTAGCAGCAGCAGCAGCAGCAGCAGCAGGGTGTGTATGTTCATCCCAACCTCCTTATTCATCCTCCTAAAAAAGAGGTTCTGTAAGAATTTGTTGAATGACTGAGTGAATAGATTGTAGTTATTGTCACTTCACATATGTTAATTATTAACATGATACATTTGTGCTAAATCCCTTCAGTCATGTCTGACTCTGCAACCCTATGGACTGTAGCCCTTCAGGCTCCTCTCTCCATGGAATTCTCCAGGCACGAATATTGGAGTGGGTTGCCATGCCCGCCTCCAGGGGGTCTTTTTGACCCAAGATATTAATGTAGTATCCAGTACAAAACAGGTGTTAGTCAGTTGTTGTTCAATGATGCTTGTGGTGGTAATGATCAGCTATACATCAAATTTATGTTTCTTGTTCTTTAGGTTTATCACTGGCAAGTTGTCATCTAATCAAAGACTATATGTTCATCCCTACCCCTTCCCCTGCTCCTGGGTTCAACTTTGTGATAATTTTTCATCACTGAAATGTGAGCAAAGGTGATGTGTATTACTTTCTGGGCCATGCTTTAAAGAAGCAGGGGTGTTTCTCATACTTTCTTTTGTCATTGGGTGATTGTAGAAAATTATGAGACCTTGAATGGCTGGACCAAAAGACACAAGAGGCTGTCTAAAATCATCACACAAAGGAGGGCTACCACTCAATCAGGGGTTCCTGAGTTGGACCACTATCTGAGAACGAACTCAATTTCTGCTGCGTCAAGCCACTGACATGTCAGGAATGATATGCTGTACTTGAGGTTACCCTAACCCGTAAAGACATGTAATTAAGTACTTAAAACTAGTGTCCCTGTAATTTCTTGGTGGCTCACTCTTGCCATCGGTTAAGGGCACAGTGTCAAAGTTCAAGTCATGGGTGAACTCCTTGTGAAGGCCACATAATTGCTCTAAACACTGAAACTCAGGGTACTGTGGTTCGGTTTGAAGGAAGACTGGTTGAGAGACTGTGGATTGATCAAATTCATTTCTCCACTTTGTGAAAAACATCTCAGAGCCCTGGATTTCCCGGTGAGAGCAGAATTATAGACCCTTTACCTTGGAAGACAGTTTTATATTTTACACACTTGTATACTGAAACTGGGCTTCTCCCATAGTGGTGACAGTGATAAAGAATCCACCTGCCACTGCAGGAGACACAAGAGATGTGTGTTCAATCCCTGAGTTGGGAAGATCCCTTGAGAAGGGAATGCAAATAACTCCAGTATTCTTGCCTAGAGAATCCCATGGACAGAGGAGCCTGGCGGGCTACAAGCCATGGGTCACAGAGTTGGACATGACTGAGCAACTAACACACACACACACACACACACACACACACACACACACACACTGAAACCACCTCTGCTTTTGTTTCTTAAGTCTAAAGATGTAGCCTTTGAGTCTTAAAGACATTTGCCTGGGGCTTCCCTGATAGCTCAGTTGGTAAAGAATCTGCCTGCAATGCAGGAGACCCTGGTTTGATTCCTGGGTTGGGAAGATCCGCTGGAGAAGGGATAGGCTACCCACTCCAGTATTCTTGGGCTTCCCTTGTGGCTCAGCTGGTAAAGAATCCACCTGCATTGTGGGAGACCTGGGTTTGATCCCTGAGTTGGGAAGATCCTCTGGAGAAGGGAAAGGCAGCCCACTCTAGTATTCTGGGCTGGAGAAGTCCATGGGGTCACAAAGAGTTGGTACAACTGAGTGACTTTAGTTTTCAGACATAGGATGTATTAGGGAAGTGAGGCTTTACCTTAACAGCTAAAGCCACTGAAGCAAAGGTTGCAGCAACCAAGATTCAATTACCCCCAGGAAATGGATCAAATTGGAATTTCTTACAGCAATAGGAAGGATGGACTATGTTAATAAGCCCAATTTGGAAAATTTTTTATAGTCCTTTCAAAAAAAAAAAAAAGAGCACAGGCCAATATAAAATTGAATTTAATCAGGGAGATGGATCAGGAAAAAACATTCGTTAAGTAAAAGTTAAATAACTCTAGAAGTATATATATTTAAACAACTATATTTTTGATACAATTAAAGGTATGATCTCTGACTTTTAAAAAGTTTTATTATTGGTTATTTTTGAAAGTTAATTACTTGGTGGGATGAATAGATTTATTCAATCAGAAACAGAGAAAAAATTTCATTAGAAACATTTTTCATACTACTGAAATGCATTTCTTTGATGAATTCTAAGCTTTTACTACACCGGTTATATTGTCATGGGCAGGGAAATGATTTAGAACTATATGACTCCAGCAGCAGGTACAACAGTAAAACTAAACAAACTCACTGAAACCAAAATTAAGGTGGGTGAGCAGAAAGGATGCTTTGGTTCTAGAAGGGTTAGTGGAAACAACTTCTGTTGATCTTAAAACCAAATATTACATACTTAAATCAGGTCTCTGAACAATAACCTTAACAACAGATGATCAAATTTAAAAAAAGTAACATTTCAAAGGACACCAAGGAAAATCTGTCCACAGGAACTGGAAGACATATGAGCTGGATGTCATTATCTGAAGTAATTACTGGCTTATTGAAAACTGAAATGATTTTTCTCATGATTTTATGAGGTCTTGAAGTTACTTAACCTTTTTAATTTTTTACTTGATTAGGAAGCATTACAGCAGAAACAAAAGGTATTCAGCTGCCACAGACACGCTAACAGTGTCCAAAATTGGAAGGACTTCTTGGGAAGAAGAAAGGACATTTTAAATTCCCTTTCCACTCCACATCTCAAATTCTACTCTAATAAGTTATAGAATCTCTTACTATAATTGCGACTGGAGAGCTTATTGGCAGAAGAATAGTTTAAGAGATCAAAGGCTAAATGAAAGATTAAATACTAAACTCTAAATTATCATAGTGGAATTCTTAAAAAGAACTTTAGAAACACAGTGAATCATTCAAACTGGTTATTAAGAAATCCACAAAATAAATTAGAGGAAAAGACCTTCCTTAATGGCATTAGACAGATAAGACCTTTTCTTAGTGGAAACATGTAGTCAAATTTATTCAGACTCTGCAGTTTAAGTCTGTTAATAGGCAATAAGGTAAATACTGCATGAACTAGCTCATATTAATTATGTGTATGTACTTAGTGGTAAGTAAGCTAACAGGTGCTTTCATATTTGGATNTAGTGGAAACATGTAGTCAAATTTATTCAGACTCTGCAGTTTAAGTCTGTTAATAGGCAATAAGGTAAATACTGCATGAACTAGCTCATATTAATTATGTGTATGTACTTAGTGGTAAGTAAGCTAACAGGTGCTTTCATATTTGGATATCTGTTGAATGAAGACTGATGAAAATACACGTAAGAGAATAATGTAGCATCTGCTCCTGAGTCTGATGTTTGCCAAAGCAAAATATTAGTGCTTCTGGCACAATTGATAACTCTCTAAACCAAAGATCTTTACCGTATTATTCAATATAGTGAGTAGTTTTTGAGTAATGGAAGTGTAGTAAGGTCAAAATGGAGTAAACTTTTAAATGTGCTGATGTAAGATGAAGTACAATTAGACATTTTTTTCTTTTTTGCTGTTCACTCCATCTCTTCACTTGGCTCAGAAAGAAGTGGTTTGAATGACATGTTTTCAGATCATGTGGCCAAAAGTTATGGGAAAAGGAGAATCTGGTTAAGGCACGAGAGCATTTCTAGAAGAGTGTTCAGGAGTTTTGCCTTTCAGTTCTCATCAAACTTATCTGAGTGGAAGGTTTCTGGTGTTCTGTAGAGCAGCGGTCCTCAACCTTTTTGGCACCAGGGCTCGGCTTTGTAGAAGGCAGTGTTTCCATGGACCAGGGGAGGGGGAGTTTATTAGGACGATTCGAGTGCATTACACTAATTGTATACTTTATTTCTATCATCATTACATCAGCTCCAGCTCAGGTGATCAGGCATTAGATCCCTGAGTTTGGGGACCCCTACTGTAGAGTGAATATGATGGGGACGGTCATCAGAATGCTAGGATTTACGATCTGTCTTTGCTGTTTGCCATTTTTTTGATGTGGAGGAAGCTTCTAAGCCTACTTGATCCTCAGCTTTCCTCATTTGGCTGTTGGAGATATTGAGGGTAGAATAGATTGGGACACTCACTTTCCTCCCTGCAGTTTCCCATGGAGGCACAGAGGATATCTGCTTGACTCCCCAGGAGAGAACAGCATCATTTTCAGCAACAATTTTCCAACCACTGAAAAAACTTTGTAGAGGTGTGTGAAACTGGGGAAAGTCTGAAGTTTACACATTTAGGTTCTGTTAGTAAAAAAGACCCCAGGACACACAAGCCTGTTGTATCCAGACCTCAGTTCTGTCNGGTTTTTCCAGTAGTCATGTATGGATGTGAGAGTTGGACCATAAAGAAGGTTGAGTGCCAAAGAATTGAGGCATTCAAACTGTGGTGCTGGAGAAGACCCTTGGACAGCAAGGAGATCAAACCAGTCAATCCTAAAGGAAATTAACCCTGAATATTCACTGGAAGAACTGATATTGAAGCTGAAGCTCCAATACTTTGGTCACCTGATGCAAAGAGCTGACTCATTGGAAAAGACCCTGATGTTGGTAAAGATTGAAAACAGGAGCAGAGGGGTACAACAGAGGATGAGAGGGTTGGATGGCATCACCAACTCAATGGACATGAGCCTGAGCAAACTCCAGGAGATGGTGAAGGACAGGGAAGCCCGGAGAGTTGCAGTCCATGTGGTCACAGAGTCAGCCACGACTGAGAAACTGAACAACAACAAAAAACTGGCCTGTATTTTCTAGGTTGAATGAGATTAAAGAGACATTGATTCTAAAGAGGATCCTTCTGCTTTGGAAAAAAAAAGCATGACTTGAGTGAGGAACAGATGGCATTAATATTTCAATATTACCTTTCTGATTTTGCTGGTTGTAATTGGTTATGTAGAGAATGTCTGTTTTGGTAGGAAATGCATGAGAAAGTATTCAGGCGTGATGATGGAGCATTAGTTGGGTAACTTATTCTCAAATGGTTTAAGAAAGAGCTTTGTACTGTACCTGAAACTTTTCTGTAACTGTGGTTGTTTCAAAACACAAAATATGAAAGGGTTTATGGAGGAGGCATTTGAATGGTAGCATGAAGGAAAAACTGGCTGAGCAAAGATGAAGATCATTTCAGGCTGAGGGTACATGTGGGCTGGATGGGCTAAGTGAATCTCCCACTTAGCCACACACACACACACACACACACACACTGCCACTGCCTTGGTTCAAGGTAATCATTTCTGATGCAGACCATTGCAACAGCCTCTTCATGGGTCTTGCCTCCAGGCAAGGAGCACAAAACATACTAAGCTTTTAAGCTAATGATTTTAAACTTTGTATATCATAGACCAAGCTGCAAAGTATAGCTACAAAAAGGAACTGGATAATTAGAAATAGCTGCAGTAAAACAAGCTCCAGTCTTGAAGCCTCTTTTGAGGAACCATCCTCTAAAGTGAGGTGTATGCTTCATCTACGCACTCTGAGAACCTGGACCTAGTTACCGAAATAGATCCCATGCTTCTAAAGGCTACACATGTTTATTACAGACATTTGTGATGACACAGGAAGTTGAAAATGAGAAGTAAAAATGATTCATCATCCCACAACCCTAGTAATACCTGGCAAATTTTCTCTCATACTCCCCTACTCCCCTTATACACCCTCATATAGATATATGGGATAATTTTCCCTGTGTGGGTATTTTACTCAATAATTACACTGTAATCATCTTGTCTGGCTATGAAATAATCTTTGAAAACATGATTTTTAAAATTACAGATATGTTATTATTGTTAGAAATTTAGATCTTTCACTCTATAATCAATAGTGCTGCGATGAGATGTTTTCTGTGTGTCTTTATTTTCTTAAGATAGCTGCTTAAAGTGTAATTGACCCAAATGCTAAATACTTCAGGGATTTTTATACAAACTGGAAAACTGAACTATAGAAATAATATATTAATGTATACAGCTACTGGCCATAATGTGAAAGGTACTAGAGACTTCTTTGTAAAAGTGCGTCATTTCCCCAAGTTTTGGTTATTTTTTAAAAAGACTGCCCAAAGTGTGTTTTCAAATATTCTGCTTGGTCGTTACATCCTGCATAACTAAGAATATGAAGTGTGCTTTCTTAATAATTCATCTTTTTGCTTGTTCATTATTCGTGTATAGAAATGCAATGTGCTAAGTCACTTCAGTTGTATCCAACTCTTCGTGACCTTATGGACTATAGCCCACCAGGCTCCTCCATCCATGGGACTCTCTAGAGTGAGAACACTGAAGTGGGTTTCCATGATTTTGTATATTTATTTTGTCCTCTGCACCTTTTCTGTGTTCATTTATTTTTTTAAAATAGTTTTTATTTATTTATTTTTTTGGTGGAGTCTGTATCTATGAAAGAGGAGAATGAAAAAGCTGGCTTAAAACTCAACATGCAAAACAACTTAGATCACAGCATCCAGTCCCATCACTTCCTGGCAATATATAAGGGGTAAATAGTGACAGATTTTATTTTCCTGAGCTCCAAAATCACTGCGGATGGTGACTGCAGCCATGAAATTAAAAGATGCTTGTTCCTTGGAAGAAAAGCTATGACAAACCTGGACAGCATATTTAAAAGCAGAGACATCACTTTGCTGACAAGGACTGTATAGTCAAAGCTATGGTTTTTTGAGGAGTCATGTATGGATGTGAGAGTTGGACCATAAAAAAGACCAAGGGCTGAAGAATTGATGCTCTCAAGCTGTGGTGCTGGAGTAGACTCTTGAGAGTCCCTTGGACAGCAAGGAGATCAAACCAGTCAATCCTAAAGGAAATCAACTCTGAATATTCATTGGAATGACTGATGCTGAAGCTGAAGCTTCAGTATTTGGCCACATGATGTGAAGAGCTGACTCATTGGAAAATACCCTGATGCTGGGAAAGACTGAGGGCAGGAGGAGAAAGGGGCAACAGTGGATGAGATGGTTGGATGGCATCCTCGACTCAATGGACATTAGTTTGAGCAAACTCCAGGAGATAGTGAAGGTCAGGGAAGCCTAGTGTGGTGTCCCTTTCTGGTTTGCAATGTGGGTAATGTTAGTCTTGTTTAATGCGTTAGTATCTTACATTCCCTCCTGTTCATATTTTTTGAAGAGTTTGTGAAGGATCAGTATTAAGTTTTCTTTGAATGTTTGGTAAAATTCACCTGTGAATCCATCTGGTCAGAACATTTGCTTTTTTGAGAGCTTTTTTTTTTTTTTAAATTACTGTTTCAAGTCTCTTTACTAGTGATTGGTCTATTTAGATTTTCTACTTCATCATGATTTGGTCTTGGAAAATTCTATGACTGATCCAAATAATGTATCCATTTCTTCTAGATTGTCCAGGTAGTTGGTGTATAGCTATTTGAAGTATTCTCTTACTAATTCTTTTTTACTAATCCTTTCCCTTTATGTGGCAGCTGAAATTTTTTTCCTCTTTCACTTTTGATCTTATTTGTCTAAGCCCTCTCTTTTTCCCTCAGTGAGAATAGCTAAACATATGTCGTTTGTTTATCTTTTCAAAGAAACAGTTCTCAGTCTCACTGATCTTTTCTATTGTCTTTTTTGTCTTTATTTCATCTATTTCTGCACTGATCTGTATTATTTCCTCCTTCTATCCCTTTGGTCTTTGTTTTCTACTTCCTTTAGGTATAAAGTTAGACTGTTTTTGAGATGTTTTTCTTGTATTTTGAAATAGAACTGTATTGCTGTGAAATATCCTCTTAGTATCATTTTTGCTGTCTCCCATAGATATTGGCATGTTGTATTTTTATTTTCACTTGTCTTCAAGTATTTAAAAATTTTTCTTTGATTTCTTCATTGGCCCTATAATTCTTCTTGATAGCATACTGTTTAGCCTCCACATATTGGCGATTTTCCCAGCTTTCTTTTTATAGTTGATTTCTAGTTTTATATTTTTGTGTTTGGAAAAGATGCTTGCTATGATTTTAATCTTTTGAAATTAACTGAGACTGGTTTGTCTCCCAACATATGGTCTATCCCTGAGAATGTTCCATGTGCACTTGTATGCTGCTGTTTTTGAGTGGAATGTTCTATATCTATCTGTTAGGTCTCTCTGTTTCAATGTTTCATTTAAGGCCAAGGTTTCCTTGTTGACTTTCTAGCCACTGATGTAAGTGCATTGCAAAATTTCCCTGCTGTTATTGTATTGCTGTCAATTTTTCACTTTAGGTATGTTAATAGTTATTTTACTTATTTTGGTGCTCCTATGCTAGGAGAAGGCAATGGTATCCCACTCCAGTACTCTTGCTTGGAGAATCCCAGGGAAGGGGGAACCTGGTGGGCTGCAGTCCATGGCGTCTCTGGGAGTCAGACACGACTGAGAGACTTCACTTTCACTTTCACGCATTGGAGACAGAAATGGCAACCCACTCCAGTGTTCTTGCCTGGAGAATCCCAGGGACGGGGGAGCCTGGTGGGCTGCCGTCTATGGGGTCGCACAGAATTGGACACGATTGAAGCGACTCAGCAGCAGCAGCAGCATGCTAGGTGCATATGTTCATGCTAAGTCACTTCAGTCGTGTCTGACTCTTTGTGACCCTATGAACCGTAGCCCTCCAGGCTCCTCTGTCCATGGGATTTCCCAGGAAAGAATACTGGAGTGCGTTTCCATTTCCTCCTCCAGTGGATCGTCCCAGTCCAGGGATCAAATCCAAATCTCTTACATCTCCTGCATTGGCAGGCTGGATTTTCTTTCTTTCTTTCTTTTTTTTTTTTTTTCTTTTACCACTAGTACCACTTATGTCTTGATGGAGTCTCCTAGAAGCAGCATCTAGTTGGGTATTATTTTCTAATCTAGCCAGCCACTCTATGTCTTCTGATTGGTGAATTCAATCCATTTATATTTAGGGTGGCTACTGATAAATGANTTTTTTTTCTTTTACCACTAGTACCACTTATGTCTTGATGGAGTCTCCTAGAAGCAGCATCTAGTTGGGTATTATTTTCTAATCTAGCCAGCCACTCTATGTCTTCTGATTGGTGAATTCAATCCATTTATATTTAGGGTGGCTACTGATAAATGAGGATCTAGTACTGCCATTTTATCTTTCATTTTCTGACTGCTCTATGTCTCCATTTTTCCCTTTTCTTTGTGTTTCTGTCTTCCATTTTAGTTTGATGGTTTTCTATTTTTTTATATTTCTCCTTTTTTATATTTTGTGTCTCTGCCCTAGATTTTTGTTTTGTGGTTATCACAAGCTTTGTATCCATGTCTCACAAATAAAATGTCAATTTTCTCTTGATAGCATCATATCTTCATTTGTCTATATAGGTTCCATAATTTATCCCTTATTATTTATGGGCTCAATCAAACTGAAATAGCTATAGTAGCTTTCAGTGCTTCCCCCTACGTTAACCTTTAGCTATAATTTTGTTTAACAACCTATTCAGATACAGAGTTGCAATTTTTTGATTCTGTCACCTGATCAAAGTTTTATTTACTTTTGCCTTCTATTTCAGGTAGAAGAGCTCCTTTCAACGTCTCTTGTAAGGTAAGTCTAATGGTGATGAACTTCCTTGGCTTTTGTTTGTCTGGGAAAATCTTTATTTTTTCTTCATATTTGAGTGGTAACTTTGCTGCATATAATTTTTCAGTGAACAGGTTTTTATTTTTCAATATTTTGAATATGCCATTCCACTCTCTCCTGGACTGTAGAGTTTCTGCTGAGAAATATGCTGATAGCCTGGTGGATGTTCCTTTGTAGGTTACTGTCTTTTTATCTCTGGTTGCCTTTAAAATTCTTTTTTAATCCTTGACTTTTGACAATTTTAATATAATGTGTCTTGGAGAAGGTCTTTAACC
>SJYV01050388.1:1834964-1868123 GCA_006410875.1 Neotragus pygmaeus
AAAAAAAAAAAAAGAGAGAGAGAGGAAAAAAATGATACCAATAAAAAATTATTTATTTATTTGTCTGCACAGAGCCTTAGTTGCAGCATGCAGGATCTAGTTCCTTGACCAGGAATTGAATCTGGACCCCCTGCATTGGGACTATGGAGTCTTAACTGCTAGATCACCAGGGAACTCCTGAGAGGGTCTATTTTGCATTAAGTGCTGTATTAGCTTTGTGGACTTGTATATCCAGTTACTCCCCCAGGTTTGGGATGTTCTCAGCTGTTAGTTCTCTGCTCCCTTCTCCCCCTCTTCTCCTTTTGGGATATCTTTATCTTTATGTTGCCTTTTCTAAAGGAGTCAGGTAGTTCTCATAGAGTTTTTTCATCAAAAAATTTAGTTCTCTCTCCTCGTCTACCTGAATCATTTCTAGATTTCTATTTTTGAATTCCATATCTGCTCTATTTCCAATGATTTCTAATGCACTGAGTTCTTAAGTTCCAGAATATCTGTCTTGTTCTATTTTAGAGTTTCAATCTTTTTTGGTAAAATATTATTTCCATTTGTTAATATTATCCCTGAGCTCATTGAACTGCCTATCTGAATTTTCTTCTAACTTGCTGCGTTTCTTCGTGACAGCTGTCTTGCATTATCTGTCAGTTAGATCACAGTCTTTCATGACTTTATGTTTGGTTGCTGGAGAATCGTCATTTTATTTTTGTGATTCTGTGTAACCATGGTTTTTCATGGTGCCTTGATGTGCTGCTCCTTTGCCAGTGCATTTGAAGTAACAAATGTGTTTTTTCTTAAAAAAAAACAAACAAAAAACTTTTTGAAAACTTAAAAACAATTCAACAGGTTGGTAATTAGAGGCCTTTCTTTCACTTTTCAGTAGGTGGCGCTATAGCACAAGTTTTTGGTTTCTCTTACCTGCGCCTTCTCTGGCTATAGACTATGAATTGGCGCTTTCCGCCCCTGCCTTGTCATCATCGCTTGTGTCTCTGGGGCTGCTGGNGAGGCCTTTCTTTCACTTTTCAGTAGGTGGCGCTATAGCACAAGTTTTTGGTTTCTCTTACCTGCGCCTTCTCTGGCTATAGACTATGAATTGGCGCTTTCCGCCCCTGCCTTGTCATCATCGCTTGTGTCTCTGGGGCTGCTGGGGCCTTGCTACTTTCAGTGTCCCTTCGGCTGCTGGTGTTGCCACTAGGGGCACCGGGATGTTGACTTCTCTGCCGCGTTCGGCGTCGCGGGCACCACTACTGTGGAGAGGGAAGGTTGGTGAGCCAAGGTGGCAGGTGTCTCTGCCACATCCGGGATTGTCAGGTTAGCCAGGCCCACGGCCACCTGAGCCCCTGTGCTGCAGGGAGGCCAGAGTCGTTGTGGCACCTCTGCTGCTGCTTCTGCATTCTCTGGGGCTGGGGCTAGAGGGGCTGGGATTGTGGGCACTGCCTCCATTGTTCCCTGGGTTCTGCTTGCTCTGTGCCGTTCCAGTCCACTCACCTTGAGATCCACAGACTTGTGGATCTCTCTGGCATCCTGGTTTGTCCAGCAGAGGAGCTTTTGTTGAGTTACGGATGTTTTACGAGTTGTACATTGAAGGGAAGAGACCATGGGAGCATCATGAAGCCATGATACTGACGTCACTAAGGCGACAAATTGCTTTCAGCGACATTAAAAAAATTATTTATTTGTTTGGGCTGTACCAGGTATTTGTTGCAGCATGCAGAGCTTTAGTTGCAGGATGTGGGATCTAATTCCTTGACCAGGGATCAAACCCAGGCCGCCTGCATTGAGAATGTGGAATCTTAGCCACTGGACCACCAGGGAAGTCTGTTTAATGACATTTAATAAAAGAATCCTCTAGCGATGCCTTGCACCTGCAAATCTCAGGAGGCATACCTCAGATGACAGTTCCCAGTTCAGCTGACCCTGCTACACTTTCACTGCAAATCAGTTTATGCTCTTATACTTCCTGTCTTGACTCCCCAATCATATTATACATGCACAGAGGAATCATTTTGTTCTCTAAAGCCCAGCTCCACCTACTGTGATCTGTGGATCGGCAGCATTCCAAAAAGAATTTTTAATCCACTTCAGTCACAGAATTAAAAGAGCATTAACTTATGAATAGAATGAATAATGCTTCAACCATTTCTTGTGCTATTTTAAGAAGATGGTAATTGAAACAAGAGAGTCCTCAAGCGGTATTAAATCTTACAGTTAATAAAAGTTCTTCTAACTAAAGTAGCTGAAATTGTTTTTAGTTATTGCAAAATAAAAAATATAATGCTATGTTTAAAGTCATAATGATGGAGTCAAAATAATTTTTTATACTTCCTTGACATTCACCGGTCTGCTTCCTTGGATTATCTGCTTTGAGGATTCCATGGAGAATTTTAAAACATTTAAAAATGCTTTCTGTTCCTGTCCTACCCAATGATTATCTTCTTTATTACCTGGTCAACAGATGCTTACACAATCCAAACTCATTTCCTTGCCACTGTAGGCAAAATGCAATTAGGAAAGAAAATTTACTGCTGAGCTCATCACAGAACAAGGTCCCCAACTATGTATAAATGACTTTTGATTATCCACTACTTTGCATTCTCTCATCAGCAGAGACAGTTGCAAACTGAGTTAAAAATATCATTTTATTCATAAAATTGGGATTATCTCTTATAGCCATGATACCTTTATTTCAGAGTTTTGAGGGTTCTCATATGGGTTTCTATAATCTGCAAAGGTTCTGAAGAGGATTAAGTCTACAGGAGAAAAAGGATAAAATAATCAGTTTAAGAATAAATATTTGATATGTGTTATTCTTATTATCATCACTGTGTGTGTGTGTGTACATTCTGATAAGCCTTGGCTAATTCGCAAAGCTCAGGTTTGACCACTGGGTTATAATTTGCTACCTACTATCCTTGAAGATGCTGAAGCTGAAGCTCCATTTGGTCATCTGATATGAACAGCCAACTCATTGGAAAAGTCGCTGATGCTGGGAAAGATTGAGGGCAGAAGAAGAGGGTGTCAAAGGATGAGATTGCTGGATGGCATCACTGATGCAATGGACATGAACTTGGGCAAACTTTGGGAGATGGTGAGGGACAGCGAGGCCTGGTATGCTGCAGTCTATAGGATCTCAAAGAGTCAAACACGACTAGGTGACTNGATTGCTGGATGGCATCACTGATGCAATGGACATGAACTTGGGCAAACTTTGGGAGATGGTGAGGGACAGCGAGGCCTGGTATGCTGCAGTCTATAGGATCTCAAAGAGTCAAACACGACTAGGTGACTGAGCATGACTCAGAGATGACTTGGCTGCCCAGGGGTACCATGGCCTGCTCTGCTCCTCTGTGAGATGAGCCCATGCAGTTTCTGACCAAGCGGTAGGTGCAGAGGCCAGAAGGTGAGGGCTGTGCCGGAGTAGGCTGAGCCTTCCTCAGAAAAAGTATTCTTACTCCAGCGACTTCCCCGGTGGTCCAGTGGTTAAGACTCCACACTTCTACTGCAAGGGGCATGGGTTCCATCCCTGGTTGGGGAAGTAAGATTCCTGGACTGGGAATGGCCCAGAGTGGTAGTTTTTTAGGAATCCAATGTGTCTTGTACCTACATATCTGAGTTCTCTTGGTGAGGAAGTTTTTCATTTCCTCCTACAGCTGTAGCACCGCTGGCTCCTTGAGTCAGGCCCAGGCCTGCACCTCTGCAGGAAGGGGGGCCTTCTCCTTGGCCGGCTGTTGCTTCTGCTCCAGGTTCTTGACCTGCTTCCAAGCTGTCAGCTCCGAGCACTCACTGCTGTCCTCCAGCATCTTGTACTCTGCCAGGACCTGGCCTGGGCTTGCTTCACCTTATCCTGTACCTTGGGCACTAACTTCAGCCCGAGGATATACACAGTCTGGCAGTACTGAGAGTCATGCTGGGTCCACATGGAGAAAAGTCCATGATGTTGGGAAAGACTGAAGGCAAAAGGAGAAGCGGGTGGCAGAGGATGAGATGATTAGATAGCATCACTGACTCAATGGACATGACTTTGAGCAAATTCAGGGAGATAGTGGAGGACAGAGGAGCCTGGTGTGCATTGGCTACAACTTAGGGACTGAAGAACGACAATCACGTGGAGAGCACCACATACCTGGTCTTGGACTTAGCCTGTGGGGGGTGTGGGGGGTCTTCCAGCCCTTCACCAGGAGCAGCAGTGGGGTACTCTCCCAGGTCGTATGTTATTATCATTTTTATGTCACACCTCAAAGTAGGTATTACTGTTGCTATTTTATAGATGAGAAAACCAAGGATTTTGACCCAAGGGAGCCCTGGATATGAATACAGGCTTGGTTACAACCACTGGCTCAGTGATCTTTTGCAAGTAGAATATCAATATTGAAGGCCGCTGTGCTCCAGGCAAGGTGATAGGAATACAATAGCATTGAGATAATTCCTACCCTCAAGAAGCTTAATTCCTGCCCCTAAAGCTAGTGGAGGTGATGGAATTCCAGTTGAGCTATTTTAAATCCTAAAAGCTGATGCTGTGAAAGTGCTGCACTCAATATGCCAGCAAATTTGGAAAACTCAACAGTGGCCACAGGACTGGAAAAGGCCAGCTTTCTATCCAATCCCAAAGAAAGGCAATGCCAAAGAAATTTCAAACTACTGCACAATTGCACTCATCTCATGCTAGTGAAGTAATGCTCAAAACCCTCCAAGCCAAGCTTCAACAATATATGAATCAATAACTTCTAGATGTTCAAGCTGGATTTGGAAAAAGCAGAGGAACCAGAGATCAAATTCTCAACATCTGTTGGATCATCAAAAAAGCAAGATAAATACCAGAAGAACATCTACTTCTGCTTTACTGATTATACCAAACTGTGTCAGACTTTATTATTTTTGCAGTCTCTTGGACTGCAAGGAGATCCAACCAGTCCATTCTAAAGGAGACCAGTCCTGGGTATTCATTGGAAAGACTGATGCTAAAGCTGAAGCTCCAATATTGTGGCCACATTATGCAAAGAAAAGACTCACTGGTAAAGACTCTGATGCTGGGAGGATTCACAACAAATTGTGGAAAATTCTTCAAGACATGGGAATACCAGACCACCTGACCTGCCTCCTAAGAAATCTGTATGCAGGTCAAGAAGCAACAGTTAGAACTGGACATGGAACAAAAGACTGGTTCCAAATCATAAAAGGATTATGTCAAGGCTGTATATTGTCATACTGCTTATTTAACTTATATGCAGAGTACATCATGTGAAATGCCAGGCTGGATGAAGCACAAGCTGGAATCAAGACTGCCAGGAGAAATATCAGTAACCTCAGGTACACACGACTGAAGTAACTTAGCAGCAGCAGCAGCAGCAATAGGTACACAGATGACACCACCTTATGGCAGAAAATGAAGAAGAACTAAGGAGTCTCTTGAAAGTGAAAGAGGAGTGTGAAAAAGCTGTCTTAAAAACTCAACATTCGTGAAGATCATGGCATCCAGTCCCATCACTTCATGGTAAATAGATGAGAAGACAATGGAAAGAGTGACAGACTTTATTTTCTTGGGCTCCAAAATCATTGCAGATGGTGACTGCTGCCATGAAATTAAAAGAGGCTTGCTCCTTGGAATAAAAGCTATGACCAACCTAGGCAGCATACTAAAAAGCAGAAGACATTACTTTGTCGACAATGGTCCATTTAGTCAAAGCTATGGTTTTTCCAGTAGTCACGTATGGGTATGAGAGTTGGACCACAAAGAAAACTGAGCGCTGAAGAATTGATGCTTTTGAACTGTGGTACTGGAAAAATCTCTTGAGAGTCCCTTGGACTGCAAGGAGATCAAACCAGTCAATCCTAATGGAAATCAATCCTGAACATTCATTGGAAGGACTGATGCTGAAGCTGAAACTCCAGTAGTTTGGCCACCTGATGTGAAGAACTGACTCATTGGAAAAGATCCTGATGCTGGGAAAGATTGAAGGCATGAGGAGAAGGGGAAGACAGAGGATGAGATGGCATCACCGAGTTAATGGACATGAGTTTGAGCCAGCTCCGGGAGTTGGTGATGGACAGGGAAGCCTGTTGTGCTGCAATCCGTGGGGTCACAAAGAGTTGGACATGACTGAGTGACTGAACCGAACTGAACTGAAGACACGTAATCTTTAAGTTAAGAAACTGCAGTTGGAAGTGATGAAAAACCCAAACTGAAGTGACCTGAGGAAAATCAGGAAATAACCCACATGGCATGACAAGACTGATTTCAGATTGACCTAGGGCTGCAAGTGATATTCTCTCTCTCCATTTTTTTGGCCCCACTTTATTTTTGGTCCGTTCTGCAGCCTCCTATTCTGCAGTGACTTTTGGCATGAGTCTGTATTCAGGCTCCCCAGTCTAAGTGTCTATTAGTTCTCCTTGGGTACACGCTCATCCCTGGACCAAGTGCTAAATGACTGCTCTAGATCAAGTGTGAGATCTCTGGGCTGGTTGGAGTCAGTGCCCCCAGAAATATGGAACTTATTGTAAGAGATGGAACTGTCCCCCAAGGAGAAATTTATTAACCAGGAGAAAGATCTTATGGAAGCTGGGAGGCAGGGGACAATATTTACAACAAAGGTGAAAGCATTAAGAGACTAGACATTTATATCCTACAAAGCACAAAATCCTGCAGAGATGCATAAGAGGAATATCTGACTCAGTCCTGGCCAGGTCAGGGAAGCAGACCTGGGGAAATAGTGCTTAAGCTGAAAGCTGAAAGACAAGTAGGGGTGACAACCTATCCTGGGCTGGAGAGGTAAGCAGAGGTAGATCAGACAGGTCCTGGATAGAGTTTCAGTTTTTATCATCAGGGCATTTGGAATAGGTGATTGCTTGTTTTATCAGGAGGGCACTTGGAATGCAGATCACCTTCTGTATCATAAAGTATTTGTTTTGGAATCTGCCCTAAATTTCCCCTCATATTTTTATCTTAACTTTTCTCGGTTCCTACTTGCTATCTCAAGGCCAGCTTGTTTCCTACATATTACTTTTTCTGTGTTATATGCCACACACATCTACTTGGATTAAGGAGGTCATTCTTAGCATCAGCTCTGGTGAATTGACCCAGGGGAATTTCTAGATTCCTAAACTGAATAATGGCCTGAACAAAGCACTGCTGTACATAAAGGAATTTAATATTTGACAGAAGTGGCCTTTCCATTTAGAGGTGATTTATTCATGAAAGGAGCTGGGATCACCTAGTGGCCATCAGGAAAAACAAAATATTAGATGCCCACCTTACACCGAATAAATACCAAATGGATTAATCCCTTACATATAAAATCATAATACCAGATGAAAACTAGAGAGTTTCTTAAAACATAATCTTGTATTAATAATGACTTATAAATATGAAACAAAACCTGCCGCTGCTTAGTTGCTCAGTCATGTCCAACTCTGTGTGACCCTATGGACTGGACCCTCCCAAGCTCCTCTGTCCATGGGATTCTCCAGGCAAGAATACTGGTGTGGGTTGCCATGCCCTCAAATTCATATATTTATTAAAACTAGACAATTTTGTAAGATGAAAATTATCATTAACAGAATCAAAAGACAAATGTTATGAAAAATAACATGTAATTCAGATTATGTATTGAGTTCCCTAAAATCAATCAGCAAAAAGACAACCACCCCTAAAAGAAAATCTTATACAGAATATAAACAGAGTTCACAGAAGGGAATGCTAATTTTTTTTAAACTGTGAAAAAAAAGAAGTCTCATTTTTGGAAGGAGGGCAAACGAAACTACTGCGAGATTCTATTTTTTACTAATCAGATTATAAAAAACCATCAATTATGATAGTACACATTGTGTGAATGACAGTGGAAGAGAAGGCACTCCTAATGCTGCTGCCAAGAATTTCCATTAACATAGATGTTCCAGAGAAGACTCTGTCAACAGCCATCAAAACGACCAATTCATGTACACTTTGACTAGCAAATCCACTTATAGGAAAGTTGTTTTCACAAGAGTATTGTTGTTACCCTGCTTATTTAACTTATATGCAGAGTACATCATGAGAAACGCTGGGCTGGAAGAAGCACAAGCTGGAATCAAGATTGCTGGGAGAAATATCAATAACCTCAGATACGCAGATGACACCACCCTTATGGCAGAAAGTGAAGAACTAAAGAGCCTTTTGATGAAAGTGAAAGAGGAGAGTGAAAATGTTGGCTTAAAGCTCAACATTCAGAAAACTAAGATCATGGCATCCAGTCCCATCACTTCATATCAAACAGTGGACACAGTGGCTGACTATTTTTCCAGGCTCTAAAATCACTGCAGATGATGATTGTAGCCATGAAATTAAAAGACACTCCTTGAAAGGAAAGTTATGACCAACCTAGACAGCATATTAAAAAGCAGAGACATTACTTTGTCAACAAAGGTCCATTGAGTCAAGGCTATAATTTTTCCAGTGGTCATGTATGGATGTGAGAGTTGGGCTATAAAGAAAGCTGAGGGCCAAAGAATTGATGCTTTTGAACNACAGCATATTAAAAAGCAGAGACATTACTTTGTCAACAAAGGTCCATTGAGTCAAGGCTATGATTTTTCCAGTGGTCATGTATGGATGTGAGAGTTGGGCTATAAAGAAAGCTGAGGGCCAAAGAATTGATGCTTTTGAACTGTGGTGTTGGAGAAGATTCTTGAGAGTCCCTTGGACTGCAAGGAGATCCAACCAGTCCATCCTAAAGGAGATCAGTCCTGGGTGTTCACTGGAGGAACTGATGTTGAGGCTGAAACTCCAATACTTTGGCCACCTGATGAGAAGAGCTGACTCACTGGAAAAGACCCTGATTTTGGAAAAGATTGAGGGCAGGAGGAGAAGGGGACGACAGAGGATGAGATGGTTGGATGGCATCACCCACTCAATGGACATGGGTTTGAGTGGACTCCGGGAATTGGTGATGGACAGGGAGGCCTGGCGTGCTGCAGTTCACGAGGTCACAAAGAGTTGGACATGACTGAGCAACTGAACTATTGAATCACTGTAATAGCAGAAAGTTTGAAGAAACAAACAAAAAATTTAACCCTCCCAAATACTGTTTTATTTTAAAAAGTACTTATTTTTTCTCCCCATTTCTAAAATTAGAGTATAATTGCTTTACAATGTTGTGTGAGTCTCTGCTGTACAATGAAGTGAATCAGCTATATGTGTACATATATCCCCTCCTTCTTGGACCTCTCTGCCATCCTCCTCATCCCATCCCTCTAGGTCATCACAGAGCACTGATCTGAGCTCCCTGCTCTATATAGCAGGTTCCCACTAGTTATCTATTTTATATGTGGTAGTGTATATATATCACCTATATATCCTTTATTACCACGTTAAGTTGGCTGAGTGCTGAAGAATTGATGCTTTCAAACTGTGGTGCTGGAGAACACTCTTAAGAGTCCCTGGGACTGCAAGGAGATCAAACCAGTCAATCCTAAAGGAAATCAGCCCTGAATACTCATTGGCAGGACTGAAGCTGAAGCTGAAGCTCCATTATTTTGGCCACCTGATGAGAAGAGCTGACTCATTGGAAAAGACCCTGATGCTGGGAAAAACCAGGGGCAGGAGGAGAAGGGGATGATAAAGGATGAGATAGTTGGATGGCATTACTGACACAATGTACATGTGTTTGAGCAAACTCCGGGAGATAGTGAAGGCCAGGGAAGCCTTGTGTGCTGCAGTCCCTGAGGTCACAAAGAGTTGGACACAACTGATCAACTGAACAATAAGCAACAACAACCACACTAAAATAAATTATGGATCATTTATACATGAAATATGATGCAACCATTACAAATAATAATGCCGCATGAAAAAATCTCCAAAATATACGAAAAACAAGTGGCTGCATAACCATGCATATAGTGTGGTACCACATATGTAATCTGTATGCTAGTACTTGCATTTGATATCTCTGGCAGAATACACAGGAAATTGATTTGTTCTGTCTCTAGGATAAGAAACTGGGGCCTGAAAGACAGAGGTGGGGAGGACAGTTGCTTTGTGCATATATTAACGTATTTGAAAAATCTCTCCCCTTCCCCAGTATAGCTGCCCTTTGATGCTCTGAAAGGTCAGCTGACCCCTTTAACTTTTTTTGTCTTCTCCTGAAATGAAGCTCTCTCTTCTTAAAGCTCACATCTTCCAAAGACTATGTACCTAGCTATCTAATGAGATATGCACATAAGACCCTTTAGAAAGTATAAAACATTAGGGTTCCCAAGTGGCTTAGTAATAAAGAATCTGCCTGCAATGCAGGAAATGCAGGTTTGATCTCTGGATCGAGAAGATCCCCTAGAGAAAGGAAATAACAATCCACTCAAATATTCTTCCCTGGGAAATCCCATGGACAGAGGAGCCTGGTAGGCTACAGTCCATGGGGTTGCTAAAGAGTCGGACATGATTGAAAGACTAAACAACAACCATGATAACAAAAAAGTATAAAACACTGAATACGGGTAAGGAATACTGTTATAAATACTAGTCTAATATCTTGAGTCATATTAATTTGACAAGTGAAGCAAGGAAAAGTTGGAGTAGAAAAATAAATTTCCCTGATCTTAAGTAGATTTAAACTTTTATCTTTTCTGTGGGTTTAGCCTCTTCTTGTCAAAGAAAGAACTATATCTTCCCAAAGTTTAGTATGATGCTTAGTTCACTGTGGGTGTTTAACGAATGTTAAATAATAATAACATCTATTTATGGATCATTGCCCCACCTGATAATCCTTTTCCTCCATTGAATCACACCTTCTCGCAAGCCATTTTTAAAATGTATTCCTAACTAAATTAGGGTGCAGTAACTCACGGTGAGAATTGATATTTATATAAAAAGGAGAACTGGCACAAAACCAATGGTTTAAACTGCAACCTTCCAGTTCTTTCTTGGTGGCATTAATAACGTTGCCCTTTGGAAATGTCTTTTCTTCTTTCAAATACCATGTTATAATTGTGATAGGCTGGCTAGAGGGGGGAGTCTTCCCAGTGGCTGTTTTTTTTTTCTCCCCTTTGCTTTTATATTTTGTGGTATGTCATGGGGGAAGGGAATCAAGGGGGAATAATAATCTAAGTCTAACCTTTAATTGTTCTTGCTTTTAACTACATCTCTGGTCTCATAGTCTTCCTGCAATTTAAGCTGTATCCGTCCATGTCTATGGACCATGAATTCACAGGGGCTGAGATAAATGATCTCTGAAGGTCTCTTTAATTTAGACACTACATGCTTCTTTAGAAAAGATGTATATTTTATGTGTCTCATATTGGTTTCTTGTGTGTGAAGAATTGTGTCTGCTGTTGTTCAGTTGCTGAATCATGTCTGACTCCATGATCCCATGGATTGCAACAGGCCAGGCTTTCCTGACCTTCACCATCTCTTGGAGTTTGCTCAAATTCATGTCCATTCAGTCAGTGATGCCATCCAACCATCTTGTCTTCCATTGCCTGCTTCTTCTCCTGCCCTCAGTCTTTCCCAGCATCAGGGTCTTTCCCAAGAGTCAGCTCTTCGCATCAGGTGGTCAAAATATTGAAGCTTCAGCTTTAGCATCAGTCTTTCCAATGAATATTCAGGATTGGTGTCTGTTGAATAAACTTGAATAAAATATGAACTCTTTAAAAGGATCAGAATTCTCCATAGGTGCATGGAGCTGAGTTTCTGAAACTCTAGTGTAATGAAAATGCATATGCATATATCTAAGGCATCACCAAATTAGTCATTCTTACTTGGCATGCCTTTTCCCTGCCTGGGAAACTCCTATTCAGCCTTTAAAAATCAGCCCAAATGTCATCTCCTTTCTGAATCTTTCCCTAACAAAGAAGAGGTGGCAGCCCCTTCGCTGCTCACAGACCACCTTCCCACCTTGCAGCTCCTCTCTCAAACTCTGTGCTTATCTGTCTCTGTGACTGTACCTTCCATCAGAATATGAGCTCCTTGTCAGCAAGAGTGGTTCTCTTTCATCTTTGAGTCTGCAGTGGCCAGAGCATACGAAGTGCTCAACAAATATTTCCTGAAGGGCGGAATGAATAAAGGGTTGGAAGTAAGGCGTTCTGGGTTCTAGTCTCAGCTCTGCTGCTGATCATATCTGGTCCTGAGCAGCTTGATGGAACTTAACCAGATTTCAATTTCCTTAAGAATAAAATGAAGGAATATTTTAGAAGCTCTCAGCCTTATTTGATGATTTTGTTTTCTTAATTATTATTAAGACTATTAACCCCTTTGGGCAGAGATTCTACCTTCTGTGTCATTGAACATAGCACACTGTTCCATATAAACTTGTTAAATTACTCAGAAAAACATTAATCAAAAAAGTAATTTATGATTGAGTCGTTGGATAAATGACTGGCGTCACTTCAAATCAAGAGACTGGTCCTTCTGCACAGATTTGAAAGAGCATCCATCATATAAAATTTTTTATTCACATTCTGATGCCTCTTCAAATCTGAAGGGCAACTATGAAGCAGAAGCAGCCAGGTTCCATAGAGACAAGAGTTAATAATGATAACTGTTGTCATGAACAGATATCATTTATTGAGCACTTATTTTGTGCCAGTAAGTGATTACTGCTGCTGCTGCTGCTAAGTCGTTTCAGTTGTGTCCGACTTTGTGTGACCTCATAGATGGCAGCCCACCAGGCTTCCCGTTCCTGGGATTCTCCAAGCAAGAACACTGGAGTGGGTTGCCATTTCCTTCTCCAATGCATGAAAGTAAAAAGTGAAAGTAAAGTCGCTCAGTCGTGTCTGACTCTTAGCGACCCCATGGACTGCAGCCTACCAGGTTCCTCCGCCCATGGGATTTTCCAGGCAAGAGTACTGGAGTGGGGTACCATTGCCTTCTCCAGGTAAATGATTACATTAACTCTAATTTTCAACACAACCTTTCGCAACTTTAGAAAATAACCAAATCAGACCTTAGAAAAGTTGTATAACTTGCTGATCCAGTTATCTACTGCTATGTAACAAAACCTCCCAAACAGAATGTATATAACAACAACTACTTCATCATGCTTCTGGATTCTGTGGGCCAGGCATTCAGACACAGCATGGTAGGTATACTTTATTTCTGCTCCTATTGGTAATCTTTCCTTGCATTGTTTACTTTTAGCTAGGCTGGTATGTGTGTCTGTGTGTGTATGTGTGTGTGTGTGTGTGCATGTTAGGAATCCCTAACATGGACTAGCCTGGCTGTTGGCACTGCCTGGGAAGGTGAGCCTGGGATTACGCATAATGCTTGCTAGGGCAAGCCAGCAATGCTGGCTGCACACACATTAGAAACATACAAAAAATGCTAATAACTATAACTTACTCCAGAACTTCTAAGTCAGAATCTATGGGGGTAGGGCCAGACAATGAATTTTTTTTTTAAAGAATTTCCCAAGAATAAAATGTGCGGTCAATCTTGAGAACTACTGCACTAAGGAATTTGAATGCTTTCAGTTGAGTATCATTGAGACTTCCTGGAGTGGGACTCAGAGAAGGTGAGAGAGTGGGGGCAGATACCATGATAAGAATGGGAGTATAATGGTCAGACAGGGGGCCTTAAGTGGAGGGCGAGGAGACTCAGAGCTGCCTTGCGTCAGAGATCAACTCTGGTCCCATTTTGGGCCCGGGCAGCAGTGCGCATGCCCAGGATTGATGTAGGTGCTCCTTGAACAGCTTCCCTTCAGGGGTAAGAAGCCTGGGATGCTGAGTCCCTCAATTGGTTGGAAGGTTGCATATGGGGCACGGAGGGGAACAGTGATCCGGGACTTGACTTATGGGTTTCCCTGGTGGTTCAGATGGTACAGAATCCACCTGCAATGTGGAAGACCTGGGTTGGATCACTGGGATGGGAAGATCCCCTGGAGAAGGGAACTGGCTACCCACTCCTGTATTCTTGCCTGGAGAACTCCATGGACAGAGGAGCCTAGCAGGCTATAGTCCATGGGATTGCAAAGAGTTGGACACGACTGAGCGACTTTCCAGTTTCACTTGGCTTATAGAAGCAATGGAAAGGAGGCAGAAGGTGATATTAACTGAGCAGATTTGCTTTTGAAGCAACAGCTGGGCCAACACAGTCCATGGGTGGATGAACAGAGCAAATTTGGAGAATATGTTTCTAATGATGTTCGTTTTCACTTCTTTTAATGGTACTATATTGTTTCACTTGTTAATTTGAAATGAGCAATTGTAATTTTATGCAAAAGTCATCATTCTTACGAATGAAATAATTCTTCCTAATCTCAGGACANAAATTTGGAGAATACGTTTCTAATGATGTTCGTTTTCACTTCTTTTAATGGTACTATATTGTTTCACTTGTTAATTTGAAATGAGCAATTGTAATTTTATGCAAAAGTCATCATTCTTACGAATGAAATAATTGTTCCTAATTGTAGGACATTAAAAAAATAAGGATACCAAAATTAATAAATATTTGTTATTTTTAAAGGTTTATTTTGCTGCAGTTTTCATGTAGTTCCTCAGCTCTGTGAATCACTGTTTTAAGAGAATTTAAGATACTTTAAAGACTTTTGTTCCAACTGTAATTTATAATTGTTGTAAGGAGAAGTCAAAGTAATATGGTGCAATTGCACCATGTCCTCGTTTAACTTAGACAAATCTGACTACCCATGCTTGAAAAAAAAATACAAAGGCAGAGGAAGGAAAAAATAATTTAGATACTGCAAGTGGTTCTGCTCTATCACTAAATAAGTATATCACATTTTCTTGTGTCTCTCACGTTGAAAGCATGTTGCTGATTGTTATCTTTGTGCTTATTGTTTTGATCACACATTTAAGCATATTTGTTACTGAATATAGTCATCACATATAAAACTGCAAAAACTCATGTACATAGTACTTAATCGGCAATGTGCAGGAAGTTTATGAATAATTGTCAATACATTTGATTTTTATCTTGTGTGCTAATAACCTACCCCACCCTGCAAGAAATGATTCCAATGCATATTATTTTATTCCCACAGATGAATTTTCTGTATAATTACATGATTATTTAGTTTTTATAACTAGAGGGCTCATTATCAGGAAGGCTTCCCTAGCATGCATTGCCCCAAGTAAGATATCTCTCTTTTTACTCCAGAGCACCCAGTGCATACCCTCTGCTAGAGTTTTCTGGAATTATGTTCTGACCTATATAGCAAATTTTGCTTGCCTGCTTGTCCCACTCCTGAGACTATGAGTGGCTTGGAAAGAGAGTTGGCTTATTGTATTTCCAAAGCTGGGCATAGTGTTTGGTGTATAGCAGGCACTTGGCAAGTGTTTATAGGACAAATGATGATATTAATCTCTCCATATCTATATCTGATCAGTTTCACAGCCGGTTAAAATAATGTATATCCAATCCTTGCCATTTATGACCCAAGCAACTTCAGATGAATGTTTTTTTTTTTTTTTTCTTTACCTGCTCCAGGGTTGAAAACCACACACCACATTTTATAAGCTGCTCCATTGTGCATCCCCAAGAAATCCTTCTTCACGTGCAAAAAGAATGTCCCTGCTCTATCTTCTTTGCCTACTCTTTGTGAACAGGTAAAAGGTACATGAAAAAATGTGCTCTCAGGAAGGCAGTTCTTACTTAGATTAGTCATGGGAATTAAAGGTGAAGCAGAAGCATAAGGCATGGGTTGTTTGTTTTTTTCTGTGTGATTGACATCAGCCTCAGTAGTCTTTGGAGGTGATGGTGCCTTTCTGTATGGATGTATTCATATTCATGCATTCATTTCCCTGCATGTTTTTCAGTATTTGCAGATGCTCAGAGTCTGGGACTGAGCCATGTTCCCTTTAGGAAGGACTTAATGAACCTACTGAGGGCTACAGTGGAGTGGGCCATTTTCACACCTTTCAAGGATGGGGCCACACACGCCATTTCTGATTTAACTTGTGTTTACTCTTAATTCCAGGAACTCATCACATTCTTAACTTTCTAGCAATTCTGACACTCCCCTCAATGCCATTCACGAGCATGGATGCCTGAAGCCTAATCTCATGCCACAAGTTCACATGTTTGTTACTGATCTTCCCCGCTGTGCATGTCAACCTGTGACTTTGCTATGACAGCAACGTGTTAAGGGGATCTGGAGTAATTAAAGGGCTCAGATTTAAAAGAGATTACTTAGGAGAAGTGCTACAGAGGACCTGAATTTAGACTAGGGTAAAAAGTGTGGAATATGCCCTCATTTTCACTTGCTACCCATTTCTGACACCAGGATCCATCCAACGATGAATATTTGTGTGTACGCATGCGTGGACATGACAAAACCCACAGGCAAAATGAAGCTGACAGTCTCTGCTCAGTGAAATGACCTTAACCCTCCTCTTTTGCTCAGCATCCTGCTCCTCATTCTTCTCCCACAGTCAAAGCCTCTCAACAGCTGTGGAGACACCTTTGGCCAACCATATCGCTCTGACGCACTTGGCAAAAGAAGGGCATGGAAGTGAATCATTAAATCTGCTGATAAGGAGGAGAAAATTAATTAGAATAACCAGATGCTCAGGAAAAGAGTAATAAAATTTGATCCCAAGCTTGGACAAATTAAACTCATATAATTGATTTTCGTCACCTCTTAGCCTCATTCAAGTTGGATGTAAAAGAATGGAAAAAGAGTTAAAAGTCAAGTAGAAAAATAAACCGAGTCAGACAAAGCTTTCTCTTTTACTTCATATGTGATCTCAGATTGAAATGTTTAGCATTATAATTAGGTCTGAGTTTTAATTGTAAAGACATGAAGAGAAGATTTGAAAACATGAAAAAAAAATTCAACTTCCATAGCAACAAGAGATTTTCTGAATCAAGTGAACAGCAGGAAGACTAAAAAAAGAAAAACTGACTTCCCAAATACTGGAAACCAAACCAGGAAAGGATATAGTGGTATTTGGAAATACAATCAGGCTCTGTTAATTGTTCCTTGCTTTGTTTTTATCACTGGCACAATATTAGTATCTATTATAATTAGAGAAACATACAGTATATGTATAAAGGAATTCCGAACCTATATTCTGACACATCAGTGTGGAGAAAAAGAAATGTTTTTTAATATGGGTTTTCTGTGACTCAAGTGGCAGAAATAAAATCAACATGGAACTTCCCTGGCAGCCCAGTGGTTAAGACTCCACGCTTCCAGTGCAGGGAGTGCGGGTTCTATCCTCATTGCTGCTGCTGCTGCTAAGTCGCTTCAGTCATGTCTGACTCTGTATGACTCCAAAGATGGCAGCCCACCAGGCTCCGCTGTCTCTGGGATTCTCCAGGCAAGAACACTGGAGTGGGTTGCCATTTCCTTCTCCAATGCATGAAAGTGAAAAGTGAAAGTGCAGTCACTCAGTCATGTCCAACTCTCAGCGACCCCATGGACTGCAGCCTACCAGGCTCCTCCGTCCATGGGATTTTCCAGGCAAGAGTACTGGAGTGGGGTGCCATGGGAACTAAAATGTCACATATCCCACAGCACAGACAAAAAAAAAAAAAAGAAGAAGAAGAAATAAAATCAACAGCATTGGTAGCAGATATTGAAGGCACATGGGGTTAGCATTAGGCATTAAGAGAGAGGGCAGAGGCCATTTTGGCCATCAGAGAGTCTGAGATTAGAAATCCCAGGAAATTATAGGGTTGGAGGAGAATCATAGAGGAAACTGAGGGTCGAGGTTAAGTGATTGGTCCTGAATCAGCCAGAGAGGTGTTGAAGCGGATTAGAATCCAGTCCCTTGGACACCCTTTCATAAAGTCCCAGTTTCCTGGTGGGGTTGTCCCTGTTCCACTTCTCTCCTCACTGGCAGCTCCACAGAGCTTAATGAACATCTGTGACAACAGAACAACTGCCTGAGTTAAATGCTAAAGAGAATCTCACTGGTGAAAGTCACCCCCTGGAATAATGGGAACCCCCAAACATAAGCTTCACACTTGTTGACAAAATCTTACCCCGACTTACCTGGACAACTGTTTCAGTGTGCCACTGAAGGTGGCTTGTTTAGACAGTCTGCCTGTCAATTTACTTATCTGTAATTTGGCTAGAATTGGTTGGCTTTCTTGCTGGTACCCACGAATGTAGTGATGCTGAGGAAGAAGGTCACTGCAGTCAGAGCTGGGTGCTCAGAGCTGCCTGGTTTCCACCAACAGCTTCATCTCTACATTGGCTGAGATGGGACTGGAAGCCAGGGCTCCTCCCACTGCTGGACTTGGCTGCAGCTTCTGATTCTCTTTCTAATCACTGCATGTGCTAAGTCGCTTCAGTAGTGTCTGACTCTGTGTGACCCTATGGACTGTAGCCTGCCAGGTTCCTCTGTCCATGGGATCTCTAGGCAAGAATACTGGTGTGGGTTGCCATGCCCTTCTCCAGGGGATCTTCCTGACTCGCAGATTGAATTTGTGTAACTGACATCTCCTGTATTAAAAGGCAGGTTCTTTGCCACTAGTGCCACCTGGGAACCCCTAATCACTGCACAAAAGAGGGTTAAGACCTTAAACATGCATTCCAATATACATTGGGTGCAGAAAAATATTGTTTGACTCTACTTATACAAGTTACCCAAAATAGTTAGATTCATAGAGTCAGAAAGTACATTGGTAGATGTCAGGGCCTGGGGGTTTTGGGAATGGGGAGGGGCAGTGAGGGGTTGTTTAATGGGAACAGCATCTCAGTTTAGGAAGGTGAAAAATTCCGGAGAGGAAAGATTATGAGCTGCACAACAATGTGGATGTACTTAGTGCCCTAAACTGTACAGGTTAAGATAGTATGTTTTAGATTATGTGACTTACACCACAATTGAAAAACATAAACAGAGGGTTAAGAGAGGTGCAGCATCAGTCAGGAAGCTACATAAAACTTGCTCTTTCTTCCTCACACACGCCCTTGTGTCTAAGCTTTTCAACACAGGACTCTACTCATTTGCCTCAGCTGAAGCTCTGCCATCCTGCCTGGGATGATTAATTTTATATGTCACCTTGGCTAGGACATGCTGCCCTCATATCTCATCAAATGCTAGTCTAAATGTTGCTATGAAGGCCTTTTTGGTATTTCTTAAAATTTATTTTATATTCATATGCTGGAATACTATCTAGCAATGAGAATAAACAAACCACAACTGTGCACAACATGAGTGAGTCTCTAAAGGTTCTGGTTACCAATTCCAGTGTGTGTGTGTGTGTGTGTGTGTGTGTGTGTGTGTGTGTATGTAATGGGAGGGGCGGTTCCCCGTACCAAGAAGAAATTCTCTGACACTACAAGCTGACTGAGTTCTGACCTGTCTTTGCTGAGATAGCATCAGATCCCATAGGTTAGGGGGTGGCCCCCTGCAGGACTGCCCTCCCACTTCGGGTGCCAGTCTCAAGTCCAGACTGCCACCTCTGCTTCTGACCTACCTGCTCTCAATGGGAAACTGCAATGAACCCTTCTCCAGGTTTATTTAATTTGCTAAATTGGCTCACAGAACTCAGAGAAACATTTTACTTACAAGATCACTGTCTGTGCTCAGTTGCACGGTCATGTCTGACTCTTTGCAACCCCATAGATTGTAGCCCGCCAGGCCCCTCCATCCATGGAGATGTCCAGGAAGAATAGTGGAGTGGGTTGACATTTCCTACTCTAATGGATCCTCCCAACTCCAGGGATGGAACCTATGTCTCTTGTGTCTTCTGCATTGGCAGGTGAATTCTTTACTACAGTGCCATCTGGGAAACCCACAAGATCATTAATTTATTATGAAAAGCTATAACTCAGGAATAACCAGATGGAATAGATACACAGGGCAAAGTATGAGGAAAGGGTGCAGACTTTCCCTGCCTGTGAAGGCATTTTTAAAGATGAGATTAACACTTAAAATTCAGCAGACTTTGAGTGAAGCAAGTCACCCTTGATAATGAAGGTGGACCTCATCTAATCAGTGGAAGACTTTTCATGAAAAAAAGACTGATGTCCCTAAAAGAAGAGGGAATTCTGCCAGCAGACTGACTTTGGGTTCAAGCTGAAACATGAACTCTTCTCTGGGTCTCAAGCCTGTTGGCCTGCCCTGTAGATTTGGACTTTCCAGTCCCTAAAATTTTGTGAGCTAATTCTTTAAACTCAATCTCCCTCTCTCATATTCTCTCTCTCTGTTGGTGGGATGTGGAATGATGCTTCTGAAACCAGTAGAACTATTGAATAGGACAAAAAAAAAAAAAAAAGAGTAAGAGAAAGGACCAATCTCTAGTTCAAAATGTGCCCAAAGTTCAAAGTGGTACCTGAAATATCACAGTGGCAGTTTTGGAAGCAGCTTGGTTCTACAGAGCTGCTTATGTTAACCCCTCCCAATAGTTAGGACCTATCTGTCCTGCGCTGCCACTCTTTTATCATACCTAAGCTCCAAAAGATGGCTACAAGCTTAAATTCACGCTACCTTAAAAAAATTACTAGTGATGAGTTACTTCACTTTGTTGCCTTCATGTCATTCTATATCAAATATCTTCTATTCTAGAATTGTATTTCATTCACTACTTTGGGCCAGGTGACAGAGAGACTTTAAGCCCAATTCTGGGTTCTTTTGAGTAGTATCATTGCTTCACTTAAAATCTGTAACGAGAGTCACAATCTTATATGGGACCATCTCTCTGTACACAAGAGGGTGGCTTTAGTTATTTTTTTGTGCTCTCCCCTCAGGTAAAAAACATTCACTTCTTATACTTTTACAGAATACACACACACACACACACACACACACACACACGTATCATACATATGCAAGTTGCTCAGTCATGTCCAACTCTTTGCGACCCTATGGACTGCAACCCACCAGGCTCCTCTGTCCATGGGATTCTCCAGGCAAGAATACTGGAGTGGGTTGACACACCCTCCTCCAGGGGATCTTCCCAACCCAGGAATTAAACCAGACCTCCTGCACTGAAGGCAGATTCTTTACTATCTGAGCTACCGAAAGCCCTTTGAACAGAGCTATAATGTATGTTTAAAAAAAAAAAAGGTATAACGAGTGAGAGAGAGATATACACACACTCTGTTGGTTCTTCTTCTCTGGAGAACCTGGATTAAAGCACTGCCTCATACTCTTTGGGAGCCAGATCAACAGCAGGTTGGCAGACACTTCCTTGTCACAAATCTGCAACTGTTGGGATCCTCTATTGGGCCAATTTTCTCCGAAGTGTCTCTAACAATGAAGAGAGGGGTAATTTGGAAGCAGATACAGAACTTGGGCAAGCTGCATCTCTCCCTTGCAGCTCCTGCCCCTCTGAAGTTGTGCAGCTGAGAACACAGGGTAAATGGGCATCTGCCTCATTCATTCCAACATTCATTCAAATATTTCCTGACCAACTACTCAATGGCCAGTTCTCTTCCAGACACTGGAGAATCAAAACTGAACAAGACTGATGAGACTTCTGCAATTGCAAAATCTGTAATTTAGCTGGGAGAGGCCAATAAGCCTTGGTTCGATTGAATTTTGTTCCTTTTACAATGGATAATTTATTTCACTTTATCTTCACAACAATCATGTGAGTGTGGTACTATATTATTTTTATCACCTTTTCTTTTTTTTTTTTTTTTTTGGCCATTGCAAGGGCATTATAAGAAAGTCAAGCAGGAAGTTCGGCTACTCACATACTCGTGGGTTTTCAGAACTACTATGAGTTCTAAAAGAATATATTGAATTGTTGTGTCCATGTGATTTTGTTCTTAGTTTATTCTTCTCTTTTGGAGGGGGGGCATGCTGTGCAGCCTGGGGGGCTAGGGATCAAACCTGGGCCCCCTGCATTGGAAGCACAAAGTTTTAACTACTGGACCACCAAGAAGTCCCAACAATTGAATTTTGGATTGTGACAAGTGTTTTGAGGGAGATGAGGGATGCAGGGACAGAGTGAAAGAAGAGAAGTTCTTTTAGACATAATGGTCAAAAGAAGGTGATTTCAAGGAGCCGATATCTAAACATAGGCTTGTCAATGATAAGTGCCTCTATTGATCAAAACCTGCATATTCTTTTAAATTGAAAACAGTTTAAAAAATGAAACCGTGAGTCTGTGTATGTGTGCATGCTCAGTCGCTTCAGTCATGTCTGACTCTATTTGTGTGACCCTATGGACTGTACCCTGCCAGGCTCCTCTGTTCACAGATCCTCCAGGCAAGAATACTGGAGTGGGTTGCCATTTCCTCCTCCAGGAGATCTTCTTGACTCAGGGATTGAACCCATGTTGCCTGTATCTCCTGTGCTGGCAGGCATGTTCTTCATTACTGAACCACCGTGGAAGCCTGAAACAGTGAGTCTATACAGCCTTACTGTAAAAAATTTAAATGATACAGAAATAGATATAACCAAAGGCGGCAGTCATTCTGGCCGGGTCCCATTCCACTCCCTTCCATGGGTGTGCAGTGGAACCATCAAGCACCCTCAAACTTTTGCCCGTGTTTTTCCATGCTTGTGGGATCTGGCTTTGCATATTAGTCTTCGTTCCATCACAGGCTTTTTTTTTTTTTTTTCTTAGCAATATATTTTAGAAATCTTTCCATGCAAATGCCTATAAATCTTTTTTCCCCCACTGGGAAAATAATTTATTTTGTAAAAACTAAAACAAACAGAAGGAGCTAAATATTCAGATCAATTGATGAGAGACAGACTCCACTGTGCTTTTGCTCAGGATGGAGAAGATGGGGCTGATATATCCACGGAGAGTCCTTGTGGAGTCAAGACGTAGGAAGAAAAGTAACAGTGAAGGAAAGCTGACCTTGAATTCTGGGATTTAATTCTAACTATGCTTTATAAAAACACAGGTAGTCTTTGCCAGTATCGATCATGAAAAGAAACTTCTAAATATCCTAATAAATAGAGGTTGTTCACACAACTATTAAGGAGAAGATGACAGATATTTTCAAAGGTTTTCAAAGAATCTTTTCAAAGGTTGAAGTGAAAAATTCTTCTTCGATTAGGATTATTTGAAATACATTGCTCAAATAATTACCCCAGCAGGCAGGAAATAATCATCTTGAACAATGAACAACAATAATAAGCAGAACACCATTGTTTTTGAAAAATTCCACAATGCCACCTCCAATTGGACAAAAAACCCCTGGGTTGGTGCGTAAACTTTTAAAATGCCCCCCAATACCTGCTCCCAAGGCTTCTCTGTTCTGTTGGATAGGCTTTGCTAAGCGGTCTCAGAGTCTCAGACAGACTTTTTGTTGGGTATCCATAGACTGATGGTTTCAACAAGGATTGTTTTATACACTGAGTGACAAAGTTGGCATGTGATGGAACACAGCCATGGATCCCCTTGAACATCAATAAACAGTCAAACAAATGTGTAAGCCCAGACCTAATATTTATATAGTCTTCTACCCTGGCCAAACAATGCACTAAGCATATGTATATACTTTTATCATTTTACTCTCATAAAACTCTAAGGTTGGTAGTGGTAGTCTTATTTTCTCTCTCTCTCTCTCACACACACTCAAAAAAAATTAATAATACATATAATGTTATTTACTTACTTGCTTACCTAAGCAAGTAGCATCTCAGCACTTTCTGATTCAAACCCAATAGAGTTGGGTCAAATTAAAGTCAAATTAAAGTCAAAATTTAAGTCAAATAAAAAAAAACGTATTTAATTTTAAAATGTGCTTTATATTTCACACACACACTTTCTCTTGCGCAAGTTTACACATACTCATACATACTTAGGGTTCTATTACTCAAATTGCTATTTTACATTGAAGAGTGAACGCTGTATTAGTTGTTCCTTGCTGTATAATGAACTACCACACATTCGGCAGCCTAAAGCCACAGTTATTTATTACCAGGTTCTGGGATCAGAAGTCTGAGCGTGATTTAAGCTGAGTCTTTGGCTTAAGGTCTTATGTCTGCCCTCAGGAGTTCGCCAGGGCTAGGTTCTTGTCACAGACCTGAATGCAGAAAGATTTACGTTCAAGCTTTCTCAGATTATTGGCAAAATGAATTTTCTTATGGCTGTAGGATTCATGGCAGCTTGCCTCTATAAACCCACGATGGAGAGGGAGAAAGAGAGAGGAAGATTCTAGAGCTTCAGGTTTGTTTGTTTTTTGCTGGCTGTTGGTCATATAACCAAAGGTGGGGTCCGGCTGACCATCATTCAAAAGCCAATAAGGGGACGAGTTTGGTGGAAAGGAAAGTTTGCTTTATTTTGGATGCCGACAACCAGAGAGGGGGGAGGTTGGACTCCTATCTGAAAGCAGACTCCCCCTCCCCACCAACAATAGGGGAGCAAGAGCTTCTATAACAGAAGGAGGTGGCTCCGTGCAGAAACAGCACAGTCAGCTCTGACAGTCATCTTGAGATTGGTCATGGTGGTGGTCTGACTGGCATCATCTTGATTGTTTTAAGTACAGTTAATCTTCAGTTCCATGGTCAGTTTTTTCCCATATCCTTGATGTTAGTTCTTGGAATTGTGGAGCATAGTGCATGAATAGACAGATGGGACGGGAGAGAAACTCCCCAAATAGACTCAAATGCAAATGGAAATTTTGATTATGATAAAGGTAGCTTTCCTCTAACATCACTGGAAAATGATGGCTTGTAAATAAATGGTGTTGGGCAACTGGACTGCAATTTGAAAAAAAAAAAAACTAGATCCATACCAAAATTCCAAATTAATTACAATTCTAAATGTAAAAATACTATATAAGAACAGAAGAAAATACAGATTCATGCCTTTATAAACCAGGGAAAAGCCTTTATAATACTGATTCAAAATTTAGATAAAGGTCTAAGGCCAGAGGAGATCAAGATGGTGGAGTAAGAGGACATCTTCCCCTGTGAACCCATCAATATACATCTACCTGTGGGACAATTCTCATGGAAAACGAACTGGAAACTGGGAGAAGGACTCCCATATCATCAAGGTTGTAAGGCAGATACATACGTAATTAGGTAGGATGGGAAGAAAAGCATCGTACACATTGGGCTTAGTGTGTATGCTTAAGCCACACACCTGGCATCCCAGTCCTGCTGTCCTACGTGTAGAAGACAAGCCTCTTAGGCTGCTTGGAGAACTGCCGGGACAGGTAGAAAGGCTGAAGCTTAGCCCGCACTCATGGGGAGTGCATGGGTGCTGTGCCACCAGGCAGGGTGGAGAGCCATCTGCCCTAGAAGCTGCTGCCTCGCTGTGCTNGCCTCCTAGGCTGCTTGGAGAACTGCCGGGACAGGTAGAAAGGCTGAAGCTTAGCCCGCACTCATGGGGAGTGCATGGGTGCTGTGCCACCAGGCAGGGTGGAGAGCCATCTGCCCTAGAAGCTGCTGCCTCGCTGTGCTCCTAGCCTGAGCTGAGTGAACAATACACCTTTCTACTCCATGCCAGTGGATCTAAGGTTGCCAGGACCTGCTGACAGTGACACGGTGAGTAAGTGCAAGTGAGGAAATAATCTGCATGGGGTTTATAGCCCTCTCAATCACGTTCTACAAAATAAGCAGTGGTCCCAGCAAGAGATACTGTTTGTACCAACAAGAATACCAGGGAAAACAGATTCTCTGTGGGACCACCAGGAAGTATAGGAAAGTGTGGTGCAATCATAAGACATGGGCTCAGAGAAACTCCTAAAAATCACATTTGTTATCAAAAAGTAGATAGTCTATTTGCTATGGTTAATGCTGTGCTCATTTTCCAGATGAATGGAAGGGATACTGTGATGGTGCTCTGAAATTTTTCTTTCATCAGGGGATGTTCCCAAGATAAGATATAAAGAGAAAAAAATCAAATGAAAAAAATATGCTGCAGACCAAATTCGACTTCCATTAAATACCGTTTATAAACCTTTTAAAAGAACAGAGAGTATTTACAGGAGCTTCAGATTCGGAAGACATAAAAGAAAATGACAAGCTTGTTTTCAATTTTTGTTGCACTTGTCTGCTACTGATGTGGTAATCGGGTATTTATTCCAATTGTCTTTTTTTTATAGCACACAGGCTTTGTCATTACACACTGTGACAGAAAGTGCCTTTTGGGTCTCTCATCTTTTGAGAAAAATCCCAAAACTTTCTCTTCTACAGGTGGGCTCCCAGCTACCATGTGTCTATTCTGTGGCTCTCCACCCAGGCACAGTGGATGGGCTGGGTCAACAGCTGCCCCTGTTGGGGCAGAAGACATGCACACTTGTGAACTGTGAGGCTATTCCCTCGGTCTTGTATACACACACCAAAGGGGAGAAGAAAGTCACAAATTAAAGTCAGCTGTCTTATTGAGAAGGGCAGAGTTAGCTGTGATGAGAGGCAGACAACAGCCTGAATGAAATCTCCCAGGCGCTGTAAGCATTACAGTTCCCAGATTTAGTCACTGTGGTGTCTGGCTAGTCATATTATCTTTGACCTCCTTGAAATATCACTTACTGGAGACTGCAGAAATACCAATAAGATTTTGCACTCCTTCCATCAAGGGGTAGATCTTTTCCCTTTTCCTTGAATCCAGCTGAAGTTAGGAGTGACCGTGACCAGCAGAATACGGCAGACACGGAACTGTCTGAGCTTTGACTCTGGCTCTCAAGAGCTTTGCAGCTTCCTCCACTGCTCTTTTAGGAACCCTGTGCCCACCAAGTGAGGGCATGGGCACCTTGTCTAGTATCCTGAGTGCCCCACTTAGATGCACTAGACACAGCCTGCCAATCCCCATAAATGAACACACTAGATCAGGCTTCTAGCTTACCTTATAGTTGTGTGCAGATGCACAAGGAATCTCAGCAGAGACCAGCTGCGTTGGACCACATGACAGAAACTACCCAGCAGTCTCCAAAACTGAGTTAAATAAAGGGTGCTTTGAGAAAAAGTTATTTGTTTCGCTGCATCAGCTCTTAGTTGCAGCACACGGGCTCCCTAGTCATGGTGCACGGGCTTAATTGCTCCGAGGCATGTGGGATCTTAGTTCCCTGACTGGGGATCAAACCTGGGTCCCCTGCATAGGAAGATGGATTTTTTAACCACTGGACCACCAAGGAAGTCCTCAGGGGTGTGGTTTTATGTCTTAAAATTTTGGGGTTATTTGTTACCTGGTAAAAGCTACCTGATACATCCTTTATCCTTCCAATAAATTTCTAACATTTCCCCCCTAAGCTGTGTGTTTTTGTGTCTGTGTATGTTTTTACCTTCAACCCAAAGAATCTTTTTTTTTTTTGGATTTCGAGGAATTATTTTATTTTATTTTATTAAGTTGATTTTTCTTTTTCTTTATTTTTTTTTTTTTACCTTATTTTACTTTACAATACTCTATCGGCTTTTCCATACATCGACACAAATCCACCACAGGTGTACACGAGCTCCCAATCCTGAATCCCCCTCCCACCTCCCACCCCTCAACGTCTCTCTGGATTGTATCAATAGAAGAGGCTACAGAGAGACTGAAGAACTGATTGGCTGAGTCACTCAGGGTAGTATGCAGAAAGAAATCCCTCATTTGTAATTATGTTTTACTAAAGGNATTTTACTTTACAATACTCTATCGGCTTTTCCATACATCGACACAAATCCACCACAGGTGTACACGAGCTCCCAATCCTGAATCCCCCTCCCACCTCCCACCCCTCAACGTCTCTCTGGATTGTATCAATAGAAGAGGCTACAGAGAGACTGAAGAACTGATTGGCTGAGTCACTCAGGGTAGTATGCAGAAAGAAATCCCTCATTTGTAATTATGTTTTACTAAAGGAATTAACTTGGAGAAGGCAATGGCACCCCACTCCAGTACTCTTGCCTGGAAAATCCCATGGACGGAGGAGCCTGGTGGGCTACAGTCCATGGGGTCGCACAGAGTCAGATGCAACTGAGCGATTTCACTTTCAGTTTTTCTTTTCATGCTTTGGAGAAGGAAATGGCAACCCACTCCAGTGTTCTTGCTTGGAGAATCTCATGGACGGTGGAGCCTGGTGGGCTGCCGCCTATGAGGTCGCACAGAGTCAGACATGACTGAAACGACTTAGCAGTAGCAGCAGCAAAGCAACTAAGCAAGGAACCTACCACAGCACTAATGGATGCCGTAAATATTTTTAGCCTTCCCTTTAACAATCTTTTCCCTATGAGATGCAATATATTCTGTGACCTGGTAACCAATGGATGGTGTTGCCTTGAAGAGTTTTGCGTCCTGTACCTTTTTCTAAGTGGCGGTGGTATGTGGTTCTGACTGTTTTCTAACTTTTTCATCTAACTGCTGAGTTGCAGGATGGAAAAGAGCATAGTCCAAACAAAATGGAGTCTGGTCTAAAGGGAAGATGGGCTGATCTGAAAATCATTCACTTTGAGGAGAGGGGCCCATTGATGACAGTTTTGGTTTCAGTTGCTAGAGATGACTGATTGGATAATCTCCCTTCAGGAAGACAGTGGGCTAGTCCAATGTAAGATGTTTTAAATCATGTACTGCATAATCAGGAAGAGAGAGTTGTGTGTGTGTGTGTGTGTGTGTGTGTGTGTGTGTGTGTGTGTGTGTGTGTGTGTGTGTGTATGTGTGTATGTATGCATGCCAGTCAAAAGGAAGAATAGATAACCCTTGTGGGGAGTATCTCTATATCCATATAGTATCTCTATATCCATATCCTCTTTTTTTGTGCATACTGTTTGTTCTCCTCCTGCTAGGACTAGATTCCCAGTAACCATGTTTGCATTTCCAGAACCTCACTCCCTGGCCATTGTTGATTAGGCCAAGGGTACACACTTAACTGGGCTTCCCTGGTGGCTCAGTGGTAAAGAATCTACCTGCCAATGCAAGAGACGTGAGAGATGTCTCTTGCATTGGCAGGTAGATCCCTGGGTCGGGAAGATCCCTTGGAGAAGAAAGTGGTGACTCCAGTATTCTTGGCTGGTAAATCCCATGGACAGAGGAGCCTGGCAGGCTACAGTCCATGGGGTGGCAAGATTCAGACATGACTTAGCAACTAAACAACAACAACACACTTAACTAAAGCTGGGCCAATCAGTTTCTTCTAAAAATCTGAGCCCGTGAGTGAGAGAGGTTTATTGATTTTCTTCCTGAGTTGTCTGGATCTGGACATTTAAGCTAGGGAGCTGCAGAACTACATTTCCCTATGTGCATGCAGAAGCATTAACAGCCAATCCGGAGAGAGGAGAGGAGGGAAGGGGTTGAGGAGGGAGAGAAAGAGAGACATACATACATTGCATTCCAGGTGTCAGATAATCTCCTAACGGCTAGTTCTGGATCTGGGGTTTCACCATATTGTAGTCTAGCATCTTCTAATAAATTCCCTTCATGATTAAGCTAATTTGAAGTGGGAATCTGTTGTTATTAAGAAAGCCTCAAATAAGGAAAATTCACACCAATAAAGAGGCAGTTATTTTAATCTCTTACCAATAACATGAAAGGATATTTGCCAGTGCCTAGCTGTATCTAGTTTCTATTTTATTTTCTGGTACTTAATGCCAGTTGGAGATGGAAATGGCAACCCACTCCAGTATTCTTGCCTGGAAAATCCCATAGACAGAGGAGCCCAATGGGCTCCACTCCATGGGGTCGCAAAAGAGTTGGACACGACTCAGTGACTAAACAACAATTTATGCCAGTAGTCAATCTTGGATCCAAAAATACTGTGTGTGCCACTTAAAACCCAGGTGACATTCTTCTTTGCCTTATTGCCCATTTATATTATTGGAAGAAAAACATTTTTTAATATCACAGGGTGTATTTATATCTGTTGTTTTTTTTTTTCTTCCAGTAAATAGACTTGTGAGTATATCTTTCATCAATCTACAATTCATTTTTGGAAAATGAGCATAAATATCAACTAACACTAACACATACTGTGAATGTAAACACAGTTTAAAATGTTATATCTACTTAACAGCTAATGCTCTTCTAGCTTGTCTTTTCTCCTAGTGGTAATTCTTTCTGGAGTTCATAAATCAATATAGCTATAGTAATTCANATGAGCATAAATATCAACTAACACTAACACATACTGTGAATGTAAACACAGTTTAAAATGTTATATCTACTTAACAGCTAATGCTCTTCTAGCTTGTCTTTTCTCCTAGTGGTAATTCTTTCTGGAGTTCATAAATCAATATAGCTATAGTAATTCATATAGGAAATACCACTAGTTCTATAAGTAGCGTCATTTAGAGAGAAAAAAGAACTTATCAATTTAGATTTAATGATGATGTGTGAATGGTCTCATAAGTCGACTTTGAAAGTAATGCTATTTAATTTCTTAATTTGGAGCTTCGGTGAAAAAAAAGAGAAAAAACTTAAAAGCTATTCATGAGAAGGAAAAAAACATTTCAAAGGCTGTGTTAGTGAAGTACAAAGTTAAGGGCCAATAAGGAGATTTTCAGATTAACTTAATCAGTGACGATGACTAGACAGTGTGCTTAACACCCACCCCACCAAAACAACTCGGAGGGAATAATCTATATCAGTGATCCTCATTAACCAAGCTAACCCTTGAATTGGTTAGTTTTATCTGTGCTATCTACATCATGCAGCCCTTTGATTATAATAAAGATTCATTATGGAATTTTAGGGACTTTTCTGGAGGTCCAGTGATTAAGACTCTGCATTTTCAAGGCAGGAGGCACAGGTTTGATCCCTGGTTGGGGAACTAAGATCTCACATGCTGCACAACATGGTCAAAAAATAAACATAAATAACAATAAGAATAATAAGATAATCTTAAAAAAAGAAAAAAATTCATTATGGGATTTGAAAGTTGATAATATTATTAAAGTTGTCATAATGAGGAAAGTTCTGCAATGAGTGAGTCACTCTCTTTCCCAAACAAGTGCCAAAAAAGATCTGAGCAATGGATGTGGAAAAATTCATGATGACCCTTGTTGAGAATGAGTGAAGCTTGATTTCACTGTGGAAGAACAGATTTGAAAAAGTTCCCCCAACACTCATACTCTCAGAGATCTGGGATTTACCCCATCCCTATGGGCTCTGTCATAGCATTTGAAACCTGAAAGGCATTTTCTATTGAATCTGGTCCAATTTACTTGTTTGTTTTTGTTTTTTTTTTGGAGAAGAATCTTCTTTATTACTTTTATGTACAGAAACCTCAATAGTGCACACTCAGCCCAGCTTGGTGGCCAGATCTTTGGCCTTCGCTTTTTCCAGCTTGGCGATGTGAGCCACTGACTTCGGCCCCAGGACATTGCCTCCCCAGTGACGACGGATCTCCTCGTATCGTTGTAATTGGTCCTGATGGCTTCCACCAGCTTAGCCAGGGCACTCTTGTCCTCCGAGTTGGCCTGCGTGCAGGCCACGGCGGTGCACGTCTTCCTGTGGACCAGGCGCCCCAGCCGGGCCTTGCCCTTGATGATGCAGTAGGGGACCCCCATCTTGCGGCACACGGCAGGCAGGAAGACCATGCGCTTGATGGGATCCACGTCATGAGCGATCACCACCAGCTGCACCTTCTTGTTCTCNATCCAGCCCGGTATTTCACATGATGTACTCTGCATATAAGTTAAATAAGCAGAGTGACAATATACAGACTTGATGTACTCCTTTCACGATTTGGAACCACTCTTTTGTTCTATGTCCAGTTCTAACTGTTGCTTCTTGACCTGCAGACAGATTTCCCAGGAGGCAGGTAAGGTGGTCTTGTATTCCCATCTCTTGAAGAATTTTCCACAGTTTGCTGTGATCTACACAGTCAAAGGCTTTGGCATAGTCAATTAAGCAGAAGTAGATGTTTTTCTGGAATTCTCTTGCTTTTTCAACAATCTAATGGATATTGGCAATTTGATCTCTGGTTCTTCTGCCTTTTCTAAATCAAGCTTGAACATCTGGAAGTTCACAGTTCATGAACTGTTGAAGCCTGAATTGGAGAATTTTGAGCATTACTTGGCTAGTGTGTGAGATGAGTGCAATTGTGCAGTAGTTTGAGCATTCTTCAGCATTGCCTTTCTTTGGGATTGGAATGAAAACTGATCTTTTCCAGTCCTGCGGCCACTGTTGAGTTTTCCACATTTGCTGGCATATTGAGTGCAGCACTTTCACAGCATCATCTCTTAGGATTTGATATTGTTCAACTGGAATTCACCTCCACTAGCTTTGTTCATAGTGATGCTTCCTAAGGCTCACTTGACTTTGTATTCCAGAATGTCCAGCTCTAGGTGAGTGATAACACCATTATGGTTATCTGGGTCATGAAGATCTTTTTTGTATAGTTCTTCTGTGTATTCTTGCCACCTCTTCTTAATATCTTCTGCTTCTGTTAGGTCCATACCATTTCTGTATTTTATTGTGCCCATCTTTGCATGAAATGTTCCCTAGATATATGGAGACCCTTTCTGTGCATTTTAATTGCAGGTCAGATTCCAAAAACTCTATTTGCATCCACCTTTCAGTGCAGCATATCTAGTAAGCAAAGCAGGATAAGATTAAGCCATATAAAATTACTATAAAAATTGGGAGCAGCTGGATTTTATACATAAAACATAACTGATAAAAGTCACATCTGTTCAGTTGGACTGTCAACAAAGTACCAAGAAGCAGTAGCTAAACTATATCATCATCTTTATACTTGTTGTCATCATTATCATCACATCAGCATTATCATCATTGTCTTATTTTCTTTAGGTTTGAGCACAATTTTATCAATATATATACTATCACATTTGATCCTGGCAAGGCTATTATTAGTATTGCTCTTGTAAGAGGACCAAGGCATGAAATAAATAAATGGTTATTCCAAGGTCATTCACAGAGAAAGGCGTAGAATTCAGATCACTTATTCCTTGATTTGCTGTTTTTATATCACCATCTATAATCTGGAACTAGATTTTCAACATTATAAAGCTAATCAAACCTTGATTTTACATTGATATTTACATTTTACAAATTTCTTTTACATATATTATAATAGATTACACTGATTTTAAGTTCAGTCTAAGAACAATACTGTGCTGTGCTTAGTCACTTGGTTGTGTCTGACTCTTTGCAACCCCATGGACTGTAGCCTGCCAGGCTCCTCTGTCCATGGGGATTCTCCAGGCAAGAATACTGGAGTGGGTTGCCATGCCCTCCTCCAGGGGATCTTCCCAACCTAGGGACTGAACCCAGGTCTCCTGCATTGCAGGCAGATTCTTTACCATCTGAACCACCAGGGAAGCCCAAGAATACTGGAGTGGGTAGCCTATCCCTTCTCCATGAGATCTTCCCACCCCAGGGATTGAACCCAAGTCTCCTGCAGTGCAGGAGGATTCTTTACCAACTGAGTTACAACA